>CM035138.1:26672786-27225286 GCA_020205605.1 Panax ginseng
ATATATAGAACTTAGATGTAAATTGCTTTAATATATCTATTTATCGTTGATGTAAATTGTTGTATACTATAGCGATTTTTCAGATAATAAGATCGTCAAGTGCATATCACAGCTTTGTTTACAAAATTGGCCTACACCTGTGATTACGTGGGCGAGCACACCTATCGCCCACAAGGATGATGTTTGGGCTGAATTTCAAGTATGTTTTTTTAATTATGATAGATAATATAATATTTTAATTAAGGATATTTGTTTAGTAATGTTATTATTGTTGTTTTATTTGCAGAAAAGGTATAGATGGGAGGACGTACATGCTTAAGTGATTCAGACATTATTCTGGCAGAAGTGCGCCGTCCGCACCAAGGATAATTTGAACAAAGAACGACAAAAAGCCCTTCACAATGCCGATATCGACCATCAAGGCCAGGGAGAGGATTATATGCACGAGCATAGCCCACAGTGGTGCACCTAGTCCATATAAATTTGAGATGTGCGACCAATGGAGAAATGAGAGTGGGTGAAAAGATGAAAGACCGCCGCCACCAATGATCTCGGGTGTACTCGATAAATAAAAGGCTAAAGGAACATACAAGTATGACAATATTTCACAATAAAAGATATAACTTCCAAGGTAACGATTTACAAGTTTTAATATGTTTACAATCATGAATTTGTAGAAAATATATTACATTTTTACTTAGTAATATTGTGCTATTTTTTGTATAGGAGTCTAGGTCTCAAGGTCACCTATCCATTGGTCGGATGTATGTACAATACCGTGATGGTGCACTGATTCTATCCAGATAGCGGTAATAAGTTTTAACAACTTGATCTTGTTTATCAATGCTTACAGAATTTATTTTTAACTATTTAATTATTAACATGATGACAGGATACTTATAAGCGTTTATTGAATGAGCGTTATGTTGGTCGTTTTACCGATCAATATATGCGTGTAAGTATACACGGTCAACAAGTAATAAAGAGTAAGTAAAGTATCGTTCCCACGGAGAATTATCTAATAAAGTTTACCAAGCACTAGCCCATAACCATTTCAGTCTTATTTAAACGAATGATATTATATTTTATATTTAAACTATGAAATTAAATAAACCTAACTATTTCTAGCATGAGACTAGATAATGAAAACCTGAGATTACAATTTCATCTATTGACTCATTCAAATCCATACACTTCATGTTAAGCCAAACTAATTGTACCGGTTTGTTAGTCGAGAACACTAAAGTAAAGTAAAGCCATCTTTCAATGTACCATACCCATATCACATATAATCCACAGTTTATAGAATACACATGAACACCCACATTATCTAAATCACTATATGTCTATGCGATTTACAAATAATTAGGGTTTAATTACAAGTTCTCAATTGACTATGAATGGTGCTTCGGTATATGTCTATTCTAAGCACAAACCGTACATCCCAACACAATGTAGAATATACAATCATAAACTATTAAGATCAGATCTGAACCCATACTTCGTTTCTCAAGTCCATATGAGTTATCACAGTAATTGATGGCCAATCAACTAAACAAGTAAGTATGAATCTTAATAGAAAATCCCATAGCAATCAATAAGGTTAACAATGAAGTATATCAGATTAAACTAAACAATAGAATCCATTGCAATCCCAAAATAAAGTTTAACTCATCCTAGAATCAAATTCCATAATCCACAATTGATTATACATTGAGAAATAAATATAGAAGTAAAGAAAAGTTAGGGAGTTAGGAATGCAAATCTGAGATTCTCCTCTTGCTCCAATTCTGAATTTCCTATGCTATTCCATTGCTTCAATCTTCAACTCTAATCTAATCTAAAAAGAAAGAGAAGAAAAGAAATAATGATAGCTTCTTGATCCCCCAAGGGGTGGTATATCCCTTACATAATGAAAATACGTCTAATATATAAGCCCTAATTGAACCCCTCCTAAATTACACTTCAATTGCACTGTTTAATGAAAAGTCAGCTTTTGTCAACACTCAAGTCGAAGTCGTAGCAGAATTGCTCGAGAATTGGCTGAAGTTCCGCGTGTGCCATGGTCCATTTTCTCTTTGTAGTGTCCTCTAGTAAAATGGACATAACCTTTGATCCGAGAAGAGTTACGAGGCTTGCAACTTATCAAATCGAAGATATCGACGAGCTCTACAACTTTCATTCTTTGATGATTGAGAAATAATGCATGGATGAAGGCTGAAATTGGATTGTAAGTGACAGCTATGCAAATGGCCATCCAAAACAGTGACGTTCAATGTTCGTTGGTACAAAGGTCATAACTCTTGCATCCGAACTCCGATTGAAATGATTCAAGATGTTCTGGAAAGCTTAGAAGAAACTCTAAAACATAGTCCAAGTTCCAAGCCAGGAACATAACATGAACATGAAAGCCCAAATGATATCTGGATTGATTTTCCTTACATTTGTATACCAATAGTCGCTCACATCGTTCCCAAACCTAAGATCTACAAAATGAACACAAAATGTATAAAAAGTAACTAAGAAACATGCGTTTAAACAACTAATTCGAGTAATAGATACAGGATAAGTAGGTATAAAACCAACTTATCAAATACCCCCAAACTTAAATCGTTGCTTGTCCCCAAGCAACACAACATAGTGCATTCTACATGCTATGCAAGCTACGCTACTATGACAATGAATCCCTAGATTTCCAGCCATGTTAAGAATTCTAATACGATATGCCACATAGAAATATCAAGATCTAAGAACAAAGCATCAAACTAAGCTACAGGCATAATGACATACAATCAAATAATCCTAACCTGCTATAAAGATGTTGTGTGTGTGTGATGTGTTCACAGATAAGCTTGACAAAGATGAAGATATCACATGCTAAATTGCTTAAGACAAAAAATTGAAGTTTAAATCAAGAACAGCATATACCAATGAGACATCAACTACTCCAACACATCAATACAAATTAAGGTTCAACAATAGGTTTATTCTGCTTTATTTTTACTCACGAGGGCGATTTTCGCACTTTCCTGCGGTGTTTATTGATTTCTTTTTTTTTTTTTTTTTCTTTTTTTTCTTTTTTTTATATATATAGCGAGTGCGTTTTACGCTCCATCTCACTTTTCATTTCCATTTAAATGAGTGCATTTTACGCTCCATCTCGTCCCAATAGCAAGCATACCCATGTGTTCCCAAAGTTTGAGTATCTGTGTCTTCATAGTCATTACTCACTTCCTACACAAATTCTATCATTAAAACAACATTTTCCTCTCAGCAGGCAAACCTGTTAATCTTAACCAACAAGCAAATAGGAACATTGTCGTGTTACCTGGTAATATCTAAACAACAAGCATGAATTATATCCTGTATAAAATTATAACTAAGCTCAAGATACCCACTAAATTCAAAAATCTATCAAATTTCTATGTCATCATTGGCCAAATTAGAATTCAACTAACTAAAAGCCTGGGATTATGCAATGTTATGCAACTAAACACATACTAAGTAAACAAGACAAAAGAAAACTAAAAAAAAAATTCATACTAAAATACCCCTACTATGCAACTTAAACATGCAATCAAACTATATGCAACAACTACTCACTAGAACCCAATACATACCCCCAAACTTAAAATAAACAATGCCCTCATTGTAATTAAAAGTGAAAGAATACTCCCCTAAGTGGCAATGTCATCTCTCTGTTCCTCTCATGATCCGATGGTTTATCTAGGCGATGGCTAAGTTTGAGATATTCTATAGTTGGAGGCCGAAATTACTAATTGTCAGAATGCTTGAGTCGGAAATTCTAAAAATTTAGCATTTTTTTTCGTGATTGAGCTATGGCGGCGTCCATGCAGTGTTTGGCTTATAGTTGAAGCCGGCTGCGATATGACATATACTCTGGAAGCTTCAGTTTTTAACTTCTGTTTGATCCTAAATGCTTATACCAATTGGATTGAACCTGAGAGGAGAAACAATAAAACTATTATTAAGACTTACCACTATCTAACATCTACTAAATATGGAAATGTAAATAAGAATTAAAGAAGGAGGGAGAAAGATTGGATGGGGTGCCACCCATCTAGCGCTCGGTTTATAGTCTGTTAGCTGGACTCTTTTTTTGACACCGCTATCCAATTCCTCTACGATAAGCTAGGAACCCTCCATCCATTAGAACTGCAATGTGTGTAGGTAGGTTCCCCATCATGAGAATTTGTGAATTGAAGCCACCTATCATATTTCCTGTACATGATGTCCCTAGTTCCATTGCAATGCCAGGTGCTTCTCCCGTTGTATCTGTGAATAGATTTTTGCATTGAGGCATGAAAGATACAAAGGGATTTTCTTCTTCTATTATCTCTTCCTCAGCCCACCATGGTTTCTAAGAGGCCTCATAATCGCAGAAATTATTGCTTTGGATGTGACTACCAAGGGGACATGGGTGTGCAAAGTTCACTGAATTTTTCAACTCTAATTGAGAAGGCACTTGGGGTATTATACAAGTCAGCTCATGTTCTTCATTTTCCATACCCCCAGTTGTCTCCTCTATGTCCACTCCTTTCAGTTCATTCTGTGGCATGCACACTTCTGGCTCTCCATCAGTTTCATCGTCCATGTCATAGCACCAATTATTTGGAGGGTGATTGTTCAAGGCTGCGAACATTAGATCCATCTGATTCTGAAGATTTTGAATTGAACTCTCTTGCTCAATCATCTTCTTCTCAGTTGATGCTACAAATTTGAACCACAAATCCTCCAATCTTGAATTATCTTTCTCAGTTTCAAAATCCATGTATTTAGGACCATTCATTGAGGAGTTAATGAGTTGTTCCATCTGTCTGTTAAGATTTTAGCTTGATAACTCCTGACTCATCATCATCTCTTCATGGTCTGCTATGCTTTTTGACATGAATTCCTTCAACTCTGAATTTTCTTCTTGTTGCACTGGAGGTGGATATGAGAAATCTGATGGATATGTTGGACTTGAGATGCAGTATTGATCTTGATAGTTATAACCCCATTCATAATCTGGGTTATACCCCCAACCTTGTTGATAATCAGGATAAACATCGTTGTTGAAGAAATCACCCCCAAACTGCACTTGTTCAACCTTGATGGTGCACTGATAACTCAGATGCTCGCCAGCACAGTATTCACATGTAACTACTATCTCTCGAGTGCGTTGGGCTGCAAGAATATCCAACCTCTCCGAAAGTGTTGCAATTTGTGCTGACAATGTAGAAAATACATTGAGTCCCTCAGTGCTTATGTCCCTTGGTTGAGTCCTATTTGCACAAGGCTATTGATAAGAAAAGTCACCCATGGTACCTGAAAATAGAGAAATATAGGAAGAGAATTAAAATAAAATAAAATTAAATTAAATTAAAATTTTAAATTAAGACTAATTTGATTGAAATTAATGTTGGAAAAAATTTATTAAGCTAATTCCCCAGCAACGGCGCCAAAAACTTGTTGGTCGTTTTACCGATCAATATATGCGTGCAAGTATACACGGTCAACAAGTAATAAAGAGTAAGTAAAGTATCGTTCCCACGGAGAATTATCTAATAAAGTTTACCAACCACTAGCCCATAACCATTTCAGTCTTATTTAAACGAGTGATATTATATTTTATATTTAAACTATGAAATTAAATCAACCTAACTATTTCTAGCGTGAGACTAGATAATGAAGACCTGGGATTACAATTTCATCTATTGACTCATTCAAATCCATAAACTTCATGTTAAGCCAAACTAATTGTACCGGTTTGTTAGTCGAGAACACTAAAGTAAAGTAAAGCCATCTTTCAATGTACTATACCCATATCACATATAATCCACAGTTTATAGAATACACATGAACACCCACATTATCTAAATCACTATATGTCTATGTGATTTACAAATAATTAGGGTTTAATTACAAGTTCTCAATTAACTATGAATGGTGCTTCGGTATATGTCTATCCTAAGCACAAACCGTACATCCCAACACAATGTAGAATATACAATCATAAACTATTAAGATCAGATCTGAACCCATAATTCGTTTCTCAAGTCCATATGGGTTATCACGGTAATTGATGGCCAATCAACTAAACAAGTAAGCATGAATCTTAATAGACAGTCCCATAGTAATCAATAAGGTTAACAATGAAGTATATCAGATTAAACTAAACAATAGAATCCATTGCAATCCCAAAATAAAGTTTAACTCATCATAGAATCAAAATCCATAATCCACAATTGATTATACATTGAGAAATAAAGATAGAAGTAAAGAGAAGTTAGGGAGTTAGGAATGCAAATTTGAGATTCTCCTCTTGCTCTAATTCTGAATTTCCTATGCTCTTCAATTGCTTCAATCTTCAACTCTAATCTAATCTAGGGTTCTAATCTAATCTAAAAAGAAAGAGAAGTAAAGAAATAATGATAGCTTCTTGATCCCCCAAGGGGTGGTATATCCCTTACATAATGAAAATATGTCTAATATATAAGCCCTAATTGAACCCCTCCTAAATTACGCTTCAATTGCACTGTTTAATGAAAAGTCAGCTTTTGTCAACACTCGAAGTCGCGCAGCCGCTCAGGAATTGGCCTGAAGTTGGGCGAGGCCGCGCTCAATCAAAAAATCACATTTTTTTGGCTCTAGCGTCATGTGCGATAATAAGGAAATGCACTCTAAATTCAGCGCTTGCACGGGTCCATTTTCTACTGCAATGTCCTCTGGTAAAATGGTCGTAACCTTTGATCCGAGATAAGTTATGGGGCTTGCCACCTATCAAATCGAAGATATCGACGAGCTCTACAACTTTCATTCTTTGATGATTGAGAAATAATGCACGGATGAAGGCTGAAATGGGATTGTAAGTGACAGCTATGCAAATGGTCATCCAAAACAGTGACGTTCAAAGTTCGTTGGTACAAAGGTCATAACTCTTGCATCCGAACTCCGATTGGAATGATTCAAGATGTTCCGAAAAGCTTAGAAGAAGCTCTACAACATAGTCTAAGTTCCAAGCCAGGAACATAACATGAACATGAAAGCCCAAATGATATCTAGATTACTTTTTCTTGCATTTTTATACCAATAGTCGTTCACATCGTTCCCAAACCTAAGATCTACAAAATGAACACAAAATGCATGAAAAGTAACTAAGAAACATGAGTTTAAGAAACTAATTCAAGTAATAGATACCGGATAAGTAGGTATAAAACCAACTTATCACGTTATCCTGAAGGCACTCCACGTCCGCCTATTGATCAAGAGTTGTGGGAGAGGGCGTCTGTTGTGAAGAAGAACTAAATTAAAGGTCAAGGTCAACGACGACACACATCCTTCAGTGGCTCAGGCGGCTCTTCTACCCAGTCTTCACAGTCATCGAGTCATCCGGCTGTTCATACTCTGGTTGACTGTGTGAGAGCTATATGTCGAGATCGAGATCTTACAAGATCTTGGGCGGGCATCCTGGGGCTCGAGTCCCGATGAGTTAGTGAAGTAAGTATGCAATGATAGCAATGCAGGATAGCATGGGGATGGCGATGAGATATAAAATCAATTTGTTGTATATATTGTCGTAATATATACCAGTATCAACATAGTTACTATATTTGTAACTTATTTTATTATTTTGTTAATTACTGAGTTGATCGAGGGCGATGATACTTGACGACTCGCTTTAGTGTTGCTTTGTAGTTATTTGATAAGCTTGTACTTGTATATTCATTACGCAAAATGTTGATGTATGTTACTTAAATAATATTAGATTTGTTTATATTTATTCAATTCATATTGGTTTTAAAAGTTTATATACTAGTTTGGTGTATGTGTCGATGGGACGATGGATGTTTATATTGTTGTGCATGTTTGTTTATATTGTTGTGATTGTGTGTTGGGATAAAGGTGTACAAAGTGTAGCTGTGTTTTGGAAATTTCGCAAACCGCAAAAATCTATTTTTCATTTTTGTAGATTTGCGATCATGAATGTGATCATTGATAGTTATTAATGACGGCTAAATATTTGAGTGTATCAATGAATCGAAATTGGTCACGATAGTGGTCGCTACCACGTGGATCACATCAGCTTTGGCCCTGGACCATGCTAACTCAGCATAGCGACCGCATTTGTCATTTCGGTCGCTCATATCGGTCGCGGATAAGTCGGTCGCTAGTATTCGGTCGCTAGTATTGGTCGCTGATTTGCATCCCAGCGACTAGATTTTGTGCGACAACTATCGTGATCGCATCGGTCAGAGATACCTATTTATGCTTGTCTGCATATTCACCGATAGACGGTCGCTGATAAGCCTTTTTCTTATAGTTATTGTTTTTTCTGTTCTTCTCCCAATTTCTTTTATCACACAAGTGCTTGAAAATAGATAGCAATTACTATGGACAAATTTGTATTCAAAAAAGCTTCTGCATTTGAAGGACCATGTTCTAAAAAAAATAAGAAAAAGGATGATGATAAAGTAGATTTGGGAAATCTTGAAGCAGACCCCGGGTTGCGAAAGAAAATATCAAAGTATCATCCTAATATTCAAGATGAAGTAAGAAGAGCATTCATGCTAAAGGGTCCTTGTTAGCCGCTCAAACATAACTTCCCACAACCACAAATTGGGAGCTACTTACGTAGATTTAATCCTTTTTGATTTAAAGAATATGGAAATTGGTTGGAGTATAGCATAGCTATTGATGCAGCATTTTGCTTATGGCTATCTATTTAGGCAGGACACTCGAAAACAAGCGGATGGTGATTCTTTCAGTACTACCGGTTCACAACATAGAGCAAGAAAGAGAGATTTGATATTCAAGTTGGAGGGCCTAATAGTGCTCATAACCAAGCTTGGAGTAAATGTCAAGATCTGATGAAACCAAAGCAAAACATTCATAATATTTTTATTAAACAATCTGAACAAACGAGAATTGAATATCAAATTCGCTTAAATGCATCAGTTGATTGCATAAGATTTCTTTTCCGTCAAGGGTTATCCTTTCGTAGTCACGATGAAGATGAGGATTCAAGTAATAGAGGAAATTTCTTACAGCTTATACAATTTCTTGTTGATCACAATGAAAGTATCAACAATGTTGTGTTGCAAAATGCTCCAAAAAATCTGAAATTGGTGTCAAGTGATATTCAGAAAGATATTATAAATTGTGTTACATTAGAAACTACTATTGCTATCATTAGTGATATTAGAGATGATGTGTTTGCAATATTAGTTGATGAGTCACGTGATATTTCAATCAAAGAATAAATGGCCATAGATTTACGCTATGTGGATAGAAAGAGATGTGTTGTTGAACGTTTTGTTGGTATAATTCATGTTACTAGTACTACTACTTCATTGCTTAAAGAAGCAATTGAGACCTTTTTCTCAAGTCACAGACTAAGTTTATCAAGAATACGTGGTTAAGGGTACGATGGAGCCAGTAACATGCGAGGTGAATTTAATGGTCTCAAAACCTTAATTATAAATGAGAATCCGTTTGTATTTTATGTCCATTATTTTGCTCATCAACTCCAGTTAACTATTGTAGCTGTTGCTAGTAAGCATAAACACATTGCTTGGTTTTTTAAAAAGGTTTTTGAGTTGTTAAATGTGGTTGGAGCATCATGCAAGCTTCGAGAGAAAGAAGCTACTAGAGTCGGGGAAGCATTGATGAATAATGAACTTCAAAGTGGGAAAGGCTTACATCAAGAAACTAGTCTTAAACGGGCAGGTGACACACATTGGGGATCACATTATGAGACACTTTTGAACTTGATTCTTATGTTCTCCTCAGTGATTGATGTACTTGAGGAGGTTTTCAGATGATGGTTTGGTATACCAACAAAAAGGTATTGCTTTTGGTTTATTAGAGTCATTGCAATCATTTGGTTTTGCATTTGATCTAATATTGATGAGAAAGATATTGGGAATAACAAATGAATTATCACAAGCATTGCAAAGAAAGGATCAAGACATTGTAAATGCTATGGAATTAGTTAAAGTGTCTAAGAAACTATTGAAGGCTATGAGAGATGAAGGATGGGAGAAACTACTTGATGAAGTTTGTTTATTTTGCAACAAACATAAAATTAACATTATAGATATGAATGCTTTATTCCATGGGAGATCAAGTCAAAAATCTCAAGGTATTACAAATTTTCACCATTATTATGTTGAGATATTTTGTACTATTTTGGATTGGTAACTTCAAGAATTAAATGATCGTTTTACAGAAGCAAGTACCGACTTGTTTTTATCAGTGGCATACTTAAATCCTAATGATTGTTTAACTAGTTTTGATAAGGACAAATTAATTCATCTCGCTAGCTTTTATTTGAATGACTTTTCTCCAATAGATCTTATGAAACTTGATAGTCTACTAGATAATTACATTTCTGATATGAGGACAAATCAAGAGTTTTTGGAAGTTCAAGGGATTAGCGGTCTTGCAAGAAAGCTTGTAGGTACTAAGAAACATATTGTATTTCCTTTGGTATATCGGCTTCTAAAGTTGGCATTAATCTTACCTGTTGCGATTGCTACTGTTGAAAGAGCTTTTTCTGCGATGAAGATAATTAAGAGTAGGTTGCGCAATTCCATGGAAGATCATGTAACACCCCCCTCTCCCAAAAAGGAAAAGGAATGTCACGCACAAGCATAATAAATACAAACCTCAATAAATCTCAAAATATCTCCAATGAAAATGAACACTAATTGTCACATACTCCAATTTAATTAGAAAGAACTCCACACAACATAATCTCTGCTAATAATAAATAAATGCCAAAATGGCCCAAACATCCATATACAAAATATTAGGAAAAACCACGTCTAATAATAAGTCTCAAAACTAATCTACTCATTTGGATCAAAGGTAGCTCTCATCCCACAAATCCTGATCACCCCTGATTACCTGCCGGAAAAAGAACATAGCGTGAGCCAATTGCCCAGTACGGATATGAAGATGAATAAATATATCACAATAAGTAATGAATCTAAAAGAGTTGAATGAATGAACACATGTGAATTACAAACGAATTACGAATAGATCAAAATTGAGAGTCCATTTACAAATGACTAACACTGTCAATCGAATAATTATATCCAAAAGAATCCCAAACAAATAGGGCTGAATCAAATGGTTATATGGTAACAATTTCATACTGAGCTCAAATACAAATAGCCAAAGGCTAATAAAATACATCGGTACCTGATGTATACAAATCAAATCGGATAGTACGCATGACACATACGTCACTAATCCGCCAAACAAATCGAATCAAATCAAATACTGGGTCGACCCATACGTATCCTGAACAAATATATCAAATGGCCAAAGCTCATACCCAGAGCATACAAAAGGATACGCCGTGGACTAATCACACCGCCACGGAAGGTGTCATGTCCTTATGTCAAGAGGACATGCATGTGGTACCCCCACAGGTGGTTAGCTCAAGTATACCCTAAGGATCAAACTACAAAATGTAAGCCAAAAGGGGTTCAAATCACAAGGCTTATATGACCATATTCAAATGAGATCGAATTATCAAATACAAACATTATTGATTATCACAATATATCAATGATCAAAATGACTCCCGAATGTGAACAAAAATATACGAACAATGGTACAAACGAATAAAGTCTCCAAAATATACTGACACGATTAACTAGTTCAAGGAGTACAAATACGAATTTTAATATCAACACCAAAACGAAATTATCACAGTAAATTGGACAACAAGGAATAATCCTAAGAAGCAAATACCAAATTTTTAAACAAATAACAAAACGAACGAATTATATTTAAAAGAGTGTCGCTGAAAAAGTACGGAATCCGTACCTTAATGTAGTACCAAAATAATTCGCCGAATCCAAATATCACTCGTTAAACTCCCCCAATCCGATCTAATTATCAAAATAAAATATAAAGCATAAAATTAAATTACGAACTCATACAAATTATATTTTCATAAATTCAATAATTTTAATATATTATATTCAATTTGTACTCAAAAGATATATTTTAATTACAATAAAATATTATAATACTAATTATTACTAACCCATTTTTAAATTTCTGTATATCCTATATATATATATATATATAACGAATCCACATAGCATATATATATATATATATATATATATATATATATATATATATATATATATATATATATATATATATATCAATTAATCAATTGTTGTAGATTTATATATATAAACTAATCTTCATGTTATAATAAAATTTTTATGAGCTTATATAATATATATATATATATATATATATATATATATATATATTAAACTAATCAACAAGATAACTATATATATATATATAATGAATGGTATATATATATATATATATATATATATATATATATATATATTATAAAACAATGATACATAGTAGAAATTTGAATAAGTAACCAAATTAGAATCTAAAAGCAAGTCCCAAAAATCGCATAAACAACACCAATTAAAATTGCACCAACAGTTCCAATGTATGTGACGATTTTAGGTGGGTTGAAAAACTAAATTTACAATTCCAGATTGGTTACTAGCCAAAATCGCACGCATAAAACCGAAACCGTACCGTTTGTTGAAAAGCCTATAATGTTTGTATAATGATTGTAATATTACTGTAATATGATCTTTGTTAACAATATTTTGTAATATGATTGAGCAACTCTTAGTAACAATATGCAGTAATATGATAGAGTAGACTATAAATTATTACAACATATTTTTACTAAGAATATTACATTATATTGTTACGAAGAATAGAGTAAAAAAAATTGTATTTAGCTTTTGTTTACTCTACTATATTCTACTCTAATAATTTACATCACATTACTCTATTATATTTAAATTTTGTTTAGACAAAACATTATAAGGAAGGTTGTGTGTGATATTTAATATTTTGTGATGCTAAATTGTTGATTTAAATTGTATAAAATCTTATTGTTTGAATTGGTTTTGAAACCTCACCGCACCAAATGAAACCTCACCGAATGGTTCAAAATCGTACCGCCCCAATCACAAGTGGTTTCATGTGCGGTTTTAGATTTGTCAAATCGCACCTAAGCGATTTCGTGTGTGGTTTGGGTTTCAAACTGCACCATACTCACCCCTGAATAGCATGGTATATAAAACAGTGATACTGATTTGTCAAAATAAAAAGGGAAATAATTAAAAGATTAATTATAATTTAATTTGGGTTTGTATTATAAACTTGATGTAATTGGGGAAATTAATTTCATGTTAATATAAACTATAGTTATTAAGTAACTTACAATTACATTATTATCATTTCTTTTATTAGATCGGACGGAAGGAATTTAACGAGTTATTTTTTGGAATATAAATTTTGGGTATTTCGTGTGACGCCCCCAAAATAGGTCCACACGACCCATTTTAGGTCGCCAAATACACACCACAAAATCTAAATACAAATCTTCCTATTTACAACTATTAAACTGTCGTGCAAAATACGACAACACATAAGCTATGAGTTTCAATACAAATATTGTACTGAAAATAATACGAAAATATACACACCCAAATTATTACAATGCCATATAAAATACATTAACAAATAATTCAAGTCTTCAAAGGAACACGAAAAGATTTTTGTCCTCCTCATTCTAATATGACACACACATTTTAAAATATGACACATACATTTTAAGTTTTCAATATAATTATATATTTTCATGCTTTTTTATAATGTATTGAGAAACTTTAACCATCACAGACCATCACTCTACTCCCATATTATCCCCATTTGACCCAGCTGCACTCTTATTACCTGAAATGAATTGTGAAGCAAAAGGGTGAGCACAAATAGCCCAGTAAAGAGTATTATGACTAAAGATAATTAAATTATCAATAACATTCATCACTAATAAATCAGATATTTAAAACATATGGTAGATAATAAAAGTGTTCGACCACAATTGCAACAGAATCAACAATCTATTAGAAGAGTCAAGTAGAACATAATGTCTACTATCTTCTCCAAATTAAAAGTCCATCATTAATATTTCATTCTAGTAATACCCATCAACAGTTCTTTGTTGTACCCAAGACAATGAGAACTTTCCTCACATGTATTCACCTGAACCACCAAAGATTATAGTTAAATTTACAAGTCATGTTTATAATCATATAAATTAACAGTTTCTCCTTACCACAAAAGCTTAATAGAACTTTCACTCAATGTCCTTGCCACAATGGCTAAAGACACTCAAATAATCATATCGTCTTTACACCTTACACCAAAGACATTCAAATATAACAACAATGGTCATGATCATACCAATCAATTGTCTATCTTTGCACTACGGGCCAAAGATATTCAACTGTAATATCAATATTGGTCATGATCATACCAATCAATTGTCTATCTTTGTACTACGGGCCAAAGATGTTCAACTGTAAAACCAATGATCATGCCAAACAATAATTTATCTTTGCATTACGGGCCAAAGATATTCATTTATATCATCAGTGGTCATGATCATGTCAAACACATGTCCATCTTTGCACTACATGCCAAATATATCAATCAACAGTTCTTCTTTGCACTACGGCCAAAGATATCAATCAATAGTTCTTTTTTGCACTACGACCAAAGATATCAATCAACATTTCTTCTTTGCAATACGGGCTAAAGAGCTTTCATCACAAGTCTTTATCTGTAACATTAAAGGTCATAATTATACAAATACACAATTTCTAGTCATAATCATGCCAATCAACAGTTCATCTTTGCACTACGGACCAAAGATAACTTTAACCACAATTTAAGTCTGAGGATTATAACAATGATATAAAGAATGAATCAAGTGAGATCAATGATAAATATTACAGATTTATAATTTAATTTATCCAGAGTTCAAGAATGTTCAGATGGTCAACATGATGATCAAAATGTGTATTCAAATTTAAGAATAAGATTCATATATCAAAGATAATTTGGACAGAAAAAGAAACTAATTTTATCATGAATAATAACCCGACATGAATAGTACCCCGTCATGCAAAGTACCCCGTCATGAATAGTGCCCCGACATGAAAAGATTAGAATTATAGAAGCAATACTTACCATAGTAATTAAGTTTAGATTTAGGAATATGAAATGAAATAATATACGAAACTGCAAATGGATTTTCACCCGTCATGCGGTAATCTGCGTAGACATATCATTTTCACAATTTAATAAAGAATGAATATGAAGGGTTATTCACCAAGCATGCAGTAATCCGCGTAAATAAGTTACACCCACAGATTAATAAAGAATGAAATGACAACTGTGACGCTCCCAAAATAGGTATACATCACCCATCTTGAGTTGCCAAATACATGGTACAAAATTCAAATACAAACTCAAATATACAACATGAGCTGTGAGTTTTAATACAAATATTGTCTTCTAGACAGTATTCAAACTCAAAATATGTCCTCAATACATTTATTATCACACTATTTCACAGAATAGTGAGGACTACTAATGCAAACATCTGGACCGTCAATCCATTCCCCGACTAGTCCCAGCTATATTCTCATTTCCTGAAGAGAACATTAAAAGAAAGGGTGAGCTCAACTAGCCCAGTAAGAAATATTATGACTAAGATAATGCAGAATAAATTATCGTTAGCCTTAAACAGTATAACAACTGATAGAATACAAGACAACAAGTTTTAGATCAACAACTGCAGCGGAATAAGCAATCAATTAGAAGAGTCAAGTAGAGCATAATATCTACCATCTTCTATGATTTAAAAAGTTTATCATCAATTGTATCGCTAAGACTCAGCTTAATAAATAATCCACATCATTGAATCATCGTTGTACTATGGGCCAAGGATATTCTTTAGTATCACGACCACGAATTATCCATGCACTACATGCCAAAGATAATCGTGTTTTCATCAACGGTCATGAACATGCCATAAAATAATTCATCTTTGCACCCTTGGCCGGAGAGAATCCATGGCCATAATCATACCAAAAACTGTCCATCAATGTACTACGGGCCAATGAGGACTTTTACCACATCATTTGTAACATTACGGTCATGATTATACCGAATAATCCCTGGTCATAATCATACCAAGTCCATCTATGCACTACGGCCAAAGATGACTTTTAACATAATATAAGCATGAGGATGATGACAATTCAATAAAACAAGTTCAAGGATAAATTTTAAAGATTTATGATTTAATTTATCTAGAAATCAATAACGTTCAAATTGTCAACATGATACTGCTTTGTGGAGTAAAATTCAAGAATAATATTGTACTAAAAATAATTTGGACCGAAAATGAATCAATTTTTATCATGAATAGTATCCCGGGTGAATAGTACTCGAGTGAATAGTACCCCGTGAATTAATAGTACTTCGGGAATAGTAACCCCGTAAATAGTACTCTGGCATGAAAAAGTTAAAACTTATCAAGAATGCTCAGAATAATATTTTCATGAAAATATACTGGATGAAGCGCAAATATTAAGGATATTCTACTAATTTATGGAGTATATAAGCCAAAACTTCAACAAAACGAATATAGAATTCGAAATCTGAAACGAAATAATATTACTTACATACTACAGAGTATGGAAGAAAATATTATTTCAAGCGAATATTGAACAAAAATAATATCCCTTACGAATATTAAACGAAAATAATATTCCTTACGAATATTAAACGAAATAAACTTTCTTACGAATACGAAAAATAATATCGTAAGCGAATATGAAATAAATAATAACCCTTACGAGTATTGAAAGAAAATAATTCTCTTCATGAATACGAAAGAAATAATACCCCTTACCTTAAAAAGAAGAGTATTCCAACTGGTATAGCGGGGATATTCTTGAAGAAAACTTTCACTCTTTTCTATGCTCAAAGCTTTCTAAAACTCGAAAGAAATACGCTCAATATTATAGAAGAAGAATTCTCTGATTCTGGTGTGATTTTCAATTCTAACTAAGCATCCTATTTATAGGAGAATAGAAAGGATACTATTTGAATGCACAGTAGGGAAAGAGTCACGGGCGTAATCGACCGAATTTTTGTTTAAAAATTTTGATTTTACTATGCAGCACTATGTAATAAAATATTCTAATAAAACAGAAACTTTTAAATAAAATATAATATATTCTATTTATAATCTAATAAAACAAATAACTTTATAAAAAGTATTTTGTTTTATATTAAAAGTTTTCTGTTTTATATTAAAAGTTTTCTGTTTTATTACTAATATAATAATAATAATAAAACAAAATTTATATATATATATATATATATATAATCCCACGCTTTCTTCCCCAATTCTCAATTTCTTCCGTGGGCCCCCACCTTTATTACACCGAACAACTTTCTACCTATTATTTTGAAAAATGGATAAATGGGGGTCCATAAAATAAGCAATATTTACAACAAATACTTCATAAAAACCCCCCCTCAATATTTTTAAAAACATATATCATTATTATTATAATTCATAATATTTAACAAACCAGTCATTCCTCAGAAAGAGGGGCTTTCCAATAAGGATTTCTCCCTATTGGCGCGCAATTAGGTGACCAAACCTCTCCTTGACAGAACTTCTAGACATCGTCAATATTGCAAATAATAATATGAATAACTTGTCATCTCAATTATTGATTTAATAATATATAAAATATCGACAATAATTGAATCAAATAACGTGAGATACTATGCAGCAATTACTGTAGCAATAATTGAACAAAACTGAGTGACTTCTCACATAAACATCAATAATCAATACTGTGTGCTACTATGCAACCACACGTATTACTGTACTTTTACTACCGGGTAGTTCAATAGTTTAACGGTAAAACTTTCATAAAAAGATATTTCTGTCGTTTTTTCATTTCGACAATAATTCCGTTGTAGGGTCCACCAATGATTGTGCCGTCGTACGGATATTCCCCGATAAAAAGAATATTATCCGACCAATCGAATATAATATAACAACTTGCATACTTTGCAAAATTTATAAATATTACCCACAACTATAACATTATCTCAAATCCACACCATAATATTCAAAAAAATATTTCGAAAAAATTAAATCTTTATTCATAAAATTTGGGGTCTCACAACAACACTAATGAGTATGAAGAAAATAAAATCCTTTACGAATACGAAGGAAATAATATCCCGGCCTTACCTTAGTAGGAGTTTGGATACTGCAATAGTATAGTGGCATGATACTCTTCTTCTTTCTCTATTATTCTCTCTCTATAGTTTCTCTCTCTATAACTTTTGATTAATTATAACTTTGCTCTTCAAAAATGGTAGGAAATAATGAATGGATGGAGGAGTATTTATAGGCTAAGAAAAGGTGACAAATTACAAGGTTAATTATATTTTAGTACCTTCATATATATTTGCCTTTATTTTTAATTTAGTCCATCAAGTATTATCAATCTTGCATAACATCCCCTAATAGTTCCTTGCATGTGAACCAATAGTTCATTGCATGTGAACCAATAATAATTAATTGCTCATTTATCCGATTAATTATCTGTTTGGTCAATTAAACATCCAGAAATCAACTATTATTGAAATAAATGTCGATTTCCACTAACATTAATATTCCTAACACAATAGAAATATTTTTATCAATAATTATTCCTCATTAATATTATAACTCACAATATTGACAACTAGATCCTTCCTAGAAAAGAGGGGGGTTTTGATAAGAATTTCTCCTTATTGACGTGCAATTAAATAAATTAACCCATTTCTTCGACAGAACTTTCTAGACATTGTCAATAATGTAAATAATAATATGAGTAACAATGTCGTGTCAATTATTAATTTAATAATATAAAATAATGTGCAGATGATACTGTGACAATAATTGAATCAATAATATGAGATATTATGCAGCAACTACTGTGACAATTATTGAATGAAACTTAGTGACTTCTTACGTAAGCATAAATACTCAGAGATACTATAGAATACCGTGTGCTACTGTGCAACAACGTGTATTATTGTACTTTTATCACCGAGTATTTTAACAATTTAACGGTAAATTTTTTGCCGTTATTTTTATAACAAAGGTTATTTTTGTCTCTATCTATATTCAACAGTTATTCCGTTATGGGATCCACCAATGATTGCGCCGTCGTACGAATATTTCCCGACCAAACGAATATTCTCCGACACAGCGAATATTTTATGACAATTTGCTTACTTTATAAAATTTGCACATATCACCCATAACTATAGTATTTATTAAATTATCACCTTATTATTTAGAATAATATTTATAAGAAAAATGGAATACTTTTATTTCATAAAATCCGGGGTCTTACATTTTGTTACTTATTCTAGGTACGGATCCCGTACTCTTTCAGCGATACTCTTATTAAATTTGATTTGTTTGTTTTGTTCCTTGTTTCGAATTCTGTTATTATTTCAGATAACTATTTCTTGTAAAATTCATATATTAGTTTCATTTTGGAGTTGATACATTGGACTCGTAATTTGTACTCTTTTAATTAGGTTATTATGTCTAGTATTTATTTTGATATTTGTAGAGCAGTTCATGTTGTTACCTTCTTTTTGGGACATCATAATTATGATTTAATCTGGTTCAACTGTACATATAGAACTCTTTTTATTTGGTATTGTGACGCATGTGTTGTGACATAGTATCTTTGTTAGAATATATTGTGACACCCCCAAATCCCGGTACTTCATTACCTCAATATTCGGTGTTCACTTAATCAAAACATTTATATCTAACTACCCAATCATAATAAAATTGAATAAAATTATCTCCCAGGTTATCCAACCTTTAATTACAATCATTAAAATGCGAAAATTAAATAAATGCTTCATTACATCAATCAAATTAAAGTCTGATAAATAACTGTCAACATATTACAAGTCTTCAAAACTTGTTCATCTTCCCTTTGCCCTTACTGGTGCTAGGTACATCTACCTTCTCATCCTTAGCTGTAATGGTTATATAAGCAAGAGTGAGCAAACAAAGCTCACTTGAGATAAGAATAAATAAACTTTACAACATTTGCCAAATAATAGGCTCAATATAACTGAATGATATGTT
Organism: Panax ginseng; assembly: GCA_020205605.1. NCBI lineage: Eukaryota > Viridiplantae > Streptophyta > Magnoliopsida > Apiales > Araliaceae > Panax > Panax ginseng. The sequence goes on from CM035138.1 coordinate 26,692,909, forward strand.
CTATTAACATTCTGAAATATACTACTGAGGGTCTAATAACCATGAACCATGTCCACATTTATAAATAATCTTTCAACTTTAAATTTAACAGTCATATGACTATAAGGACTCCACGTACTCAAGGGATCAATCCTTCGTACAATGTATTGTGCACAAACATTTCAACGCTAAGCGTAAACCCCTAATAATAGGGTTGTTCATCTCAGTATTTAGAGTACAAGTCTGCACCAAAGAAAGTTTGGTTTGGATAAGCTCTCAATGGTAATTTGAAGTTAACGAACATCAACTAGAGGACTAGTTGAATCAATAGTGTTTGATAACACAACAGTTGATCAATAATAACATAATATGGAACAATTAATAAGTGTAAGCAAACTGACTATATCTTAAACTCATGCTTAGAAACAACTAAAAAGCATAAGTATTGAATGACAATAACCCTTGCTTGCATAAAATTAAACTAGGACTATGAATTATTGAATTCACATTAAGTAATAGAAAGCTGAAATTAAAGCTTGCTCATCATGAGAATGACTTGTGTCAAGTAATTGAACTAAGATAATTCAACATTAGAAATTAGAATTCAAGATAATTGCATTCATCGTACATGAAGGACAATAAAGGAACTTGTCTAACAATAAACAAGTTAGAATACATCAATAAATATTGGAATTCAAAACTTGTTCGAATAAAGTTTAAGTCATAGCTAGCTTGTTCAAATAATGATGAGTAATACAAGAATTCGATTAATGAAAGATTAAAAAAAGAAACTTTCTCAATGTAAAAGAGAAGTTTAGAAACTTGCCTCGAACGTAAGCTATAATATTAAATTGACGTTCACCTAAATATAGGTTTGGAACCATCATTTATTAGATATACTAACATTCACGTTCCAACATAACACGCACTTCTAGTTAGACTTATCATTTTTGCACAAATATTAAGATATCATGCACATATCAAAAATTACAAGTGTTAACCTTCACAACACATATTTACTATTCATCATGCTCACTATGTTCTAACATATCATGTTCATCAATTACTAATCATTCAAACTTTGAATTTACTAACCACATAACACGTTTCTGTTTTAGCTATATTACTACATGTTTATTATACTAACACATCATTAGATCAACGTATGTCGCTATCCCGAAGAATGCAAAGCAGCAGACTCGCTTCTCTTATATATCAGGTGGCATATACCATTGCACACATACATAAAGAATCACAATAGCTTTTTTTGCCTTCAGCACCAAATAGAAATCTTTTAGTAATACATGTATATAAAAGTGTAAACGACCAATTGATATAAACTAATCATAAACATGTTTCCTCACATATATATATATATATATATATATATATATATATATCAATATAGAACAATTTAACAACAACTTAAGCTAGTTTAATTTCTCAAATTCTATGTTTTTCATATAAAACCTAATTTTTTGATATTCATTCTAAAAATCATCACTGTGAATTCAATACTTGGCCAAATCACTCCATTCAAATTAAGTTATGGTCGTTTCTTAATGAACTAACATAATCAAGCTTAAATTTACAGTTTAACATAAGAATTGACCATCAAAATTGGTACTTACCTAAGCCATACAAGGAATACATATACTGTCAAAATTTTCTACTGTCAAAACGAAATTAGCATACAAATTTCTTGTTTTAAACATAACTCTAGCATCATAAGCATGTATCATTAGAATTTACCAAGTATATATCCACAATTCACCAATTGATTTTTACAGAACATGAGAAAATTCTTGTCGTCCAACACATATACATATATATTATCAAAGTTGTGAACATACCTTCAAGTTAGCTTGCACAACCTTGCAATTGCAGACAATTTCCTCAGTTTTTACTCTCAAACTCTCTCAATTCTATGAACTATGAACTCTTCTCTTCTTTCTCAGACTTAGCCAATATAGACACATAATGCGTAAAAGAAAAACTGACACCTTAATACGCATACTAATTATATTAACAAATACAACATAAACGTATATAATATAAATATATTATATTTATTATTTTATTTGTTTTATTTATATTATTTATTTTATTTAAATTCAAAAATTAAAAATTCAAAAGCCATAAGGCTTTGTTTGACAAAAACCATTAAAAAATTAAATACTTAATACCATTAAGTCTTGTTTGGCACAAACCAAATTAAATTACTTTAATTTATTTTAATAACTACTTATAATATAGTTATTTGTCACACTATAATTAATCAAGCTTTCATATTTAATATAATTAATCCAAAAATCAATTAATTAATTAAATCATTTAATCACATAACTCAACACCAATAACAAACCATTAAATTGAAATATCAATATAATAATAATTTCCTTAACTCATTAATTATTTATTTAACAAATAATTAACCAAATAAAATCAAATCAATTAAACAAATATTTATTCAACGATAAACACATCCATTAGATATTTATATAATTCAATAAATATTTAATATTACAATTAAAATTCTAGAATGTTACATATACCGTAGGGTATAACTGAGTTATAACCACCTATGGGGGTACCACAGGCATGTACTCTCGGCACCGAGGCATGCCATTTTTTGTAAGACCCCAATTTATTATAAATAAAATTTAATTTTCTCTATTTATTATTTTGAAATAATATGGAGTTAATTTGATATAATACTTTGGTTATGGGTGAAATGTGCAAATTTTGCAAAATAAGCAAGTAATTATAAAATATTCATTGTGTCGGGGAATATTCGTTTGGTCGTGGAATATTCTTTCTGTCGAGGAATATTTGTACGACGGCGCAACCATTTGTGGGCCCTATAACGGATAACTGTCGGATGAAGAAAACGACAAAGTTTGAGTTTTTACAAATAACGGCGTAATTGTTACCGTTAACACTGTTGGAATACCTAGTGGTAAAAATACAGTAATACGCGTGGTTGCATAGTAGCACATGGTATTGCACAATATTGATGAATTATTGATCCTTACGTAAGAAAGCACTACTCAATAATTGTTACAGTAGTTACTGTTCAATATTTTATTTTAATGATTCAATAATTATTGCGTTGATATTTTATATTATTGTTGTTTTAATAATTGTCACTGCACAGTATTTTCCATTATCAGATCAATAATTCATATTATTTGAATAATATTATTAGATAGCATTATTGGCAATGTCTAGAAAGTTCTGTCAAGGAGAGGTTTGGTCACCTAATTACGCGCCAGTAAGGAGAAATCCTTATTGGAAAGCCCCCTCTTTCTTGGGAACGGCCTGGTTGTCATAAATGTTATTCTGTAATATTATTTGTGAATAATTAATTATTGATTCATATGATAAGGAAATATTTATTTTATGTTGGATATATTTATTGTGGTTAAAAATGAAGGAGTTAATGTTGAGGTATTTTATCAGTATTTTTGTCGGAATGGAGGTATTAAAAATTAAACCAGTGTTTTTGAGATATATTGCGTGAGTTATACATTTTAATCCGACCGTTGGATCGTTGTGATTTTTGGATATGTTATACATATATAAGTTGAGTATATTTCCACAAATTTTGAACCGTTAAAAATGAACGTATGATTTGTTATGAATTTTAAGAGGTGACTGATTCATAAATTAGGTTTATAAATGATTTTGGTGGAAAATTCTAGAATTGAGTGGGCCCCACTTGTGGTTGGTGAAGAAATGTGCTAAATTTTATTTCAAATGTGGTGGGTGGCAATAGTAGCAGGTAAAGCCATCAGGTTACAGGTCTAGTCTGCTTCGGCGTGCTAACATTTTCCTATAAATATAGGGCTAAGTTAGAATTGAAAATCACACTAGAAACATAAGCTTTCTCTTTTTCTCTCTATATATTATCGAGCGTATTCTTGTGAGTATTTTGATACTTTGAGTGTTGCTATACGATGCAAGTTCCTTCAAAGACTATATCCAAAGATTCCAATGGAAATACTTTGTCTTTTTGAGGTAAGGGATGTTATTTTCTTCGTAAGTGATATTATTTCTTCAATATCGTTATGCCGAAATATTAGTTGGAACTTTTTATCAAATTTGGAACTTTTCATGTCGGGGTTACTATTCATGAGTTACTATTCACGAGTTACTATTCATAAGTTACTATTCATGAGTTACTATTCATGAGTACTATTCACGAAGCATGATGATTTTTCTTATGGAATTTCTATCTTTTGGTGTCGGAGTTACTATTCACGTATACGGCACTATTCACATATACGACACTATTTACCGAAAAATGAAATTTTCTTCTTTTTGTCCAAGATGTCTATTATGGTTACTATCTTTGATTGTATCCATGTTTTGATCTTTATTCTTGAATTTTACTTCGAAATTGGTTATTATGGAGTATTATTGATCTTGGATAAACTGTAATACGGATCTCTAATATTTGTTATTTTGTTTCACTAAATTCGTTTTCTTTAATATATTTTTCATCATCCTCAGTCCTAAATGATGATATTACTGAATATATTTGGCCTGTAGTGCAAAGATGAATGATTAACTGATGAATATCTTTGGCCTGTAATGCAAAGATGAATGATTACCTAATGAATATCTTTGGCCCGTAGTGCAAAGATGAACAAGTATTGAGATAAACATGACCAACTGGTGATACAAATGAATATCTTTGGCCTGTAGTGCAAAGATGAATATTTGATTCAAGATGTATATTGATTGATGTTACAGGGATAAAATATTGATGATGAACTTTTAAATCTTAGAAGATAGTGGAATTCTTTCTCTACTTGACTCTTCTAATGGAATGTTGTTTCTACTGCAGTTGTTGATCTAAAACTTGTTGTCTATTATATTTTATCAAATTTTTCCCTGTTGAAGACTAATGATAATTTGTTGTATATTATCTTAGTCATAATATTCTTTACTGGGCTAGTTGAGCTCACCCTTTTCCTTTTTGTTCCATTGTTCTTCTTAGGAGGAGAGAATTTAGCAGGAACTAGCCGGGGTATGAAGTGATGATTCAAGATAGTTGTTTAGCAGTCCTCACTATTTTTATAAAATAGTGTATCAATAATTGTAATAAGGACTCCTTTTGAGTTTGTATACTCTTTAGTATACAATATTTGTATTCAAACTCACAGTATATATGTTGTCGTATTTTGCACGGCAATTATATTACTGAAGTTATAGTTTGCTTTCTGTACCATGTATTTGGCGGCTCAAAATGGGTTGGATGGAATGGACCTATTTTGAGGGCGTCATATTTTTTGTGGCGGTGTGATCAGTACACATCGTCTCCGTTTTGGGCTCTGGAGAAAGTGGGCCATTTGGTGTTTAGTTGTGGGAGGCGTATGGATTGACCCTAGTTTTCTATTCTGTGGATCGGTGATGTTGTGCCAAACACACGTATCCGATTTGCATACATTTGGATTCGCGATCCAATGTGTGATTTGCCTATGTGGTATTATTTTGATTTGTCTGTTTGACATTGTTTTAACTTACCTGTGTGGCAATGTATATTTCTGAGCTCAATCGGTATAAAATAACATACAACCATTTGATTCAACCTATTATTTCATTGTATTAGTTTTGTTTCTCTTTGTTCAGTTCAATTAATTGAGTTCACTACAAGAAAGCCGGCTAAATCCGACGGATATATGTTCGACGGACACATTCCCTCGAAGATAACATTTATTCCGACGGAGTATTCAGTCAAAGATACTTCAGTCAAAAATACTTTAATTTCGACTGATGTTCGTCGAACATTTATGTATCCCATTGTCGCCAATGTTCCCGCCAACGCGAATATTATTTTTGACTGAATAGGATGTATTCCGACGGAAGATTCAGTCAAAGATACCTTAAGTACGACGAATGTATGTACGACGGACATTCCGTCAAAGATAATCGTAAAATCTAATTAATCGGTACGTCTTCCTGGCCCCCTCGTTTCTCTAGACCTTAATTATAATCTCATTTCTCTCTCTCTCATTTCTCTAGATCTAACTCTCAACCACCACTTCAATCTCTCTCACTTCTCTCACTTCACTGCTCTCACGCCACCACCATCGCCGCCATAACCACGTACTGCCACCACCACCACCACCACCGGTTCCACCACGTACTGCCACCACCACCACCATGTACCGCCACCACCACTACCACGTACTGCCACCACAACCACCACCACCACTACTGTCGATCGGTTCCACCACCAGTAGACACCACCAACACCGTCGGTTGAACCACCATCACTGACACCACCAGCAGCCACCACCAGGCACCACCGTCGGTTAGTTGCACATTAATTTAATTTCAAGGTTAGTTTTCTGCCAAGTATTAGATTTTTAGGGTTAATTTGTTGCAAATTGTGAAATTTGTGGCTTAATTTGTTTTAGGTTTAGTTTAATTTGAGTTTGAATATGAGATTAACCCAATTTGGATAATATGTTGTTGCTGTGAATTTGTGGACTGTATATTGCTGAAATTGGAATTTTGATTTTGGGTTTGTGGACTGCATATTATTTAAGTGCATATTATTTGGAATTTGGAAATTGCAAAATATTGATATCAAATTTGGGTTCCTTATCATAATGTAACTAATTTTAGGACTATTTTTAATCTCGATATATTTGTTATTTACAACTGAATTTATGACAAAAATTCTGTCAGAATTATGAAATTCCAGACTTGCATGTATTGTATTAGTAATTAGTTTCCCAATGTTAATAAATCATAAACTAAGTACCATTTACTTAGTTTCTTACTACTATAATACAAAATAAAGTAAAATAAAATAAAAATAAATTAAATTAATTTGAATAAAATAAAAAAACTTTGATTTAATCTAATAAATAAAATACAATTCAATAAAAATAAAATTAAATAAAATAATAAAATAAAATAAAATAAGATATTTTTAATTAAGAAATCAAATTAAATTAAATTAAACTAGAACTTTTATAATATAATACAAAATAAAATAAAAAGTAATAAAAATTTAATTTAATTTAGTTTAATAAATAAAATAAAATGATTTAATTTAATTTAATTTAATAAAGTAAATTTAATAAATAAATAAGCCAATTATATAATATACTACAAATTAAAATAAAAAAATATATATAAGTAGTCTCTATAGATTCCAAATAACAATTTTCATAAACTAAGTACCACTTACTTAGTTTATCATCATCGTAAAAAAATAGCAGTTTATAGCTAGAAGTGAATGTCTAACAAGAATCATTTGTAAGACCCTTTAATTTTATGAAATAAAAGTATTCAATTTTTCTATTCAAGTAAATGGTTAAATTGATAAAAGTTAAAGTTAAGGGTGATATATGAAATTTTTTCAAAAAAATACGCAAGTGGTTATAAAATATTCAATTGTTGGGAATATTCGTTTGGTTGTGGAATATTCTTTACGCCGGGAGAATATTAAATATTTGCCAGTAATGACCATTTGTGGGCCCCATAATGTAATAACCGCCGGATGAAGAAAGCGACAAAATTAAGTTTTTATAAATAATTAGCGTAATCGTTATCAATTAACCTTCGTTGGAATACCCGGTTGGTAAAATAAAAAGTAATACGCGTTGTTGCGATACAAGAAAGACGGTATTACCAGATATTAAAGATTTTTGAATTATTGATTCTTACGTAAGAAGGCACTACTCAATAATTATTATTACAGTAATTATCGCTCAATATTTTATTTTATTGATTCAATAATTACTGCGTTGATATTTTATATTATTGTTGTTTCAATAATTATCACTGCACAATATTTCTCATTATCAGATCAATAATTCATATTATTTGAACAATATTATTAGATAGCATTATTGACAATGTCTAGAAAGTTCTGTCAAGGAGAGGTTTGGTCACCTAATTGCGCGCCAGTAAGGAGAAATTCTTATTGGAAAGCCCCCTCTTTCCTGGGAACTGCCTGGTTGTCATAATTATGATTCTGTAATATTATTTGTGAATAATTAATTATTGATTTATATGATAATAAAATATTTATTTGATGTGGATATAGATGATGGATTTATTTATGTGGTTATAAATGAAAGAATTACTGTTGAGGTGTCTTATCAGTATTTTGTCGGATTGGAGGTATTAAAAGATCAAATCGGTGTTCTTAAAGCTCTATTGCGTGAGTTATAATTTTGATATGACCATTGGATCGTTGTTATTTTTGGATATATTATACATATATATGTTGAGTATATGTCCACAAATTTTGAACTGTTAAAAATTAACGCATGATTTGTTATGAATTTTAAAAGGTGTTGAAACGGTGTTTAAAATTATCCGTTCCTGGATTTTGGATATTTTCGGTCTGGAATTTGGAAAAACTTTCTTCTGTAAAGTTGTAGAGAATTCGATTTCAAAGAATGGACATAAAATTTGTATTTTTCTCGATAATGTGCTATTTTCTATGAATTGTTGAAGTTTCAAAAAATAAAATGATTTTTATTTTAAAATAAAGGGTGGGACCCACTTGTGTTTTAACACATGTGGGCTGCTATTTTTTCCAAGATGGCATGTTTGATTTTCAAAATGGCTGGCTTGACAATTGAGGTGGCGTAGGAATAAGGAAAAGAAATAATATATTTTATTATTTTAGTCTCCTTTGGCGTTCTAGCATTTTTCTATAAATAGAAGCTTAAGTTAGAATTGAAAATCACACCAGAAACAAGTTTTCTTTCTCTCTATATTATCAAGCACATTTTTGAGAGTATTTAGATACTTTGAGAGTTGCTATTTAGTAAAAGTTTTCTCCGGTTTTTCATCCGAAGTACTGCTCTCTTGAGGTAAGGGATTTTAAGGGTTATTATGTTTTTCAGTTTGTACTTCTTCCGTCCTTCAGAAAATTCTGGAAAAATTTGAAATGATATTTTGATGAGTTTTATTGATTGTGTCCAAAAATGGCGATTTTTTGGAGGTATAGATTAAGAGTTATGAATTTTATGAGAAAAGACTATTTTAAAAGTAACCGCTTATAACTCCTTATGGTTAACTCCAAAATTGATGAAATTTTTATTGGAAGTACATCTATATAATATCAGTGTACTCTGTGAATTTTGGAATTTTTAGATAAAAATACAATTTATGATAAATGTCTAAATATTCGGCGATTTTGGCCATATGAAAAATAGTAAATGAATTTTAAAAATTCTGAGAAAAATATATGTTCAATATGAGACTATATTTTGCTAAATCTCTGAAAAGAAATATTTTTGGAATTGATTTGGTATTTTTCATGAAAATGGACTAGTTATGAGTAAATGAATTAAATATGTTATGTGAAGTAAAAAAATTGAAAAATAAGATTTTATGGCTTGAGAAACCTATATGAGGTATATGCAGATTTTTGATGAGGGTTTTGGTTATTGGTGATGAAATATTATGAGTTTGGCATTTTAGAATGATTAAATGCATTATTTAGTAAAGTGTAAACAATTAAAATAAATTGTTTATAAGTTGAAGAAATGTTATTTCAATATCATTATACCGAAATATTGGTATAAATTTTATTGTGGAATTTCTACCTTTTTGTGTCGAGTTAATATTCATGAGTTACTATTCACAAGTTACTATTCATGAGTTACTATTCACGAAGTTACTATTCATGGGTTACTATTCACGAGTTACTATTCATGATAAAATTGGTTTCTTTTTCTAACCAAATTATAGTTGATTTATGAATATTACTCTTGAGATTAAAACTATATGTTGATCATATTATTTTTATTATCATATATAACATTTTTATAACCCTAATGATGATATTTCTCTTTGACTTGAAAGATGGGTAGATTTTTGGTAGGATCATGACTATGGGTTCTCTTTGGCCAGTAGTGCAAAGTTGAATTGTTGACTGGTATGATCATGACCATTGAATTTGTAATTGAATATCTTTAGCTTAAGTACAAAGGTGAAATGATCAACATGGTTATAATTATTGTTTATATAAATTCTGAAATTATTATATATTTCTTTGAGATAATAATATATTTGGCACTGTAGTGCAAATATGAATCTGTTGATGAATATATTTGGCCAGAAGTGCAAATATGAATCGTTGAGGAATATCTTTGGCCTGTAGTGCAAAGATGAATTGTTGATGAATATCTTTGGCCCGTAGTGCAAAGATGACATGTTGTTGAATATCTTTGGCCAGTAGTGCAAAGATGAACATGACCAACTGGTAATACAAATGAATACCTTTGGCCGTAGTGAAAAGATGAAATTATTAGTATGATTATGAACAGGAAATGTGATTTGGTGTAACCGTGATCTTTGATGTTTCAGGTAAAGATAGGTGATGAAAATTATCTTCGTCCTGGATGAGAAGAAGAATTTAGAACTACAATTATGATTATGAGTTATTCATATGATTTTGGACCAGAATTGTTGATTGATGTTACAGGGATAAAACATTGTTGGTAGATTTTTAACATGGAGAAGATAATAGACTTTATAGTCTATTTGACTCTTCTAATGGATCGCTTTCGTTCACCGCAACTATAGTTGAAATTTTTATCATCTACCATATGTTCTAAATCTCGATTTATTATTGATGAAGGCTATTGATAATTTAATTATCTTTAGTCATGATATTCTTTATCGAGCTAGTTGTGCTCACCCTTTTGCTTTTAAAATTCCTTTAGGTGTAATAAGAGTGTAATTTGGGTCGAAGCCGGGGGTAACAAGGGAATAGAATCGGTGGTTTCTAGTCGTGGAGTTCTCCCTAAGCAAAGATAGACAAGTGTGTTGTATACATCTTTTAGTAGTTATATTTAGTGAATCATATAGGGAGAGACGAACCTAACGTTGGAAGGGTGTTTTGCCACTTTCATACAAGATGTCTAATGACATACAACCTCGTGTCATCATAAGAAAGGGTTGTGCTCATCCACTTGCTGAGTATATTTACGAGCATTTACCTATATAATCTTGGTGTTTGTTTGAAGTATAATTCTCAATTTGAGACAGTGGAGATAATGATAAATCAAGAGAAGACTCGCCATTGGGAAGAATATGATAGTAATCTTTTCATTTTTCTTTGGGGTATATTGGGTCAACCAATGATAATTCTATGGCCATATGATATCTATCATAACCTAGAAGCATGGCCTCCCATGTACGAAGGTTTCCTTGAGCACTTCCCAAAGATTTTAGTTTCTAAAACAGTTTTTGACTATACCTTTATGTAAGGTGTCACTGTGAGGTGCTGTCCACGGTTGGGATATGTGTCACATTTGGTATATATTTGTATCCAAACTCACAGTATATGTGTTATTGTATTTTGCACAACAATTGTTGTAATAAAGTTGTAGTTATTTTCTGTACCATGTATTTGGCTACTCAGAATGGGTTGGATGGAATGGACCTATTTTGGGGTTGTCACAGTCTCTATAGATTCCAAATAACAAATCTCATAAACTAAGTACCACTTACTTAGTTTATCATCATTGGCAAAATAAACTAAGTATAGCTAGAAGTGAATGTCGAACAGTAGTCTCTATAGAGTCTAAATAATTAACAATTCTCATAAACTAAGTACCACTTACTTAGTTTATTATCATTGGCAAAATAAACTAAGTAGCATTTACTTAGTTTACCACAATTTTTAATATATAAATGCAATAATACTCTCCTTACATATATGTACTCTTTCTTGTATGCAGGTTTCAACATTGCGATTCATGACCTAAATAGTACTCCAACCTGCCTCTAAGCAACAATTTAAAAAAAAAGGGTCGTAGTTCCTTTTTTGTGTCTATACTCGAATAATAAAAGGTAAGCGAATTATGAGACATTCCTCATTGTTCCATCATAACAGATGGCAACATCCGGAAGGAATGCCAGTAAGTTATTGAACAAAGTTCTAGTTTAAGCAACCCTCTAAATGAGTGAACGATCACTTCTCCCATAGGAATGAATCATCTCCCCATATGGGTCCAATCCATGATATAAACGACTTCTCACCACTCTCAATTCCTCGGATGGGTAGTTCTCACAGAATGTCTCACGTCTTGAATGAGAACTATCCATTTGAGGAATTCGGAGTGGTGAGAAGCTGTCTATATCATGGATTGGACCCATATGGGGAGATGATTTATTTCTAGCAGAGAAGTGATCGTTCGTTCATCTAGAGGGTTGCTTAAGCTGAAACTTTGTTCAATAGCGTAACGGAACTCCTTCGGGATGTTGTCATCTGTTATGATGGAACAGTGAGGAATGTTTGCAGTAATTGAATTAACTTTATTATTCGAGTATAGGATACAAAACGAACTACAACCTTTTTTTTTTCCCGGTTGCCGACTCAAGTAGAGATTCCACATAAATTCTCATAAACTATGTACTATACTTTGAAACTTAGAAACCCGTTTGACATACACTCAATAGGGGTTAATATCGAACAGTCCCCAATTTGGGACTGTTATTGGATGTTATGTCTCTCACTTAGGCCGGTGCAAATACGAAACGGTATATTTTTTGTTATTTTGAGGATTAATCGACTGTTATCTTTATATGTTCTCTGAGTGCATACTTAGATTAAGTTATCTTAGTCTATTTCGTGTGCTTGGAGACCATGGGGAGGAAGTCTTCTTGAAATTTTCTTGAAACTCATGAAACGTACTCAACGTGTTTTTGCACTAGTGACGAGACACATCCAATAGTGGGATATAAGCCTTACCCACATCTCCGTAGAGATACTAGGTAAATCTAATTCACGCATGAATATCCAAATTAACTTAATGCGCATTACGTGTAGTTAAAAATGTCGTTTTAAGCGGAGTTGGATGTACTAGTAGGATACCCATTAATGGGGGGGATTAGTCTCGACTTATCGTGTTGGGGTTTTAGATTTCTTGAACAAAGCACTAGAACATATGGATGATCCAAGACGGAAGATGCGATGGCGACCGTGTGTCAAGTGTAAAATCGATTTGGAAGAAAGTCGACGAGATTAAATTCGCTTTATTTTTCTCGTGGATTTGTAGATGGGTACTTCAGTATGGACTCATCACGGGGAATCGAAGTGATTGAAAATATCATGGAACAACCAATTTCACGGATTCATACGTCGAAAACTATGATCCGATTGAGATGTTGGTTGATGCTTATGGCCCTACTACTATTGATCGGGTGAATATGAACCTTCTTCAAGAAGTGCAAGCAAGTGCCAAATGATACAATCACGCTTTTACAAGTTCTTTATCTCGAATCTGGGGTCGTGTTATATCCGGAAATGATACGAACACCAAGCTTTCTAGTTGATGATTTAAGCTTTACACTTCAAGAATAAGCACATCAGTAGTGAGAGAGGTTTCAACGATTTGCTTCGCTATAATTGGATGATTCTTACCCAAGGATCATACTCTTCACATGTAATTATTACGAAGTAAAGAAGATGGTCAAGGGGTTAAATATGGGGTATCAGAAAATCGATGCTTGTGAGCAGGATTGCATATTATACTATGGGGAGGACAGAGATAAGGGACATTGTGATATATGCAGCTTATCGCGTTACAAGGTTACAAAACGTGGGGGAAAGGAGAAACATGTTCCCAGGAAAATCTTACGATACTTTCCACTTGCACCAAGACTTCAGCGGCTATTCATGTCGTCTTATACAGCTCAACATATGAGTTGGCATCGAACAAGGGATGTCGTGCCTGGTCAGCTGACTCACCCAGTGGATGGAAATGAATGTAAGAGATTTGATGTAAATTATCCTGAGTTTGCGGAAGAAGTTAGGAATGTTAGGCTTGGCATGGCTACTGATGGCTTTTGCCCTTTTAATAATTTTAGCCAGTCGTACTCAGTTTGGCCAGTCATTATGGTCGAACATAACACGTTGTTGTAAGGTTGAGCAATTGAAAATTTCTGGATTCAAGAGTCACGATTGTCATGTATTCATGCAGAAGTTGATTCCAATTGCATTTCGTGAGATGTTACCCAGAAAAGTTATGGATGCATTGACCGAACTGTCAAATTTCTTTCGAGATATTTGCTCAACTATAATTAAGCATGAGTGATGTCGGCGAGATGGAGAAGAATATTGTGCTTACCATGTGCAAGCTTGAAATGATCTTCCCTCCAGGATTTTTTGACTCAATGGAACATCTGCCTATTCATCTGCCGTATGAACTCAAACTTTGAGGACCGGTGCAATATTGGTGGATGTATCCTTTTGAGAGGTAATATATAAACTGCTATAATTGCTCTATCCTGCTCATATTAATAATACTTCACTAAAATCGCATATTATTTATCGTAGGTATACGCTACCGATTAAAATAAAAGGTTAAGAACAAAGCTCGTGTAGAGGGTTCTATTGTTGAACGATATACAGAGAAAGAGCTTGTCAACTTCTGCTCATTGTATTTTGACGATGTTGTCTCAACGAAGCACAACCGTTTAGGAAGGAATGAGGTTGTTGGTCTAATGACTCATGCTGATGATGAGTTAGCTGTATTCACATATCCGGCTAACCCATTCTGATGACGTGTACGTGTTAGCAAGTCAAGTGACTCAAGTGTATTACGCTCCTAATGTCGTAAATACTCAAAGCCCCTGGTACACAGTAGTCACTACTAAAACACGTTCATTTAATGCTGATAACATGTTTGGTATGGATGAGGCGTTGCAAGAAGATGAGAGCAACCCATTGGCCATAGTGTTCCATGCTGAAGATGTGGTGAGTACTGATGTCATTGACGTACCTAACGATGAGGATGTCGAGGCCACCGTACACATGAATGATTATGTAGTCGTTGAGGATGATAACGATGATTTAAACCGATCTCGGCGAGGATGAGGAAGATACCGAATCTGAGAATGATATACACGTTGATTCTGATGGGTTTGATGACGTGCGTAATTAAAAATGAGCTTTCATATTAGTCCTTACAATATATTGTTAAACCTTACATATTCGCAATCTACCAATTTTGTTATTGTAGTAGGATATTCATGGCTAGACATAGCGGTGTAGGTCACCGAGGTGGTGGGCGATCCAGATCGGAGAGGCAGTAGCACAATGGAGGCTCTTCTTCGGTAGCGAAAGTAAGTTATCTTAACTAGGATTTAAATATATCTCAAGCTGCATTAATTACAATGATTATTGAAGTACTATATTAAATACAATTATTACAGATGCACCTCGTCGACGACACCAAGGGACGAACCTCAGTATCTTTGGTCATCCGCCGGCAGTACCACTTACAGTACCGGTGGATGTCATTTCCTAGCAGTAAGTGTTAATATATTCGTACTATTTCTATCAGTTATTGCAAAACACAATTCACATAACACATATTGTTATACTTTTTCTGTAGTATACTAGACCCGGTGGCTAAGCACACTCTACATGCGATTTGTTTGACGCATCTCCCGAGAAAGTGCATGCGATTCACCAAGTATCGGTGATGCGATGCCACTTTTATGCGGTGCACTGCCTCTTGGGAGTTCCACGTAAGTTAAACATATTATCACCACATAGTTGTATTGGGATGAAATCAAATGTTCTTAATTTTAAATAATCTTTTATTATAGGTTTATTATCGATTTGACCCGAGCATCTCTCACCAATTTGGCGATCTTGTGATTGAGCATCACGTCATTGAATTACTCGGATGGTCAGATGAGATGCGACAGAAATGTACCGGCGATTGTGGACCAACCGGGACAACCATCAGAGATCATCAGCCCCGCATAGTCTCCGATTTAGCCTGGGAGGCTATGTGTGCGCACTGGGAGGCTGATAACTTCAAGAAAAAGTCCGAGCAGGCAAAGAAGAACCGTGGTCAGCTCCGGATAGTACACACCACTGGTTCTCAGTCGTTCGAGGAGGCGAAGACGGTAAGTGCGTTGCATTTAGTTATTTATGTGTTAAGTTCTCACACAAATACTTAAGACCTGTTTTATGAATGTTTGTATTAGGCATTGGGGAGGACCTTGGGTTGAGATCTTACCATGCTATAGTTTTGGGATCGAGCCCATATGCCTAAGGACGAGCGTGCTTTGTCTCAGGCAGCTTTAGCTATACGGGTAAAACTCATCTTACTATTTAGCTTTTAATAATATTCAATCGTAAATAAAATGATATAATTAACATACGATATACGGAATACATTCTGGGACCGATTTCGTAAGCTTCGGACGGCGTATGGTGAGCTAGAGACTATTAGGAGGGTTCGAGCCGTTAGATTCTCGCCACCCTCTTCCCGATATTGTATTAGATCGGGATGAGGAGCTGAGACTATGGGTCGCGTCTCGGAGATCCCCTACTAAAGAAGATCTTAAACAGATATCGAGTGTTGGGTCCGCCGAGGATACCCGTATATACACTTCCCGGAGGTAATATTTTTTATGTTTCACTAAATTATCTCGAATTTATCACATTATATAAATTATTATTAGTAATCGAATTTGTATCTCTTTATAGGCTCCGGCCATTAAATGCTTGTCGTCGAGAAACACATGTCGGACCATCTCATACAAGGCAGGGCTTAGATGACGATATCTTCCGGCGATCGATAGGACCGTGTTCGGATAGGTTCCATACCGATCCTGTCTTTTCGGCGTCAGTGATTGCCTTCAGTTCTCGTCTTCACCAGATTGCTCAGATATTATAGCGAGGGCCTCTGCAGAGAGTACGGATTACCACGGAGAAGCGATTCGACGCTGAGCGCCGAGATGCTCTCGGATGGTGATTACCCTCTTGGAGGAGGCTTTTCGTCCACTTCCCCACCTACTCGTATTCTTATTGTTTATGTTTTTCAATTAAGGCTAGTTTGTTAATTCTCACACATATATATATACTGGATTAATGATTTATATTTTGATTCTATCGGCAGGTTGGCGATGGCTAGTCAGTGGCGATAATGAAGAGAACACGAGGCTGATTTCCATACACCAGAGCAGCGTCACCTTCGCCCGATGATGCTTTTACTAGTTTATAGTTTATTTGTATAGTTTGTAGAACTTTTGTATATATTGTATTGTCTAATTGCGTCTGTACAACTATTTTAAATTATATTGTTTAACATTTATGGAACATTAGCTTATATTTGTAATTGGTTAGCTTATAATACGTTTTGGTGGATATTTGAATGTGAATGTGAATGATAATGAGTTGAAAATCACGTTTTAGTGCTACGTTGCATATTTGAATGTGAGATACAAGTTTATATTACTGTGTATTGGGTTGTGATAGGTTACAGGTATATTAATGGGTTTAAACACCTGGAAACTAAACTTTTAAAATCTGCAGTAAAAAAAATCAGTTATTTTCGACGGAATAGAGTATTTTCGACGGTACTTCCCTCGGAGATAATAAATAACCAATTTTTTAATAAATACCGATATGGCCTAGTTTTCAATCGAACATAAGATAAATTCGACGGAATATATCCGTCATACTAATTATATCTCCGACGTAATGTCCGTCGAAGTTAATAAATAGACAATTATAATAAATATCAACTGAATTTAGTTTTTCGTCGAAAATAGTTTATGTTCGAGGGAAGTAGTCAGTCGGACATAGCTACTGATATATTCGACAAAAAACTTTCGTCCTATATATTCTGTCGAAGATAGGGTAGGTTCGACGAACATTCGTCGGAGATAAATTCGTCGTAGATAATAAAATATCCGACGAATTTTTTGACGGAACTTATTTTCGACGCGAATATTTACGACGGAATCTCTGACGACTATTTCCGTCGCAAATAAACTAGTTTCGATTGAATAGGCTTATGTACGACGGAATAGTCCGTCGGAATTAGCCAGTTTTCTTGTAGTGGTTAGTTACTTCAGTTCATTATTTCTTTACTCTTTTGTTTGTTTCGTGAATTCTGTTGATTCAGATATATTCCATTAAGATCTTTGAAGATTATATTTTCGTCGGTATTTAAACTTGAGGCTTTGTTTAATATTTTATCTCAGTTGATTTCGTATATTAGTTGTATATCTATATTCGTATTGGACATTTGGCTCATGCTGTGTTTTTCTTCCGGCAAGTTTGCAAGGGTGATTCAGGGCTAGTGTCATAAAGAGAGTTGCCTTTGACCATCTAGGTTGATTCAATTTTAGATTTTGATTATTTTGACTCTGTTTGGAGAATTGTATTTAATTCTTCATTGATGGATATCATTATTAAATATTTTGAAATTATTAGTGTTCTGTTTATTTATTTTGAAGAGCGGAGTGTTACATAATAAAAGGTCGAAATTCTCATTTTCCTTGGAGAAGGAATAACAACTTTATTGCTTATAAAATGGCAAATTGAGTTATGATAATAAAAGTCAAAAACATACAAATGCTATATAATGAAGAAAGATAGCCTATAAATGATAGCTGATAATGACCGAGAGCATTTTCTTTGTTTATACTGCAAAATTTGCAACTTGCGCGACTTATTTCGTAAAAGCGATTCTTTAATTCTCACATTATAATTCCTACTACTTGTGATTTCTAGTTAAATATAACTACGTCCGTACCAAATTTAGGAATATATTATAACGTTTTAAAATTCTAAAGATCATATTGATATGAATCTGTCTAAATTTTGAAAACAACTTACGTTAATAATAAAATTCAAATTGATATCACAGTTTAATTTGACACCGTTTATCCTATTATCAGTTGTAAATTAGTAACAATATTTCCAGATCAAGTATTCTAGATTTTCAACAATAATGACGTTTGTATAAAATTAAAAACTTGACAAGCAAAATTTCTTTTTCGTAAATGCTCATTTTTAATATATTGTACTTATGTCATTAATTAAATTTATATTTTAAAGTAACTTAAAAAGGTTTTATTTTGCGAGTTGTGATTTATTATGTACATAATATTTATTTTCTTAACTTTAACTTGAAATTTTATAATTATTTTTTAATAAATGAATTTGGTCAAAATTAATGCATGGGATGAGTCGGATATCTACAACTCAAAGTGTGTATATATATAGGGTAATTAATGATTCATAACATGTACTACTATTTGTTATAGATCTTTATAAGCCATACACCATTTATACTATTCAAAACAATAAAGAACGACCGAGATTAAAATCTAAAAATCGACGTCCGTTACTCTTAATAGCGGACGATAAAAAAATGCATACCATCCGCTACTAATAGTAGCGGACCCTAATTAAAATAAGGGTTAGACTTGATCAATAAATATTTAAGGTTTCTTAACTAGAGTTTATTAATTAGGTTTTAGGGTTCTAGTTAATAAACCCTAAACACTGATTTATAAACCCTATTGGTTAGTAAACCTACATTTATTGATAAAACCAATTACCGTTATTCTGATTAGCGCCTGCTAATATTAGTAGCGGACGTCGATTTTCTATTTTTAATCTTGATGGTTACTTTTTGTTTTCAAAATGATATAGACGGTGTATGCCCTATAAGGATCAATAACAAATACATGTTATGGATCATTTCCTCTATATATATATATATATATATATGTGTGTGTGTGTGTGTGTGTGAATAATTTGGTTCACAAGTAAAATTTATCCTACAAACACGACCTAAAGGGAATTTTTATTCAACGCCATGCCTAAATCTTCATCAGTTTTTAGTATATATATCTAGGTGCAAGACTGTAAATCTTTCACTTTTCTAGTCAAAAAATAGAAGAAAATAAAGCTACCCTTTGTGAAATTTTATTTAATATATATATTTCCTGGCATAGTTGAAGCCTTGAAGGAGTAATTTACAATTACAATACTACTTTTATAGGAAGCTCTTAAACGTATACGTATGTAAATTCACTTATTGCCCATTTTATTAATATAATATTTAAATTAAATTCAAACGAGTTACTATATATCATTCTACAGCATGTAAATATAATTGTATAGTCAACAGTTTAATACATCATGTATATATAATTGTACAAGTTATAAAAATTAATGTATAAGATACGAAATACAATTGTATAGTCAACACAGTTGCTATTTGTTTTATAAAAATAGTCACATTTACAAAAGAATTAATCTTCAAAATAGTTTTTATTGATAATTATATAAAATGACAGAATATCTTTAAATTTGATAAAATAATTTTATTACCATATTACCATTATTAAATTAATAATTAGATAAAGAGAGAATAAAAATACATTCCAAATGAAACAAACCAAGAAATTAACAATTAATAAAACAAATTAAAATACAATTCCCTTTATTAATTTCCACAGCTCTTCTAAACTTTTGGTATGGATATGTACTGCTAGCTAGGGTACCCTACCTTGATGTCATCACTAATGATTTTTAGTCCACAACTAACATTCTTCTACAAAAGAAATATGAAAGCTAGAAAAAGGAATATGAACAAGCCTTTATTAATTTTGATATTTATTAATGATCTATATAAGTTCAGTCACAAATACTGAGTTTTCATTCAACAACCAACATTATTCATATTGAAATAGAGAAAAATGTCTCATGTATGTCCTTTACTAGCTTCCATAAAAGTAGGATTAAAACTAGATTTTGTTCACACTTAATAATTCAATTGCACGAATAGAAAAAATATATAAAAATATAAATTTTCGTAATTGTTTAATTTATTTAATTTTAAGTTGTGTAACACTATTAATTATTTTAATTATATAAAATAGTAGTATTTTTTTTGACAGCTCTGATGTTATCACATACTAGTATTATCTTTTTATGTGTACGATTTAGGTGAGATCTCACTAATGAGGATTGACATGATGTCCGTAGATTTTGCCAAAACAAAACATTAAAAACTAAACACACCCCATGACCCCAAATGGGTTATTTATTTATAGGTATGTGCACTGAAAACGTGTTACAAATGTGAAAGCAATTAGCGGATCATCCACAGACAATATAAGACAATAGAAGACACTGGCCCACAACCCCAAACGTCAAACTACACCAACTAGGTTAAGCAATTTATGAATACTAAATACTACTATGTCCCAAAAAAACCTAATTTATCAATCCATATCTACAGCTTCTAGTATTTAAAATACCAATACCAATCAAGTTGTAACTTTTATTAATTCATTCATGGATTTTCGCCAAAAAAATCTTAAAAAAGAAAAAGAACAATGTAATGGAATGATCAATGATGAATCCAAAACCATTAGGAATTACATATAGATATGATCTCAAGAGAATTAATATTCATCTATAAAAGGAAGTTTCCTCCCCTAATTCAACTTAATTAGGCACCTCTTGATCTACCCTTCAGCCCAAAAATCTCTCAAAAAGATTTCTTGCACCTCTTGTATCAATTGACAATATCTTTGTAAGTATTAATTTCTCAAATTTATTCCATCCAAAATATTTCTTGAATATTAACATAGTATTATTTGTCATATATATATATGGGGCTGAAATTTCATTTTTAAAGTTACTTGCTATTAACTTGTGCTAGCTGTTGAAGGTGACAATATTTAATGGAGGCACGAATTTTGTCCCGAAAGATTGTTAAACCAGCAGTTCCAACTCCAGACCACCTTAGGACTTGCAAATTGTCCTTATTCGACCAGCTTGCTCCTCCGGACCATGTGCCCATAATTTACTTCTACAACCGCAGCAATCTTAGTAAAATTCGTCAGCAATTGGTAAAATCACTATCTCAAACCTTGATCAAATTTTATCCGTTAGCCGGAAGATTTGTTCAAAAAGATTTCTATGTGGATTGTAACGATGAAGGAGTCGAATACGTCGAGGCTGAGGTTACTAATCTTGAGCTAGGTGAATTTCTTAGCATGGCACATAAAAATATACATCTTTTAAATGATCTTGTCACAAGGGAAAATGTTCAGGGAAGTCATTTATTCACTACTCCAATTTTAGAGTTAAAAGTGAGCTTTTTTAGGTGTGGGGGATTAGCTATAGGTATGTTTCTTTCACATATTGTAGCTGATGGATTCACAGCAGCGAAATTCATTCATGAATGGGCTACTACTACTAGTGCCCTAATCAATGATCAAAATTTGGTTGCTTCTTCCCCAAGTAATTTCAGCGTCGCGTCTTTTTTTCCGGCTAGAGATTTATCATTGACCATCAAGCCTCCCCAAATAAAATCATCAAAAATAAATGTGTCCAAAATTGTTACAAGGAGGTTAGTGTTTGAAGAAAAAGCCATATCAACCCTAAAAGCTAAAGTTAGCAAAACTGAAAAAATTAACCGGCCTACTCGGGTAGAGGTGGTGGCATCTACAATATGGAAGGCTCTGATCAGCATTGGTGCCGGTAAATCAAACGGTGGAAATTCGTCTACGCTCTACCTTCACTTAAATTTGAGGGGAAGAACAGGTATGGCGATCACACCGGATAATTCCTCCCTATGTGGGAATTTTTACATGGAAGTTCCTACTAAATTCAAGGAGAGTACTAAAAATATGGAATTGCATGAATTGGTGAATTTGCTAAGGAATAGTCTGCGAAAGGCGCTTGCGAATTGCTCCAAAATTTCGAGTCCCGAGGGTTTAATTTTGGAGGTGGCCAAGTATGTTAATGAAATACACGAGGATATGGGAAATGATCAAGTGGATGTGCACCTTTTGACTACATTATGCAGGTTGCCATTGTATGAAACAGATTTTGGGTGGGGGAAACCGGAATGGATAACTATTCCTTGGATACCTTTGGAGATTGTGTTTTTGTTGGACACTAAATGTGGGACTGGCATTGAAGCACTGGTGAACTTGAATGAAATGGACATGCTTCAATTTGAACAAGATCTTGACATTGTTGCATTCGCTTCCTAGATATATATATATATATATATGTGTGTGTGTGTGTGTGTGTGTGTGTGTGTGTGTGTGTGTGTGTGTGTGTGTGTTTTACTTTTTACCAAGTTATAGGGGTCATGATTTGTATTGTCTATCAATTCTATGAATTTTGATTTGTCGTCTCTTTTTATGTCTCATTTACTGTCTTACTCCATTTATTGATTCCGCGTAATACTTAACCTTTTAAAAAGTTAACTGTAAATAGTTAATTATATTGCAATTGAGAATAATACATAATATGAAACAAGAAATGAGACAAAGAATAAGACAGAAGATTTGGACTCGAATTCTCTTGCGTTAATTGTAGAAATGGTTAAAGTTTTGCAATCACTGATTAGAGAGTCTCTTTAGACCAAACAACTTGTTTGAATCAATTGTTTGTTTATGCTTTAAATATTTATTTATATAATTATGTGCCTAAACTAAGATTATGCTCTAACTACTTATGGCTTAGTGTCATATTGCTTAAATAAAAGTTTTTTGAAAAAAGTCATCAGAATTCCCTACATCGTTTAAAGTAATAGTGAAATATAGTGAATTAGTGAAACTGTTCGGAAAAGTCGTGACCCTTTAACCAAAAATAAGTGACAATTTTAATTTTATATTTCCTTCATAAAAGGTAAAAGTTTTAATTATTTATACAAAATAAAACTGAATTCACAGGATCTTAATTCAATTTTAGATTTACATGCATACATACTTGGACATATGAAATTGGTAATTGTGTTCAAACATATAAAAAGGGATACAATTTTAGAAGAAAAAAATTGAAATTATATACTTGACATATTGTTATTGATATACTATAACACAATGTGGGAAAAGAAATCGCACGTGGCAAAATTCTTATATCAAATCTTTTCAAACCTTGCACAATTTTTTGTTTCCCTAACTTTTATATATATATATATATATATATATATATATATATATATATATATATATATATATATATATTGGGAAACTAAATCAAGATAAATTATATATTACCAAATAATATTAAATTTTATTTTATTTTGTAAATAAAATCAAATCATCTTTTATTTGGAAACAAGATCAAATCTTTTGTATTTAGAAATAGAATATGTATTTCCATAATAATTATATATAATATGATATAATGAATAATATAATAAATCAGTAGTATTGCAATCACGTAATAACTATATATGTTATTCCTATAGCTAAGTTTAATTTCAATCCACCTTACATGATTACCTTGTCCTAGCCGTGCATGACTCCTAATGAAAAAAGGATTTACGCTTTTTCATTGGAATCCTAAATTATCACCTATATCTTCTCTTGCCATTCTCGCTCTAATCTATCTTACCGGTTTATTCTACAGTAAGTTCTCACCTTAACTTTTCGTTTGCTTTTATTGGTTATTCTTCTCCTATTGTATTGATTTTTTGTTCCCTTGATGTTGTGTGGGTGAATTTATTTGTTTTTGTTATTCCATTGTTAACATAAATTTGAACTATAATCGAATCATTATTTTTTTTTGGTTTGAGAATCATCTTTTAAGTTAGAGATGGTCAGGACTAAGGAAGCACACCATAACCAAGGCACTTTACCATTCGTTGGTGATGTCCGACCCCAATTTGATATTCCCTAATCATAATTTGAGAAGAGAAATAGAGATTCGTTCAGGCTCGAACCCATTAACAATCCTTTGCACTCGATGATTGCTTTTTTCTTGTCAATTCTTCGTGAATGCTTGATCTATTTCTTTTGAAAAGTATTTCTTTTTCGGATCATTTTACTTTAATAGGATCTTGACTCGAATATTTTCAAAGAAAAGACAACACCGCAACTAAAAAGTATCTATTCCGGGCCATTTCACCTTAACAAAGATCTTGGCTCGAATTTTCTCAAAGAAAAGACAACACCGCAACGAGAAAGTATCTATTCCGGAACATTTCATCTTAACAAGGATCTTGGCTCGGATAAAGAAAAAGGTCACACTGCAACAAGGAAGCATGCATCTATTCCGGAAAATTGTAGTCTTTCCTTTTCGAGCCATTTCACCTGGCTTGGATATTTTCTCAAAGAAAAAAAAAGCAACACCGCAACAAGTAAGCATCTATTCCGAGCCATTTCACCTTAACAAGGATTTTGGCTCGGATATTCACGAAGAAAAAGCAACACCACAAAGAGGAAACATCTATTCCGGGCCACTTCACCTTAACAAGGATCTTGACTCGGATATTCTTAAAGAAAAAGTCACTTCACCCTAACAAGATTTTGACTTTTTCTCTGAATATTCTCAAAGAATTTTACAACTTTTATTTTTATAGTAGCATACATCCTTTAGTTGATTTAACGAGCAATGAGAAGTTAAATGTAAGAGGGGAAGTGCTCCCTAGGTGGCTAAACCCTAGGGGCCAAAGGGGACCAAACCTAGTGGTCTCCTCCTTCACATTTTTTCATTCTTACTCCACCCTTTTTTATTTGAATGACTTCTAATGTTCGTACTCTTTTTTGCTTCTTCTTTCAGGTATTTTTAAATTTCAATCTCAGACTTCCTTCTTTGCTATGATAAACACTCAAGTTCAAATGTTTTCCTTGTCATCCTTTCCTTGATCTTTAGAGCCCTTATGCTGAATTCTTCTTACTTGAAAGCCCTCGATTGTTCTCCAACTTAAATTTCTTTTCTCCTCTTTTCTTTTCTCTCTATTAATTTTAAAACTCACAAACATTGTTTTAGTCATACTTATAGGGACAGAGGGAGTAGTAATTTGTAACATGGGACCGTGCATGTCTGACCAGGGGCGGACCTAAGGCAAGGTAGGGAGGTCACCTGACCCCACTGAATTTTCAGGGGGGCAGGGGGGCATATTAGAAGAAAAAAAAGAGGGTTTAAAGTGAATTTTTTGGCACTTGATGGTCAACTCCAAAAAATAAAAGGGTCTAAAGTGAATTTGCAAAATTTTACCCTTCAATATTTGATGATATGGAACTTTTGGCACTTGATGGTCAACTCCAAAATTATATTGTGAATATGAGAAACGATCCCAATTTTTCGAGTATAAAAGGAATTTGTGAATTGACTCAAATGTTGGTTCAGAAAAGAAAGGATGATCTGTATCCCTAAGTCTATTTGTTGCTGAAAGTGGCTCTATTTTTGCCAGTTGCTACTGCAACTGTTGAAAGGACATTTTCAGCCATTAATATCGTGAAGAATGAACTTCATAACCAAATGGGAGATGAATAGATGAATGACTATTTAGTAACATACATTGAGCGTGATATTTTTTTAACTATTAAAAATAAGGCTATCATGCAACAAGTTTAAGCAATGAAACTTCGAAAAATGTTATTATAAATAATATTCGAGGATTGTTTAGTTTTGTAAGTTATTTTATGAAATTTTTATTCGTAAGATTTTTTTTTCGAGTTTGACCCCACTGAAATATCGGTCTAGATCCGCCCCTGTGTGTGACCCCATTTAAATATACATATCCATAGTTCCCGCGATCAGTTATAGCTTACTGAATTTGTTGTTGACAAAAAGTGGGAGATCACACAAATTGAGTGAAGTAACATTGGGTGCTTCATGCTTGTCTATTTCAGATTAAACCATTAATCTTTTCACTAAATGAATATATACTTCCTTTGATTTTGAGGTTTTAATTTCGTGGTTATTAAGGTACTTTACATTCTCTCAGTTTGTATATGAATTTTTTTTTGCGGTTTACTATTCGGGTTAAAATCTGTTTTGTACTCATATTTTTATTTCTATTAACTTTGAAATTGTGCAGGTTTTAAGGTTACAATGGAGGTGAAAATTTTATCTCGGCAGATGGTAAAACCTGCAATTTCAACACCGGACCACCTTAGGACATGCAAATTGTCCTTCTTTGATCAGTTTGGTCCTGCACTACATACGCCCATACTTCTCTTCTACCTCTCCGATGGCAGCAAAACTCTTATGCAGGACAAACACGACCAAATGATAAAATCATTATCACAGACCTTAAGCCTCTATTATCCACTAGCCGGAAGATTTGTCCAAGATGGTATGTACATCGACTGTAACGATAAAGGGGTCGAGTATTTGGAGGCCGAAGTACTTAATTTTGAGCTAGCCGAATTGCTTAGCGAAGCACCTAAAAATGTTGAGCTTCTAAAACATGGACTAGTGCCATGGGACATTGGGGAAGCTGCATTGGTGACTACTCCAATTGTGGGGATTCAAGTGACCATGTTCAAGTGTGGGGGGCTAGTCATATGTTCACATGCTTCACATGCAATAGCCGACGGATTCACAAATTCCACATTCTTTCGCGCATGGTCCGTGGCGTGTAGAGAAGGCATTGATCGAGTGGTTACCCCAAGTTTCAACTTAGCTTCATTTTTCCCGACTAGGGATTTCTCCGGTTTGATCAAGCCTTCACTGCAAGTCCAGAGTTATAAGAATATTGTGACAAAGAGGTTTTTGTTTGATGAAAAAACGATATATGACCTACAATCCAAAGTTAGGTTCGCAACTTCTTCAATTGACACAGATCATAACCTCAACCCGACACGTGTAGAAGTGGTAGCTTCTATTATTTGGAAGGCTTTAATTGGTGTTGATCGAGCAAATCATGGACAAAAATCGAGAAATTCTACATTTTGCGCAACAATAAACTTGAGGGGGAAAATAGGTATCAAAACAATACCTGATAATTCTTGTGGAAACTTTTGCGTTCAAATTCCCGCTAAACTCAAGCTCGATAACGATTTCAAAATGGAGGATTTGGAATTGCACCACTTGGTGAATTTGTTAAGGAAAAGCATGCACAACTTATATGCAAATTGCTCGAAAATTTCAAATCCGGATGAGCTAGTGTTGGAGGTGGCTAAACCTGTTACTGAATGGGGTGAGGATTTGGGAAATGAACAAGTGGATGTTCGTTTTTTCACTAGCGTGTGCAACTTCCCTCTATATGAAAAGGATTTCGGGTGGGGGAAGCCAGATTGGGTATGCACGACTATGGTTCCTGTAGAATTGGTAACTCTATTGGACAGTAAATGTGGGACAAAGATCGAAGCATTGGTGAGCTTGACTGAAACAAACATGCTTGGATTTCAAAGGGATCCAGACATTGTAGCATTGACATCCTTCCTTGGTGGAATAGCATTCAGTCATGGACCAAAGAGCTTTAAATCAAACATTTAAAATAAATGTAATGTGAAATTATAATTAAAAGAAATAAAGAAATAAGAATTTCAAGCATACCACACTTTAAATCATAATACATGAATGAAATCATAATTTGCATGGTCTTATTTTTATTTTTACTTTGAGGAAAGTCCAAAAGGATTAAAATTTATTCAAATTTAGAATATCTTGTAAACTACATCACTCAATTTGAGTCGCCAAAATCAATTATTATAACGTCGTGAAAATTCGTCAACATACATATTTAGGTTCTCAGTATAATTATTGTCATACTATTATACAATGTATTATGGACTACTATAACTATTAACTCCGACCATCACTCCCATGCTCTCCTCGCTAGACCCAACTACCCTCTTATTTCCTGAAAGAAATTATGAAACAAAAGGTTGAACACAAATAACACAGTAAAAAATATCATTACTAAGATAAATAAGTTATCATTAGCGTTCAGCAAATAATTACAGAGGAATGAGCAATCCATTAGAAGAGTCAAATAGATCATAATGTCTACTCTCTTCTCCAATTGAAAAATTCATTATCAAGATTTCATTAATTGTAACACCAAAGGTTATGATCATGTCAATCAATAATTCTTTATCATAATCATACTAATCAACAGTTTCCCTTTGCACCTAGGCCAAAAAGAACTTTCACATCATGTCTTTGCATGTAACACTAACGGTCATGATCATGTCAATCAACAGTTCCTGGTCATAATCGTGTCAATCAACAGTTTCTCTTTGCACCCAAGTCAAAGAGAACTTTCACCACGTGTCTTTGTCACACAAGCTAAAGATACTCGATCAACAATCATATTGTCTTCGCTCCCAGAACAAAGACATTCAAAATAACTTAGTCTTGGTGAGTAGTACAAACAACAATAATATGAATGATAGACAGGAATAATCAGAATAATAAGATAAAGAATAAATATTAAAGATTTTCAATTTAATTTATCTAGAGTCCGAATTGCCAACAAGATATCCAAAAAATCGATTAGAATTCTTGATAAAATATAGAGTTCAAGAAAATATAAGGTTCACAGTTCAAATATAAGAATTAAAATTTAATAGAAATTCATGTAAAAAGATATTAGATACATCACACACTATTAATGATACTCTAATCATTTCATGATTTTTCACTATTTAATGATAAGGCTGTAGAAAAGAATAATAATTTCTTGCCATAATTTAGGAGTATGAAAGAAAATTATATCCATTACCTTAGTACGAGGCTAGATACTGCTTTCTACGTAGTTGATCAAACTGAATAATTCTTGCACACTAATGTTTAAATGTACAACCTTGTTCTTTTCTCTGTTTACTTCTCTTACTGTAATTTTTGTGTGTTCTTCTTCGCTCAACTTAGCCACCTATTTATAAAAAAATGAGAGCACACAAAGTTTGACAAACTTGCAGGCTTAGCACACCCGGGTGTAAATTTTTATTAGGTTATGGGTCACGCGAAAGAAATTAAAGAAATTATTTTATTAGGTTACTAGCAACGAAATCTGAAGAACTTGATACAAACTTTTTATGAGCATGTATGTTGTACGTATGCCATTCTGAAATAAGAAGGAAGAAACACCAGATAAGAATTTCAACTTGGACTTGAAATTAAAAGTGGGCAACTACATCAACAAAGAAACCAAATCTGGAAAAAAGGAAAGAAATATCTAAAGGAAACCAAGATAATTCAACAACAGAGGAAGTAAGCATGGTATTTTTAAAAAAATGTTGGCTGCCGCTACAGTTTGTAGCGGCAGAATACTCACACATTTAAATCCGTGAAAGGTAAAAGGTTTTCAATTTGTCATAAAAGCCAGTCAACTTTGTCATAAAGTTGAAAAGGCAGTCAATTTGCCATAAAAACCGGTTATTTTTGTCGTAAAGTTGTTAACTTTGTCACAATAAAGTAATAATTTTGTCGATTCTGTAGAGAGGTCAGAATGGCGGAACATGTATTAAATTGCGAGGGGCAGTTATGTAATAAGCTAACGGGAATAAAGGGGAGTGGACTACCGCTACAGGCTATAGCGGCAGGAGGGAAATTGTTTAATTTGAGTCATTAAATGTATGGATCAACGGATGTACAACTTGGTTCTTTTAACAATGCATATGGCAAAGGTTGCCTACGATTAAATCTCATATATATATATATATATATATATATATATATATATATATATATATATATATATATATATATGTGTGTGTGTGTGTGTGTGTGTGTAACAAAGCAAAAAAAAAAAAAGAATAAGCAAAATAATTCTAATAGATAGACATTATTAAATCATACGTTTAAAACTAAGAAATTTTTCTCTTCCCTTCCTTACTTCTAAACTTACAAACAAAAGAAAATTTAATTAAAATCTCATCTCATCCCTTCCTTTATAAAATTCATAAACAAAAGCTATAATCACTTCTCATCAGGGGTGAATCAGATTGGGAATGACATAGGCAATTTGCCTCTCTTTGGATTTTTTTATATAGGTATATGGGTAGGACAGATATGTAAATTAATAAATTTAAGGAGGCAGATTAATAGAAGAATTAAATTTGGAGAGGGTAAAAAAAATTATAAACCAATCCTAAATACAAGTACAAAAATCTTCTTATTTTAAAGTTTGGTGAAATCTTAGAAGTATTTTTTGTATAATTTTTGGTTTTGAATGTCAGCATGTGAACTGTGAGGGATCGTTTGATTCAAGTTTGATTTATTTTATTTTTTTGTTATTGATATATTTGGGTGAATGTGGTTACTTTTCGTTTGGTCTGATTGAGTTTTTATTTTTGGGTTGTTTGATCTTCAATTGAAAATGGGATCATTTTTATTGAGTAATTTTTGTCTTTTATTGTGATAACTTACAATGATTTTACCTTATTTTATAATAAGAAGTGAAAATTAAAATAGAAAATGATTATGAGCCTTTAGCAACCCCTCATTTCTAGTTGTTATAATCACTTCCCTACATCTAACTAATGGACCATGTATAATTTTTGGTGTTCTGAATAGTTTGTTTTTCTTATTTCAAGTAAAACTTATTTGAAATTTATAAAAAGATACCAAAACTAGTTTATGCTTGAACTTAATTCATGGTTTTGTTTGAATATAAGAAATAAATTTGGTTTGAGACTTTGAGAATTTGAGAAATAATTTAAATTGAACTATGACAAGTAACCAAAGTAAGTTTCTAAATTGTATCTAGCTAAATGTTTTTTATTTGAAATTTCTTTTTTAGTTTGAATTATGAATATTTATTGCAATTTGTAATATTATTATGATTAAATAATATTATGATTAGTTCAGATTTTTTTTATTTAACTTGGACAAAAAAAAGCATAGTGCGACAAGTCAACAAGGTTAAAACAGAGTGGACTTGATTGTCCTATTTTCATAGGAAATTGAAATTTTCATAAGCGATACTTTTATAAGATTATTCTCACAGTTAAAGTACCAATTTTACTTGAAAAAATAAGATTTTTTTCCCATAAAGTACAAAGATATATAACAATAAAATAAACAGTACACATGAATTAAATTAAAATTATATATGTATATGAAAAATAGTATATTTTAGTCCATCTATTTTTTAATATATGTCGTTTTAGAGTTGTGCACAAGAATTAAAAAAAACAATTATATAACATTAAATATAATATCAATTGTCTATAATACCCTAAAATTTTTATAATTACAATACTTATCTCATACTCTCTCTCATCTGTAATATTTTTTCATAAGGGTTAATTTTGTAAAGATTGTAGTTAATTCTTCTAGATTATATAAAACGACAAATAATTAAGAAAAAAATAAAATCTTCTAAAACGACATATATTAAGGACGGAGGTAGTATAAAATATATATGTAGATTTTTAAACTGCCAGTTACGTTGATAAGTATTAATAATAATTTTTTTAGAAAAATATATAATAAATAAGATCTTTTTATAATTTTATCAATTTTATATATTAATAAATTTTATAATTATAATTCAACATAAATTTATATAACATCAGTTTCTGTATACCCAAATCACACTATCCGTATTCAGTCCTTTGATTACAGGAGTCTATCCTACCAGCTAGATCAGCTTTACACTCGTGCAAACCTGTTTCAAATTTTCAATTTATCATTCTTAATAGATTTCAATAAGAATGAAAATCTTAATTTCAATTTAAAACTCTTAATTTTAAGTTTTTGATTCGATAGTGAAGTTTGCTGTCACACTATATATTATATTTTTAAAAAAAAACAAAAATCCGTGGGTTAGATAAAATCTAAAAGAATTATTTTACCGCAAGCAACTAAATTCAGGATAAGGATAAAGTAGTTTAAAAAAACAGATACATCTTTAAAATTATCCTAGAGATAGGATGAGTGTTATTTCACTATTTATTTTCATCTTTTCACTTCATTTCTCTATTCATTTTTAGGTTTAAACTTCTCAGATTTTTCCAACTGACAAAGAGAACAAGAAAAAAAAAATTCTACGATGGCCGGCGGTGGGATTGGACGGTCAAATGGGAAAGCATATCCCGGCAATATGACTTTTAATGTTTTCATCACTTGCTTGGTTGCAGCTACCGGAGGTTTAATCTTTGGATACGATCTCGGAATTTCAGGTTAATTAAAATTAATATTTATTTGTCTGTGGAAACAATATATATGAATATAATAATGAACACAAACATATATCGTACATTAGATTCATATATGTTTAATTAAATATTGTAATTTATAGTTGTAATAGTAGATGCATAAATGGTAATATAGTTATTTATATTTTTAAAATACATGCATGCATGCTTCTTTATCTTTCTAATTAATAGGTTTATTAGTTATTATTGATAATTAAACTATGGCGGTTGAACAAAAATTTAAATATTTCTTAACGTTTTACAAAAAATTCACTAATTATATTTGCTCTAGCACCATTATTTTTGCTTTGGTAATATTATATATGAATTTAATGTGTGTGTGTGTATATATATATATATATATATATATATATATATATATATTGGTGGTGATGCAGGTGGAGTGACATCGATGGCTCCATTTTTGAAGAAATTTTTCCCGTCGGTTTACCGGAAGGAAGAACTGGGGATTGGTTCACCGAATCAGTACTGTAAGTTTAACAGTCAAATATTAAAACTGTTTACGTCGTCGCTGTACCTGGCTGCCCTCGTGGCATCCTTGGTTGCTTCATGGATGACAAGGACTTTTGGACGGAAAGCATCCATGCTCATTGGAGGACTTCTGTTTTTAGCTGGTGGTATTATCAACGGCGCTGCTCAGAATATTGCCATGCTTATTATTGGTCGTGTCCTACTTGGTTTAGGTATTGGATTTGCAAATCAGGTAGGTACCTAGCTAGCTCTTAATTTCAAAATTAAATAACGATTTTATTTTATTCATATAGTCATGAATTAATGATATATATATATATATATATATATATATATATATATATGGTATATATATATTAAAGCATTTAACTTATTAGGTTTGTTTTTAGGAAATATGATATTTGCGCATGAAATATGATACTTTCACATGAATTTTCTTAATTTCATATATAAGATATGTTTATTATTGATGCAGTCTACACCAATCTATCTTGCTGAGATGGCTCCATACAGATACCGTGGAGCTCTAAACATGGTGTTTCAATTGTCCATCACTATCGGTAACGTTGCGGCGAATCTGGCTAATTATTACTTCAATAATTTCAAATTCGGATGGCGTTTGAGCCTGGGTTGTGCAGTAGTACCTGCATTGATCTTCATTGTTGGCTCTTTATTTCTCCCGGATACCCCAAACTCTTTAATTGAACGTGGAAATCACGAAGAAGCAAGAGCAAGGCTTCAAATAATCAGAGGGATAAAAGTTAACATTGAAGAGGAGTTTCAAGACTTAATAATAGCTTGTAATGTAGCAAAGAAAGTTGAGCACCCCTGGCTTAATATCATGAAGAGGAAATATAGGCCTCAGCTCACATTTGCCCTCTTAATTCCAGCCTTTCAGCAACTCACTGGCATGAATGTTTATATATTTTATGCGCCTGTTTTGTTCAAGACTATGGGATTTGGGACAGATGCTTCATTAATGTCTGCTTTGATTACTGGTGGTGTCAATGCTGTCTCAACTACGGTTTCAATTTTTACTGTTGATAAGATTGGGAGAAGAGTGCTTTTTCTTGAGGGTGGCATTCAAATGATTGTTTGTCAGGTAATATTTATAAACTTTTTTAACTTAATGTTTGAGTCTATAAATTTTTTTGGTGTTTTTTAGTATCAAAAAGTTCGCTGGTGGATGCTGGGTGATCATATATAAAACTCAAATCATATATATTTAAATGTATAGGAGTTTGCTACATTTACTATATTAAACTTTCGTAGTTGCAAGCATGGGTCAAAACTATGTGACAAAACTCAAATGCAACTTTCTTGTTATTGAAAACGCAACAAAAACTTATAAATTTATATATGATCAGTTGGAGACATGCAATTCAGAATATGTTTGGTTAATTACTTGGTATTTGGTGCATTTGAAAGTCCAAATGCACTTGAAAATATTTTTCCTTTGATAGCAGCTCAAACACAACGCAACAAAACCAACAAAACGTTTGGAGTTTCAAACGATACTACAAACGCTAGTAACGAAACAAAACTAGATTGCATTTTCTATATCAATGAGTTGCATTTAGTGGTCTATTCTGGCTGTCAAAACCCAAAATGCAGTTCTTGTTATTGAAAATACAAAAAAAAAAAGTTACGATAAGTTAGTCACAATTTGATAGAATTCAAATCCAAGTTATTTATACATAAGTACATTTTTGAAAATTCATTTACTATATTTGTGTGTGTACATTTTGTAGGTGTTTGTATCGGTCGCAATCGCGCTTAGATTTGGGACAGATGGGAACCCCGGAGTGTTACCTAAGTGGTACGCCACACTTCTTGTGAGCGCTATAAGTGTATATGTCGCAGGGTTCGCCTGGTCATGGGGACCTCTTGGTTGGCTGGTGCCTAGTGAAATTTTCCCACTCGAAATTCGATCCGCCGCACAAAGTATCAACGTTTCCGTCAACATGATCTTCACATTTTTCATCGCCGAAATCTTCATGCAGATGCTATGCACATTCAAATTCGGTTTGTTCATCTTTTTCGCTTGTTGGGTTTGTATTATGACCATTTTTATATACCTGCTATTTCCAGAAACTAAGGGAATTCCAATTGAGGAAATGGCAGAGATATGGAGAAAACACCCTTATTGGAAAAGGTTTGTCCAAAGTGAAGAAGAACAAAAGGATGTAGGCATTGAGATGATCAAGGAGGAAGCAATAAAATGCTGAGTTTTAGTGTAGTTTTTAATAATTTGGAATTAAGAACCACTTGGTTTAGTTTCTTAATGGTTTTAATTAGTTTAATTGTGCTTATAATTGAGTTATGGTTTTGTGCATGCAAGAACTAATGTAAGACAATTATTTGTAATTTATTTAAGGCTTAGTACATTAATTTGAAATTTAGTGTGCTTGAAATTCTTTTTGTCATTTTTTTAATGTTCTTTTTGCAATATATATACTTAATCAAAATTTAGAATAATCGGTCATCAAAATGTTTTGCTTTCAGCCAATGAACCGTACAAACTTCATCATAACATTTAGTGGTGGAACTGATACAAGCTACTCTAGAATCAAACATCTACTCTGAATGAGGGCACACATTAGAGATGGTGGCTAGCTAGTTTCAACCTTAATCTCAAGTAAGAAATAATTTATAAGCTATTAATTAAGTGCAGTCACATGTGCCGAGGTTAATGAACTTCTCATTCACTTTTAAGGTCTTTGTTAATTAGAAGAATATCACAAGTAAAAAATAATAAAAGAGTGAACTTATAAACTCAAGATCGACTTAGAATCAAATTGGAAATCAAACATGTGTGTTAATGTCTTATATCTGCGAACGTAATAATAAATTACACTTTAACACATAGCAAACCTCACAAGATTAAACAAAGTTTACTACTATTATTATTGTTGTTACAACAAAATATAAGACCATACAAATTATGATTACATTTATTTAGTTATTATGATTTATCAGTGCTACAATGTCAGGATCACTTTGAAATCCAAGCATTCTCTTTTCAGTCAAGCTCACCAATGCTTCATTCATTGTACCACATTTACTGTCCATTAGAATTATAATTTCTACAGGAACCTTTGTCAAGGATACCCACTCCGGCTTCCCCCACCCGAAATCAACTTCATATGTAGGGAAGTTACACAAGCTAGTGAAAAAATTAACATCCACTTGATCATTTCTCAAATCCTCACGCACTGCATTAACATGGTTAGCCACCTCCAACACTAGCTCATCCGGATTCGAAATTTTCGAGCAATTCGCAAATAAATTGTGTATGCTTTTCCCTAACAAATTCACCAAGTGATGCAATTCCAAATCCTCCATTTTCATACCTTTGTCGACCTTGAACTTTGCTGGAAGTTGAACGAAAAAGTTTCCACAAGAATTATAGGGTATCGTTTCGATACCTATTCTCCCCCTCAAGTTTACTGAAGGGCAAAATGTAGAATTCCTCAGTAATTGTCCATGATTTGCACGATCAACACCAATTAGAGCCTTCCACATAGTAGAAGCGACCACTTGTACACGTGTCGGGTTGAGATTCAGTTGTGCATTTGCAACCTTAACTTTGGATTTTATGTCACATATCGTTTTTTCATCAAATAAAAACCTCTTTGTAACAACATTCTTACGCCTGTTCACTGGTGGTGAAGAATTGATCATAAGGGATAAATCCCTAGCCGGGAAAAAAGAAGCTAGGTCGAAACTTGGGGTAACCACTTGATCGATGCCTGTTTTACAGGCCACGGACCACCCGTAAACGAAGGTGAATCCGGTGAACCCGTCGGCTATTACGTGTGAAGTATGTGAACTTATGACTAGCCCCCCACACTTGAACATGGTCACTTGAATCCCCAAAAGTGGAGTGGTCAACAATGTAGGTTCCCCAATGTCCCATGGGACAAGTCCATGTAGAAGATCAACATTTTTAGGCGCTTCCCTAAGCAATTCGGCTAGTTCTAAATTAACTACTTCGGCCTCCAAATACTCGACCCCTTCATCCTTACAATCAATATACATACCATCTTTGACAAATCTTCCGGCTAGTGGATAAAAGAGGCTTAATGTTTCTGATAGTGATTTTATCAATCGCTCGCGTTTGTCCTGCATAAAACTGTCACTGCCATTGGAGGAGTAGAAGAAAAGTAAAGGCATATGTATTGCAGGACCAAATTGATCAAAAAATGACAATTTGCAGGTCCTAAGGTGATCTGGAGTTGGAATTGCTGGTTTTATCATCTTTCGAGACAAAATTTTCACCTCCATTGCAACCTTAAAATCAGAACAATTTCAAAGTTAATACAAATACAAAAAAAATGCCAAGAAAACACATTTCAACTAGAATAATGAACCGGAAAAAAAACATATATAAAAATAGAGTTAAAATTTGATACACCGACGGTGTATATCTGAGCGGTTTTAGTTCATGATATATTATTAAAATAACGATAATGATGTCCAATATAAGTATTTCATTAATGAGATATCATAATCCTAATACCGTTTGTGTATACACTAGGAGAGCATGAAACATTAATTAATAAAATATTTAGATAAATATTACGACACTAACATTTGCATGTAAAAATCCCTCAAGTTAAGAGGAAAAAAATCAAGAGACGATGCTTAAACAGTTAGTATAGTAAATGATTCTATCAAGTATTATATCCTAAAAATTAAAATATTGCTACAAACTTAGAGAAAATAAAGTACCTTAATTACCACGAAATTAACAATCAAAGCAATTATGTCTTAAAGATTCAACTAATTACAAGATTAATGGTGGAATCTTAAATAGACAAGCATGAAGCACCCAATGTTACTTCACTCAATTTGTGTGATCCCCCACTTTTTGTCAACAAATAATTCAGTAAGCTATAACTGATCGCGGGAACTATGGTCATACATAATTTGTTGTATATTTAAATGGGGTCACACGTAACTCACAAGTAAACCCATTTAATTGAAATATTATCTCATAACGCTATCTCTCTTTGAAATAAAGAGTTTTAATTAATTATTTTTTTTCTTTTATTTATGTAAATATTAAAATTTAATAGACTACATGCACACACATATAACACTCTATCCCTCTTATACATAAAAAGTCCAATGTTAATTGCCAAAAAAAAAAAAGTAAAAAAAAATTAATATTAATTTTATAATTTAAAACGGATGTAGTATATTGACTTATTTAATTTCAATACATGGAAACATGTTTATATATACATATGCCGTGCCTCTACTACAAGAATTAGACAATGAATTCTACAACAGAAATGTTTATTTCTGCAATAAAAGTGTCGTTATAGATCTTATAGCCACGGTTTTAAACATCGCTATACATC
This sequence comes from Panax ginseng, assembly GCA_020205605.1. Taxonomy (NCBI): domain Eukaryota; kingdom Viridiplantae; phylum Streptophyta; class Magnoliopsida; order Apiales; family Araliaceae; genus Panax; species Panax ginseng. The sequence goes on from CM035138.1 coordinate 26,731,410, forward strand.
TACAACGACATTTTAGTTGTGAAAATAACAAAAAGTGGTGTGGATTTAACAATTTCTTTTTTATTTTCTTTTTCATTTCAATCTTTTTTTCCTTTTTCTTATTATGTAAAGGAGGGGAATATTTCTACATGGTCTCCTCTCACATGAAAGTGAGACCCACTTTCTTCTCATGTGAGAAAAAACTGTAAAAATATCAAAAACACATGTAAAAATATCAATTTCCTATAAATATGGTTGCAATTTGGTACGGAACAAGCTAATCCAGTAGGTTCATGAATTTTGCCTCCATACAGCCAAAAATAAACATATGGATCACCCTTTAAATGCATAAATTTTGACCAAATTAATTATTTATAGGGTCAATTCAAAAACATTGTATTTAGCCTTTGGAGATTGGTCACGTGGTTCATGAATTTGTGAAGTTAGAAGCAAAACAAAGAAGGAAGGTAGTACAAGCAATATCTTTTATTATTTTGGTTGTTACACAATTATATTCAATAATTTTTAATCAAAATTACGGTATATGCGTCTTCGTAGTTAAAAATGTCACCAATAGGAGTTGGATGTACCGTAGGATACCCAGTGATAGGAGAGGATTAGTCTCAGCTGATCGTGTTGGGGTGTCAGATTTCTTGAACAAAGCAATAGAACAATCTGTTCCTCATGAATGTTTCTATCATTCCTAACCAAACATATATCATAAACATATATATAATAGTTTTAAACTTGTGCATCAACAAGCTCTAATTAGATGATTATTAATTTGTCCATCAATAATGTTCTTGCCACGTTCTTCGTGTTCTTTATTCATTCTTCATGTTAATTCTTTGTCCGTTCTTCATTTTTAATCGATATTATGATTACGATTTCACTTTTCAAACATATTAACGTTATAAGTTTGTTAATTCATCCTTATATCATCGGAGAGTTCATATAACTCATCTGAATCGTCCCTTAACATCAAGCAATTCATACTTTCTATGAAAGCTTTTAAAGAAATTTATTAACTAAACATCAAATTCTTATTTCTTTATTTCCTTATGATTAAACCATATGGAAATCGTTTATTAACATCTTTTACTTCTATTTTCATTAAGCTATGTATTTTGACATAGAGGACTTAAAGAAAATTTGATCTAATACCTTTCTTCTTGGTTTTTCTTTTATTTTGCTCTTTATCGTGGCAAAGCTGGCGATTTGCTAGCTTTTCTACTTCCGAGACTTGTTAACTTAAGTCCCTTATGTCCTCTCTTCATTTGTTCAGAGTTTCCTCTCTCGATTTTTCAAAAAATGAAGAGATTAAGCTTATTTATATAAATGTTCAAGGCTAGGGATTTTTTGGTCATTTAGCGGCTTTATACCATTTTACCACCACCTCCTTACTATTCATGCCTCCTTACTATTCGCGAAACTTCTCGTGAAAGCTTCTTGTTCCGTCTTTCATAATTCGTCCGACAGTTTGCAAAATTAAGTTTCCCGGAATCCAAATATTTTTGGATATTCCGTTTTATTAACTTTTACGCGTTCTTCGAAAATTCGAAAAACTAAAAAACAATTTTTGATTAATAGTGTTTTCCGTCATGTTTACTATAAGACCCCAACTTTTTATAAATAAAATTAATTTTCCTCTATTCATTATTTTGAAAGAGTAAGGGGTGAATTTGATTAATGTGGTTAGTTATGGGTAAAATGCGCAAATATTTTTAACTAATCAAGTGGTTATAAAATATTCATTGTTTTCAGGGAATATTCGTTTGGTCATGGAATATTCTTGCTGTCGGGGAATATTCGTACGATGGCGCATCCATTTGTGGGCCCCATAACGGAAAACTGTCGGATGAAGAAAACGACAAGTATGAGTTTTTTTATAAATAACGGCATAGTTGTTACCATTAACACTGTTGGAATACCTAATGGTTAAAAAAGAATATGTCTGGCGTAGTTAAAGATAGATACCACGGTATTGCATAGTATTTTTGGATTATTGATTCTTACGTAAGAAGGCACTATTCAATAATTGTTACAGTAATTACTGTTCAATATTTTATTTTATTGATTCAATAAATGCTACGTTGATATTTTATATTATTGTTGATTTAGTAATTGTCATTGCACATTATTTCCCATTATCAAATCAATAATTCATATTATTTGAATAATATTATTAGATAGCATTATTGGCAATGTCTAAAGAAGTTCTGTCTAGGAAATGGGTTTGGTCATCTAATTGCGCGCCAGTAAGGAGAAATCCTTATCGGAAAGCCCCATCTTTCCTAGGAACGACTTGGTTGTCATTATTGTGATTCTGTAATATTATTTGTGAATAATTAATTATTGATTTATATGATAAGAAAATATTTATTTTATGTGGATATAAATGAAGGAATTAATGCTGAGGTGTTTTATCAGTATTTTGTCAGAATGGAGGTATTAAAAATCATATGTATGTGGATTTCGGTCATTTTTTGTTTGGAATTTGGAAAAACTTTCTTTTACAAAGTTGTAGAGAATTAAATTTCCTATGGAATGGACATAAAATTCGTATTTTTCTGATAAAAGGGCTATTTATTATGAATTATTTACGTTTTTGAATATTGTTTAAAATTAAAACATTTTTGGAAATTTTCTAGAATGGGTGGGCCCCATTATAGTCCTTGTTGGTGTGCTGAGAATTTTTTTCAATGGTGGTGTGCATGAATAACAGCAGGTAAAGCCATAAGGTAACAAGTTAAGTCTGCTTTGGCGTTCTAGCATTTTCTTATAAATAGGATGGTTAGTTAGAATTGAAAATCACACCAGAATCATAAGTTTTCTCTCTCTATAATATCGAGCGTATTTTTGTGAGTGTTTAGATACTTTGAGATTTGTTATTCAGTGCAAGTTTCCTTCAACATTATATCCGATATTTCAGTCAAAAGTACTGTTCTTTTGAGGTAAGGAATGCTATTTTCTTCGTAAATGATGTTATTTCGTTCAATATCATTATGCCAAAATATTAGTATGAATTTTATTATGAAATTTTTACCTTTTTATGTCGAGGTTACTATTCACATATATGGCATTATTCACGTATACGGCACTATTCAGGAATACGGTACTATTCACGGAAAAATTAAATTTTCTTTTCTTTGTCCAAGTTGTCTATTATGGTAACTATCTTTGATTGTATCCATATTTTGATCTTTATTATTGAATTATGCTCCACAATTGATTATTATGGAGCATTTTTGAACTTGGATAAATTAAAGTACGAATCCCTAATCTTTGTCCTTTTACCTCTCTGGATTCGTTTTCTTGAAAATATTTTTATCATCCTCAATCCTAAATGGTGATATAACTGAATATCTTTGGCCTGTAGTGCAAAGATGAATGATATACATGATGAATATCTTTGGTCTGTAGTGCAAAGATGGACATGTGTTGAGATGAACATGACCAACTGGTGATACGAATGAATATCTTTGGCCCGTAGTGCAAAGATGAATATTTAATTCAAGATGTATATTGATTGATGTTACAGGAATAAAATATTGATGATGAACTTTTAAATAATAGAAGATAGTAGACTTCATTCTCTGCTTAACTCTTCTAATGAATTGTTATTTACGCTGCGAATATTGATCTAAAACTTGTTGTCCATTATATTTTATCTGATGTATTGAAGGCTAACAATAATTTTTTCTACATTATCTTAGTCATAATATTCTTTACTGGGCTAGTTGAGCTCAACCTTTTTCTTTTTGTTCTATTTTTCTTCTCAAGAGGCGAGAATATAGCGGGAACTAGTCGAGGTGTGGTGTGGAGTGATGGGTCCAGACAGTTGTTTTAGCAGTCCTCACTATTTTGTAAAATAGTGTATCAGTAATTATAATGAGGACTTATTTGAGTTTGGATATTGTCTAGAAAATAATATTTGTATTTAAACTCACAACATATGTGTTGTCGTATTTTGCACGACAATTGTAATAATGAAGTTTATAGTTGTTTCTGTACCATGTATTTGGCGACTCAGAATGGGTTGTGTGGACCTATTTTGGGGGCGTCACAGTTGGTATCAGAGCTTAGGGATATGGCCTCTGGCGGAGATCGGGGAATAGTACTAGGAGGGGAGAGGCGAGTAAATCATTCGCTAGTGTGCCATACGTAAGCTTATTTTTGTTTTATTGGTCGGTCAGAATATAAGGATAATATATGGCATGTTAATTTGTTTAATTAACCCTTATTTTATGGCAGTATTTGAGAATGACTGCTAAAAATGTTAACAATGGAGTGAATGGGACCGTTGAGACACCTCTAATCACCAACCAGGATAATGTGATGTCAGGCGAAGAAGAAATTAGAGATATCTATGTGGTGAATGAAGAATTAATAGTTTTACCCGAGTTAGTCGCAGAGGTAGCAGCTGAGAGTGAGGAAGAAGAGGAACATGAGGAGGATTTATTAGGAGAAATTTATGATCGAAATGTAGAATTACAAAATCGTATTCATGAGTTAGAAGAGCAGGCTAAAGAACAGCAGGCGGCCGTGGAGCAAAAGGATGCAACAATTTAAGCTTGTGTTACCCGATATACGATGCTTGGACAGAAGCACTCTTTGGCAGAGTATAAGATGATAAAGCTAAAATCTGAGAATTCAAATGTCAAGGATCAGCTGAAATAAGAAACAACTGAATGAGTGAGAATGAAGGATGCATGGGTAAAAGCCGCACGACGCGTTGATATTGTGGAAAGAGAAGTCCAATCCAAAAAGGCTAAAATAGATGATATGTATTTTCTTTTTGGACAAACAATTGGGAGAACCCAACATCGAGTTTTGAATTACCACATATATTGCGGTTACAACCCCAATTCGATATGGATCGAAGATTAATGATTCAGATCATGGAACAGGAGTACGACGAAGAAGTTGAGGGTGGAATATGTCCTATAGCGAAAGTCAATTCTAACGATAATGATGACGCCAAAGGCTGTCCCAGACAAGTCAAAATCGATGGTTCAAGTGAGAGCGCTTTTTGTGACTGTCTAAAATGCGAGGAACCCGAACGATGTGATCACGGGTAAGCTAATCATAAACTCTTGTGAACTGTATACCTTACTAGATACCAGTTCTACCCATTCTTTTATCTCTCATGCTTGTGCTCACCGTTTGAATTTGACTCCAAAGAAATTAGACTTTGACTTATCTGTTGAGGCTCCGTTAGGAGAAACTTTCATTACATCCACGATTTATAAATCTTGCTTGATTCAATTTGGTACCATCACACTGTCGATCTTATTTCTTTGAAAATACTTTCATTTGATGTAATTTTAGGGATTGATTGGTTAACCACTCATCATGCTAAAATTGATTATTTTTGCAAGGTTGTTAGTTTTTATATTCCTAACCAACATGTTATACGAATTCAAGTAACCAAACCACTAAAGTCAAACACTTTCATATCAAGCCTTAAAGCCATTCGTTTATTGAAAATGGATGTCAAGCTTTCTTAGCCTATGTCATGGATTTAAACAAAAATATGTCAGATTTGAATGATATTTTTGTTGTTAGTGAATTTCCTGACGTATTTCTTGATGAACTTCTTGGCCTACCCCTAGAGCATGAAGTCGAATTTTGTATTGACCTTGAACCCGGTACAAAACCCATTTCTAAAATCCCATATCGAATGGCTCCTATTGAACTTTAGGAATTAAAAATCCAACTACAGAAGTTGGTACCCGAGACTCTCGCTGGTGACTTCCTTTGTGGAATGCACTGAAGCCAGACTCTCCGTAGGGGAGGCCATATTCGTGTGGTGGTAAACTGATAGGTGTCATTGTGACGTGCTATCCAAGATTAGGATATGAGTCACAGTTGAGAACAACCTAAGTTAGTAATCAAAATACGTAGCTTTCTAGACTTTGTTGGTTATTATCGGAGATTCGCGGAAGGATTTTCTCTAATCGCAACCCCGTTAACTCAGCTGACTCGAAAAGATATAAAATTCGAATGAAGCGATGAATGTGAGAAGAGCTTTTAAGAACTCAATATGCAACAACGACGTTGGCTTGAGCTGTTGAAAGATTACGATCATACCATTTAATACCATCTTGGAAAAGCAAACGTGGTAGCTAACGCATTGAGTAGAAGATCGTATGCGGGTACGAGTGCAATGTTTTTAACACGAAGACCCATTTCGTATAAATTTACAAATGATAGAGTTAGAGTTAAAGACTCTAGGAACCCACGTGATGATGTTAAATTTACGCGTAGAACCGACTTTAATCGATAAAGTTAAAACTGCTCAAGCTATAGACCCGGAGCTGATGCGTATGAAGAAGAAGGTACATGATTGTGTTATTCCAGAAGCAAGAGTCGATGAAGAGAGGAAATTTCAACCCTTGATTTATTGGTCCATTTGAAATCCTTTACCGAGTAAAAACTGTGGCCTATAGACTCACTTTACCGCCAAGTATGTCTCGTGTTCATAATGTTTTTCACTTATTTATGCTTCATAAATATGTGAAAGACCCAAACCACATTATTGAGTTAGAACCAGATGAGATAGCCGAAGATTTAACATACGAAGAGGTACCTGTCAAGATCTTGGATCGATAGGAAGGAGCATGTCCTACGCAAAAAGGTTATACCACAAGTCAAAGTTTTGTGGAAGAACCATGCTATTGAAGAAATGACCTGGGAGTTTGAATCAGAAATAAAAGCGAGGTACCCTCACCTTTTCGAAACACCAGGTATGTACGTCAATTTCAAGGACGAAATTTCATAAGGATGGGAGATTGTAAGACCCCAACTTTTTAAAAAAAAATTGATTTTCCTCTATTCATTATTTTGAAATAGTAAGGGGTGGATTTGATTAATGTGGTTAGTTATGGGTAAAATACGGAAATACTTTTAACTAAGCAAGTGGTTATAGAATATTCATTATTGTCAAAGAATATTCGTTTGGTCGTGGAATATTCTTGCTGTCGGAGAATATTCGTACGATGACGCAGCCATTATTGGGCCCCATAACGAAAAATTTTCGAATGAAGAAAACGACAAGTATGAGTTTTTTATAAATAACGGCGTAGTTATTATTCTGTATTAACCGTTGTTAGAATACACGGTGGTTAAAATACGATGTCTGGCATTGGTTGTAAGAATACCAGTATTGCACATTATTTTTGGATTATTGATTCTTACGTAAGAAGGCACTACTCAATAATTGTTACAGTAATTACTGTTAAATATTTTATTTTATTGATTCAATAATTGCTACGTTGATATTTTATATTATTGTTGATTCAATAATTGTCATTGCACAGTATTTCCCATTATCATATCAATAATTCATATTATTTGAATAATATTATTAGATAGCATTTTTGGTAATGTCTAATAAATTTTTGTCTAGAAAACAGGTTTGGTCACCTAATTGTGCGCTAGTAAGGAGAAATCCTTATCGGAAAGTCCTCACTTTCCTGGGAACGACATGGTTTCATTATTGCGATTCTGTAATATTATTTGTGAATAATTAATTATTAATTTATATGATAAGAAAATATTTATTTTATGTGGATATAAAATGAAGGAATTAATGCTGAGGTATTTCATCAGTATTTTTTCAGAATAGAGGTATTAAAAATCATCCGTATGTGGATTTCAGTCATTTTTTGTTTGGAATTTGGAAAAACTTTCTTCTACAAAGTTGTAAAGAATTAAATTTCCTATGAAATGGACATACAATTCGTATTTTTCTGATAAAAGGGTTATTTATTATGAATTATTGAAGTTTTTGAATATTTTTAAAATTTAAAACATTTTTGGAAATTTTCTAGAATGGGTGGACCCCACTCTTGTCCTTGTTGGTGTGCTGGGAATTTTTTTCAATGGTGGTGTGCTTGAATAGCATCAGGTAAAGCCATCAGGTAGTAGGTTAAGTCTGCTTTGGCGTTCTAGCATTTTTCTATAAATAGGGTTCTTAGTTAGAGTTGAAAATCACCCCAGAATCATAAGTTTTCTCTCTATATAATATCGAGCGTATTTTTGTGAGTATTTAGATACTTTGAGAGTTGTTATTCAGTGCAAGTTTCCTTCAATATTATATCCGATATTTTAGTCAGAAGTACTGTTCTTTTGAGGTAAGGTATGTTATTTTCTTCATAAATGATGTTATTTCGTTCAATATCATTATGTCGAAATATTGGTATGAATTTTATTATGAAATTTTACCTTTTTATGTCGAGGTTACTATTCACGTATACGGCACTATTCACGGATTCAGTACTATTCACAAGTACTATTCATGAAGTATGATTTTTCTTATGAAATTATTATCTTTTGTGTCGGGGTTACTATTCACATATACAACATTATTTATGTATACGACACTATTCACAAATACGACACTATTCACAAAAAAAATTTAAATTTTCTTTGTCCAAGTTGTCTATTATGGTTACTATCTTTGATTGTATCCATGTTTTGATCTTCATTCTTGAATTATGCTCCACAATTGATTATTATGAAGTATTTTTAAACTTGGATAAATTAATGTACGAATCCCTAATCTTTGTCCTTTTATCTCTCTAGATTCATTTTTTAAAATATTTTTATCATCCTCAGTCCTAAATGGTGATATAACTGAATATCTTTGGCATGTAGTGCAAAGATGAATGATTACTGATAAGTGGATTTTATATACACTTATCCGGTATCTTTTACTTGAATTAGTTGCTTATATTTATGTGTCTTAGTTACTTTTCATGCATTTTGTGTTTATTTTGTAGGTTATACGTTTGGGAGCGGTGTGAGCGACTATTGGTAAGGAAAAGCAAAGAAAAGCAAATCAGACATCATTTGGGCTTTCATGTTTACTTCATGTTCTTGGTTTGGAACTTATCTTACATTGAAGATCATCGTCTTAGCTTTCCGGAACATTTTGAATCATTCCAATCGGAGTTCGGATGCAAGAGTTATGATCGTTGTACCAACGGACGTCGAACGTCATGGTTTTGGGTGGTCATTTGCATGGCAGTTACTTCCAACTAAATTTCAGCCTATATCCGCCCAGAATTTCTCAATCCTCAAAGAATGAAAGTTGTAGATCTCGTCGATATCTTTGATTTGATAGGTGTCAGGCCCCGTAACTCCTCCCGGATCAAAAATTATAGCCGTTTTCCCAAAGGACGTCGGAGTAAAAAATGTCAAAACTTGGGGCCAGCGCCGGGGTGCCCAAAATAGGCCTATGCCCAGCCCTGTGGAACCTTTGGGGAGCGATGTCTGACATCAAGCCCAGTATTTGGTACAAGGCCGAAAGAGGTTGATTCTTTGCTTGGACGCGTTTTCGGCGAATTTTGACACCTTTTTGACTCCAAATTGGATTGGGTTTGTTCCTAAGCTCAAAATTACACTTGTAATCTATAAATACTTGATGTAAGGCATAAAATAAAGAGAGATTACATAGGTTAGACTAGATATAACACTCCATTAGATTAGAATATAAACCCTAATTCTTAATTTGCCATTGGAGATTGAAGCAAATTGAAGAACACTGAAGATCAAAAGCAAGAGCAAGAGGGGCGCATCAGATTTGCTAACAACAGATTCTATTCTTTTCTCTTATCATACTTTTATCTTTTAATGTCTATTCAGTTGTGGATTCTTGGTTTCCATTCATTAATTATGAACTAACTCTTTTATTAAGATTTCAATTGAACCTTTTATGTTTATGAATTAATTATTTGATTTATTTCAATTATTTATGTCAAGGTGCATTGTTTATCTTGTCTTGTGCTTATTGCTTAATTATTTGATCAGTAATTACCTTGTTACTCTAGAAGGAATTGAAAGAAGAATTCTAGGGTTAGAACTAGGCATGATATCATGTGACTTAGTTATTTGCAAAGTGAATAATTAGGTTTGTGAATTGAATGAAAATATCTGTTCACCGCATGTAACACATAAGGAATTGGGATTAGAAAGAGTTTAATTCAATTGTTTTGCATAGGAATGTAGCCAGATTAATCTGGATTAAATAGAAGTCATTTGATCACTTGGAAAAGGACTTTTGGCATCTGAGAATTCCTGTTAATAATTCAGTAGGCATAATAATTGGGATAATTGAATAATTGGTTTATAGTTCATAATTGGGGATATTGTAGTCTTAACCTTTATTTATTTGAATTCATTTATAAAGTAATTCAGTTTAATTAGTTAATTTAGTTTTCTTAATTAGAAAAATTACAATTTGCAGTTGTTTAAATAAAATTGATTTGGTTAAGTGTTAGTATTTGGTAATTTTTGTTAAATAATTTTTCGTGGGAACGATACTTTTCTTATCACTTTATTACTTGTTGGCCGTAGTATATACTTGCGTATTCATTGATCATGAAATCGATCAACAAGTTTTTGGCGCTTTTCACGGGAATTAGTTTAATATTTTTTACCAATATTAATTTCAATCAAATTAGTCTTAATTTAAACATTTTTATTTTTATTTTTAATTTCTTCTTATATTTCTCTCATTTTAGGTATCATAGATGACTTTGAGTATCAATGGCCATACACGAACATTGACTCAACCAAGGGGATGGAGATTGATGGACTCATGACACTTTCCGCAATGTCAAAGACAAATTAAAGAACTTTTGAGGAAGTTGGACGTTATAGCATCCCAGCAAGAGTCGAAGGATGGTAGTTATGTGTGACTATCAGGTTTGGCAATCACTCGAGTAATCAATGCACCATCAATCTTGGGCGATCAAAGTATGGTGGTAACTACCTCAATCAGTATGCATATGATAATTATGAACAAGTTTGGGGGTATCACCGGATTTTTCATGGAGCTACAACTATCAAGACCAATACTCTACTCCAAATCCAACATACACGCGAATTCTCATATCAACCTCTATTAAAAAAAAGAAAATTCAAGGTTGGAGGAATTGTGGTCCAAGTTCGAGAGAGAGGATTAATCAAAGCGGGGTCAATTCTAAATCTTGCGGATCGAGATAGAGCAAATGACCAAAGTCATAAACGACCTTCCTCCAAACACTTGGCTTTATGACATGGATGACGAAATTGTTGAAGTGCCCGAGCCAAATCTACAACTGGATGAGACACGAGATGTTGAAAAAGAGGAGACAAGTGGGGATAATGAAAATAAGGTCGGTGAAGAACTAACTATGATTACCAACTAGGAGGAGCCGATGTTATTAGTGCCCCAAGTTCCTTCTCCTCCAAAGTTCAAGAATCCGGTTAGATTTGCAAAACCATGTCCGCTAGGTAGTCATGTAAATCGGCAATACTCCTTGTGACGTAAAAGCGAAGTACAACTTGAAGCCATGGTTTAATGAGTTTAGAAGATAGAAGAAGAGATTATTGTGTCCGACAAGCCTCAATGCGAATCTATTCGCAGACACAATGGAAAAAACACTTAGATGTTGGACGTTCTTTAATGTGATCTTATCTAAACAAAGCATGCTAGGTGACTTTAATACAATGGCTATCGTAAATGGGAACCTACCAAAAGCTATATTATTTCGATGGATGGAGGGTTCCTCAACTTCGAAGAGGAATTGGATAGCATTGACCGCACAAAGTCATTTGAAAGACTATAAATCAAGTTACCGACGGGAGGCAACCCAGAATTTTATATTTATATGCTTTACTAGTTTATTTAGTAGATAGGAATTAATTTGCTTAGTAAGTTCTCTTATAATCTAATACATGTTGTCTCTCTTCATTGCAGGTATTGGAGGTTCAATGGATAGGAAAATGATCGTCGCTACCATCGCCACCAGCACCTCACGCTTAGCTGATTACAGGGAAGTTCTCTTCTACTTATCGTTATATTCTTACAATGAGGACATTGTAATTGCTAAGTTTGGGGGAGTTTAGTTTAGTGCATTATTGCATGTTTAGTTTCATGTTTATATTATGTTATTTTGCATATGTTGTTAATATAGTTTAGGTTCATTATAAAAAAAAAATTCAAAAATTCAAAAATTCAAAAATAATAGTTAGTTACTATGTTCATTTTGCATAAGTCCAGCGGTTTGTTATAGTTAAGTTTATTTTGGCCAATGATGAGATTGGAATTGGGTGAGACAAGTATAATCTTGACTATTAGAGCTTTGATGTGATTTCTTGTTATGAATTGAATCTTTTTACATTTGAAACTAGTATAATAATGATAGAACAAAGTAAAAACAACTTGTTGATTGATTGAGTTTAAATTGATACATAATGGGACTCTAAAGGATAATGCTGGTTTGAATGAAAGAATGACAAAAATAAGTAGTGATGACTAAAGTTAGACAAGAACCTAAGTTTGGGGGAATATATGTGGGGTATATAAGCTTTAAAAAAAACATGTTGAGTCTTGTGGTGGGTTGAGGAGAAACACTCCCCATAAACACAAGCATGAGATGGAGCGTAAAACACACTCACCAACCATCTATCAAAAGAAAAAGAAAAGGGAAATAATCACGGGAAAAGAGCAAAAAGCCCCCGTGTAAAAAAAAAGAAAAAAAGAAAAAGAGAAGGAAGAAAAGAAAGTATAAGTATCCTGCATGTACCCTTGAATTTGGTTGAGTTTAATTTTAGTTGAATCGTGCCTATCTTTGAGATTTCTTGAGTTTACGCTGTATGATGCCTTCGAAGAGACTTGTTACGTGTTAAATTTGATTTAATATCAGTTAGCATGGTTGTTGAGCACACACACGCACTATACCAGTAATAACAGTTTAAGACTTGATGATTGACTAGGAAATTGTTGATTGATTTTGATATGAAGTATTGTCGTGTTTGCTTGATTACTCTAAGGCCGAGTGAATAGATTTGATTCTATCAAATACTGCTGGATTCATAGGCATATAGATTAGTTGCATTTCATTGCATTGCATTGCATTATGTTGTGTTACTTGGGGACAAACAACAATTTAAGTTTGGAGGTATTTGATAAGTGGATTTGATATACACTTATCCAGTATCTTTTACTTGAATTAGTTACTTATATTTATGTGTCTTAGTTACTTTTCATGCATTTTGTGTTCATTTTGTAGGTTATACGTTTGGGAGCGGTGTGAGCGACTATTGGTAAGGAAAAGCAAAAAAAAGTAAACCGGACATCATTTGAGCTTTCATGTTTACTTCATGTTCTTGGTTTGGAACTTAGCTTACATTGAAGAGCATCGTCTTAGCTTTCCGGAACATTTTGAATCATTCCAATCGGAGTTCGAATGCAAGAGTTATGATCGTTGTACCAACGGACGTCGAACGTCATGGTTTTGGGTGTTTCTCAATCCTCAAAGAATGAAAGTTGTAGATCTCGTCGATATCTTCGATTTGATAGGTGACAGGCCCCGTAACTCCTCCCGAATCAAACGTTATGGCCGTTTTCCTAAAGGACGTTGGAGCAAAAAATGTCAAAACTTGGGGCCAGCGCCGGGGCGCCAAAAATAGGCCTATGCCCAGTGGTCAAAGAGGGCTTTGGGGAGCGAAGATGTCGAGCATCAAGCCAAAGACCTTTGGGGTCTTTGGGGAAGAGGTTGATGCGGCTTGGGACGCGTTTTTTGGGTAATTTTGACACCTTTTGACTCCAAATTGGATTGAGTTTGTTCCTAAGCTCAAAATTGGACTTGTAATCTATAAATACTTGATGTAAGGCATAAAATAAAGGGAGATTACATAGGTTAGACTAGATATAACACTCCATTAGATTAGAATATAAACCCTAATTCTTAATTAGCCATTGGAGATTGAAGCAAATTGAAGAACATTGAAGATCAAGAGCAAAGAGAAAAGAAAGAGGGCATCAGGATTTGACAATGAGATTCTATTCTTTTCTCTTATCATACTTTTATATTTTAATGTCTATTCAGTTGTGGATTCTTGGTTTTCATTCATTAATTATGAACTAACTCTTTTATTAAGATTTCAATTGAACCTTTTATGTTTATGAATTAATTATTTGATTTATTTCAATTATTTATGTCAAGGTGAATTGTTTATCTTGTCTTGTGCTTATTGCTTAATTATTTGATCAGTAATTACCTTGTTACTCTAGAAGGAATTGAAAGAGGAATTCTAGGGTTAGAACTGAGCATGATATCATGTGACTTAGTTATTTGCAAAGTGAATAATTAGGTTTGTGAATTGAATGGAAATATTTGTTCACCGGATGTAACACATAAGGAATTGGGATTAGAAGGAGTTTAATTCAATTGTTTTGCATAGGAATGTAGCAAGATTAATCTGGATTAAATAGAAGTCATTTGATCACTTGGAAAAGGACTTTTGGCATATGAGAATTTCATTAATAATTGAAGAGGCATAATAATTGGGATAATTGGATAATTGGTTTATAGTTCATAATTGGGGATATTGTAGTCTTAACCTTTATTTATTTGAATTCATTTATAAAGTAATTCAGTTTAATTAGTTAATTTAGTTTTCTTAATTAGAAAAATTACAATTTGCAGTTGTTTAAATAAAATTAATTTGGTTAAGAGTTAGTATTTGGTAATTTTTATTAAATAATTTTTCGTGGGAACGATACTTTTCTTATCACTTTATTACTTGTTGACCGTGTATACTTGCACGTATTCATTGATTGCGAAATCGATCAACAATTACCCTCTGAATATCTTTAGCCCGTAGTGCAAAGATGGACAGGTGTTGATATGACCATGACCAACTGGTGATACGAATGAATATCTTTGGCCCGTAGTGCAAAGATGAATATTTGATTCAAGATGTATATTTATTGATGTTACAGAGATAAAATATTGATGATGGACTTTTAAATCATAGAAGATAGTAGACTTCATTCTCTATTAAACTCTTCTAATGAATTGTTATTTTCGCTGCGAATATTGATCTAAAACTTGTTGTCCATTATATTTTATCTGATGTATTGAAGGCTAACGATAATTTATTCTACATTATCTTAGTCATAATATTCTTTACTGGGCTAGTTGTGCTCACCCTTTTCCTTTTTGTTCTATTTTTCTTCTCAGGAGGCGAGAATATAACGAGAACTAGTCGGGGTATGGAGTGATGGGTCCAGACAGTTGTTTTAGCAGTCCTAACTATTTTGTAAAATAGTGTATCAGTAATTGTAATTAGGACTTATTTGAGTTTAGATATTATCTAGAAGACAATATTTTTATTTAAACTCACAGCATATGTGTTGTCATATTTTTCACGACAATTGTAATAATGAAGTTTGTAATTTTTTCTATACCATGTATTTGGCGACTCAGAATGGGTTGTGTGGGCCTATTTTGGAGGCGTCACATTTACCCATATCGTAGTTAAATGAATGAAAAGTACATAACAGTATTTTCATCGTTTTTATTTCGTTCGATTTATTCACGTTTTTTGAGAAATAAATTTATCGACTAACATAACTTTTCACGGCATATTACCGTCAAATCTTCAAATAGAATGTCATTCCGACCTCCCAATCTCTTAGAAAGGTTTAAATTATTCAAACCCTAACCCTTAGGTTTCGTAAGGCGAATAATGCCTATTTCGTCTTTTTCTCAGAAATATTTTTAATTATTCCCGAATTTTTTTTATTTTCGTCTTGAAAATTTTTACTCGCTCATTCTAACTCGTAGCCAGAATACTCCCGTTTTATAATTATCCTAAGTTATAGAACGACTAATAAACACAACACATAATATAATTAATAAAAATCTATTTTATTGATTAATAATTATTTAAACTTAATTTTTTAGATAATCCGATTTTCCAGGTTATCACATTCTTCCCCCTTTATAAGAATTTTGTCCTCAAAATTTCTAAAATTTACACCCTTACCCGGATGTCTTCTTCTAACAACCTCTTTCAAAATTTTTAATCTTACTCCCTTAGCTCATAAACATTCTTTTTCCTAAGGATCATCTGTGGATATAATCGTCATTAGTTTCACACCATGTCTAACTATACTTTCAATCTTTCAGGACATCACGGAAAATGTTGGTTATTTATATCTTCAGTTGTGATAAGGTCGGTTATTTATCTATCTTTGGTAGTGATAAGGGCGATTATTTATCTATCTTAGAATTGAATAGAGGAGTGGGGCGGCAATATTGAGAGCCAAAAGTTTCTGTTTGGCGTAGGGTGTTTGTGTGTGACAATTCGTCTTCGACAGATACAAATCTTTTGTTGGTGTAAATTTGTATACTCTCTTATTTAAAGTTCCTTATAAATAAGAGGCTGGGGGGGCAATGTTGGGATGTGATTATTTGGGTCCAGCCAAGGTGTAGCCCAATTTATTTAATGAACCAAATTTGGTGTTGGCCCATATATATTTATTTTGAGACTAGGAGAATCCTTATTAAAGTAAGATTGTGTTTCTTTAATTGGTAAGATAAAGATATCTAATTTTGGAAATAATCGATCTGTAAGACCCCGAATTTTATGAAATGAAAGTATTCAATTTTCTTATAATTATTATTTTATTTCGTAAATGGTTAAATTGATAAAAGTTTAAAGTTAAGGGTGATAAGTGAAATTTTTGGAAAAGTATGCAAGTTGTTGTATAATATTCGATTGGTCGGGAAATATTCTTTTTGTTGGGGAATATTCGTACGACAGTACAATCATTGGTGGACCCCACAACGGAATTATTATCGGATTGAGAAAACGACAAAAATATTTTATGAAAATAACGATGGAAGTTTTTACAGATTAATGTTGAAACACCGGTGTTAAAAGAAATGCGATGTCTGGCGTGGTTGCATAGTAGCACGCGGTATTGATTATTAATGCTTACGTGAGAAGTCACTTAGTTTTGTTCAATTATTATTTACAAGAATTACGCATAGTATCTCACGTTATTTGATTCAATTATTGTCGATATATTATATTATTAAATCAATGATTGAGATAGCAGAGTTATTAATATTATTATTTGCAATATTGACGATGTCAGAAGTTACACAAGAAGAGGTTTGGTCACCTAATTCTTGGCGTCAATAGGGAGAAATCCTTATTGAAAGCCCCTCTTTCACAGGAACGACCTGGTCGATTAATATTGTGAATTATAATAATGGTGATAAATGTTATTTTATTATTATTATAAATGTAATAAAACAGAAAAAACTTTTTATATAAAACATAATACTTTTTATAAAGTTTTGTTTTATTTGATTATAAATAGAATATATTATATTTTATTATGCATAGTGTTTGCATAGTGCATGCATAGTATTTGCATATTAAAAACTTTTTATATAAAAATGAATACTTTTTATAAAGTTTTGTTTTATTTGATTATAAATAGAATATATTATATTTTATTATGCATAGTAGTTGCATAGTAAAAACTTTTTATATAAAAGCAGAATACTTTTTATAAAGTTTTATTTTATTTGATTATAAATAGAATATATTATATTTTATTGCATAGTGCAGCATAGTATCATTTCCATTCTCCTATAAATAGGATGCTTAGTTAGAATTGAAAATCATACCAGAAGTTTAGAGAATTCTTCTTCTATAATCTGGAGTGTAATTCTTTAGAGTTTAAAAAAGCTTTGAGCATAGAAAATAGTGCAAGTTTTCTTCAAGTATATCATCGCCCTACCGTCGGAATACTTTTCTTTTTAAGGTAAGGGATATTATTATTATAGTAAGGGGTATTATTTCTTTCATATTCATGAAGAGAACTATTGTTATTCCATTCCTTATTATTTTGTTGGAATAACCAGTATACAAGGACTACCGTATACATGGTGAAATTCTGTTGTTATTCTATTCTTTATTATTCTGTTGGAAGAACTTGTCTGTGCGGTCTATCGCATGCCTGGTGAATTCTGTTGTTATTCCATTCTTTATTATTCTGTTGGAATATCACATGCATGCGATTACGCGTGACTGGTTCCATTCTTTATTATTACATTGGAATATCCCTGTCAGATGCGGAGTTTACGCATGACACAGTTTCATTCTTTATTATTCTGTTGGAATAACATGTCTATGAGGATTACACACGTTTGGTGAATTCTTCTGTTATTCCATTCTTTATTATTCTGTTGGAATAATCTGTCTACGTGGATTACCGCATAACGGCAAAAATCAATTTGCGGTTTCATATATTCTATTATACTCAATTGGTTAAAGTTTTGGCTTCTATACTCCATGAAATTAGTGGAATATCCTTGATATTTGCGCTTCATCCAGTATCTTTTCATGGAAATAGTCTTCTGAGCATTCTTGAATTTTACTCCACAAAGTAGTATCATGTTGACAATTTGGATATTATTGACTTCAGGATAAATTAACTTATAAATCTTTAAAATTTAATCTTGAACTTGTTTTATTGAATTGTCATCATCCTCATTCTTATATTATGTTGAAAGTCATATGTGGCCTGTAGTGCATAGATGGACTTGGTATGATTATGACCAGGGATTATTCGGTATAATCATGACCGTAATGTTACAAATGATGTGGAAAAAGTCCTGATTGGCCCGTAGTGCATTGATGGATAGTTTTTGTATGATTATGACTATGGATTCTCTTTGGCCAAGGGTACAAAGATGAATTATTTTATGGCATGATTAGAACCGTTGATGAAAACACAATTATCTTTGGCCCGTAGTGCATGGATAATTTGTGGTCGTGACACTAATGAATATCCTTGGCCTGTAGTGCAGGGATGATTCGATGATGTGGATTAATTATTGAGCTGAGTCTCAGCGATGAAATATTAATTCATAAATGTGATAATAATGAAAATCCTTGGCCGTAGTGCATGGATAATTCATGGATGTGATACTAACTAATATCCTTGGCCGTAGTGCATGGATAATTCGGTGATGTGGATTATTTATTGAGCTGAGTCTCAGCGATAAAATATTGATAATAGACTTTAATTCGTAAAAGATAGTAGATATCATGTTCTACTTGATTCTTCTAAAATACAGTTGCATGTCTTTGGCTTGTAGTGCAAGAATGAACTGTTAATGAATATCTTTGGCCCGTAGTGGAAATATGAATTTATTAGTATGGTTATGGACAGGAATTGTGATTTGGTATAACCATGGTCTTTGATATTTCAGGTAAAGACAGGTGATGAAAATTATCTTCGTCCTAGGTGCGAAGAGGAATTTAAAACCACAATTATGATTATGAGTTATTCACCTGATTGTGGACAGGAATTGTTGACTGATGTTACAGGGATAAAACATTGTTGGTGGATTTTTAACGTGAAGAAGATAATAGACTTTATGGTCTATTTGACTCTTCTAATGGATTGTTCGTTCCGCTGTAACTATGGTTGAAAAGTTTTATCATCTGCCATATGTTTTAAATCTCTGATTCATTACTGACAAAGGCTATTGATAATTTAATTATCTTTAGTCATGATATTCTTTACTAGGCTAGTTGTGCTCACCCTTCTGCTTCACAATTCTTTTCAGGTAATAAGAGAGTGTATTTGGAGTGAAAGCGAGGATAACAAGGGAATAGAACGGTGGTCTATAGCTATTGAGGTTCTCCCTAAATAGTATGGAAAAAATTTTGTTGAGAACTTTAGATAAGTTTGTCCTATTGTATACGTCATTTGATATTTAATTTTGGTGAACTGAATAGGGTGAGGTGAACCCAACTTTGGAAGGGTGTTTTGGCACTATCATACAAGATGTCTAATGACATACAACCTCGTGGTATCATAAGACATGGTTGTGCACATCCACTTGCTAAGTATATCTACGAACACTACCTATATAATCTTGGAGTATATTTGAAATATAATTTTCACTTGGAGACAACGGAGATAATTATATGTCAAGAGAAGACTCACCATTGGAAATAAGATGATAGTAATCTTCTTGTTTTTCTTTGGGGACTTTTGGGTCAACCAAGAATAATTCTGTGGACATATGATATCTATCAAAACCTAGACGCATGGCCTCCCATGTACGAAGGTTTCCTTGAGCACTTCCCAAAGATTTTAATTTCTAAAACAGTTTTTGATTGTATTTTTATGTAAAGTACCATTATAAGGTTGTGGTCGAGGCACCATAAGAGTTACATACATTTTTATTAAAACTCACAGCTTATCTGTCGTCGTGCAGATCTGTTGTCATACTCTGCACGACAGTTCAACAGTTGTATAAATGAAGTTTGTATTTGATTTTTATAGTGCAATATCTGGCGACTCAAAATGGGTGATGTATACTGTGACGCCCCCAAAATAGGTATACAACACCCATTTTGAGTCGTCAATAACATGGTACAGAAACAGCTACAACTTTATTAATACAACATAAAAACTGTGAGTTTAAATACAAATATTGCCATCTAGACAATATTCATACCCAAATAAGTCCTCATTATAATTATTGGTACAATATTTTACAAAAATGGTGAGGACTACTAAAACAACATTCTAGAACCTTCATTCCATACCCCGACTAGTACTCGCTACATTCTCGCCTCCTGAGAAAAAAATGGAACAAAAAGAAAAAGGGTGAGCTCAACTAGCCCAGTAAAGAATATTATAACTAAGATAACATAGAACAAATTATCGTTAGTCTTCAACAGGGAAAAATATAATAAAATACAATAGACAACCAGTTTTAAATCAATATTCGCAGCGGAAATAATAATTTATTAGAAGAGTTAAGTAGAGAATGAAATCTATTATCTTCTATATATGAATTTAAAAGTTCATCGTCGATATTTTATCCCTGTAACATCAATCAATATATATCTGGAATCAAATATTCATCTTTGCACTACAGGCCAAAGATATTCATCAGTTGGTCATGTTCATCTAAACACTTGTTCATCTTTGCACTACGGGCTAAATATATTTATCAGAAAATCATTCATTTTTGCACTACATGCCAAAGATATTTAGTAATATCATCATTTAGGACTGAGGATGATGAAAAATATTTTAAAGAAAACGAATTCAGTGAAACAAAAGAATAAATATTAAGGATTCGTATTTCAGCTATTCTATGTCAAAAAATACCTCATAAATAATCACAGTGGAGTAAAATTCAAAAATGATCAAAACATGGATACAATCAAAACTAGTATCCATAATAGATATTTTGGACGAAAAATAAAAATTTAATTTTTCTGTGAATAGTGTCGTATTCGTGAATAGTGTCGTATACGTAATAGTGTTGTATACGTGAATAGTAACTCCGACACAAAAAATTTCAAATTTGATAAAAAGTTCAAACCAATATTTCGGCATAATGATATTCAAGAAAATAATATCAGTTAAGAAGAAAATAACATCCCTTATCTCGAAAGAATAGTACTTCTGGCTGGAATACTGAATATAGTGGTGAAGGAAACTTGCACCGTATAACAACACTCAAAGTATCAAAATACTCACAAGAATACGCTCAATATATCGAGAGAGAAAGAGAGAGAAGATTTCAGTTTCTGGTGTGATTTTCAATTCTAACCTAAGCACCCTATTTGTAGGAAAATGCTTAGAACACCAAAGCAGAAAATTTATTAAAATAATTTTATTTAAATTCAAGCCCACCACCCAAGAATCTGAATTTAGCTCATTTACCACACATGTGGGATTGAAAAAAAACGGTTTTCTTGATTAAAACAATTAAAACTTCCAAAAATCAATTATTCTGGATCTTCAGAACTTCAATAATTCATAATAAATAGTGCTTTTATCAGAAAAATTCAAACCTCAAGTCTTTTCTATAGGAAATTTCATTCGCTACAACTTTGCAGAAGAAAGTTTTTTCAAATTCCAAACAGAAATTGACCAAAATCCACAGACGGACGATTTTACAGGTTATAATCAAATTTCAGTTAATAAATGGGGTCCACCGACACACAAAATATGTATTAATCATTTAATGCAACAAAAATACCCTTTCTCCTCATATACTCATATATCCCACATTCATTGTAAAAATATCACCATTATTATATTATTAAAATATAATAATATATTTAAATAAATTATTTTATCAGAAAAAGATAAAATATTAATTTTCAACAATTGTCACATTAAAAATTTTCTCCATCTATATCCACATAAAATCAATATTTTCCTCATCATATAAATCAATAATTAATTATTCACAAATAATATTACAGAATCACAATCTGATAACCAGGCAGTTCCTAGGAAAGAGGGGGCTCTCCAATAATGATCTCTCCTTACTGGCACGCAATTAGATGACCAAACCTCTCCTTAGACAGAACTTTCTAGACATTGCAAATAATGTTATCCAATAATATTATTCAGATAATATGAATTATTGCTCCGATAATGGAAAATACTGTGTAGTGACAATTATTGAAACAACAGTAATATAAAATATCAATGCAGCAATTATTGAATCAATAAAATAAAATACTAAGCAGATAATTCTTTGTAACAATTATTGAGTAGTGCCTTCTTACGTAAGAATCAATAATTGGTGCAATATCGTGTGCTACTGTGTTTTAACCACCGAGTATTTCAACAGTATTAACGGTAATAACAACGTCGTTATTTATAAACAACTTATTTTTGTCATTTTTTTTATCCAACCGTTTTTCGTTATGGGGCCCACAAAAGGCTAGAGTAAATGCGAATATTTCCGGCAATGAAGAATATTCCAAGATCAAACGAATATTCCACGACAACAATGAATATTTTATAACCACTTGCTTATTTGAAATATTTGCGCATTTTACCCATAACTAACCACATTAATCAAAAACAACCCTTACTATTTCAAAATAATAAATAGAGGAAATTCAATTTTATTTATAATAAGTTGGGGTCTTACAACCTCCCCTCCTTATGAAATTTCGTCCTCGAAATTGACGTACGTACCTGGTATTTCGAAAAGGTGAGGATACCTCGCTTTCATTTCTGTTTCCAACTCCCAGGTCATTTCCTCAATAGCATGGTTCCTCCACAAAACTTTGACTTGTGGTATGACCTTTGTGCGTAGGACATGCTCCTTCCTATCCAAGATCTTGACAGGTACCTCCTTATACGTTAAGTCTTCGGCTATCTCGTCCGGTTCTAACTCAATAACGTGGTTTGGGTCTTTCACATATTTACGAAGCACAGATATGTTAAAAACATTATGAACACGAGACATACTTGGAGGTAACGCGAGTCTATATGCTACATTTCCTATTCGATCAAGAATCTGAAATGGACCAATAAATCATGGATTGAGCTTTCCGCTTTTCCCGAATCTTGTAACTCCCTTCCATGGAGCAACTCTCAACAATACATGATCCCCAATACTAAATTCCACGTCCTTTCGATGAAGATCCGCATAACTCTTTTATCGATCCTGTGTCGTTTGTATACGTTGTCAAATCAGTTGGATCTTTTTCGTAGTCATACGTACCAACTCAGGTCCCAACAATGTTGTTTCACCCACCTCATCCCAATATATTGGAGAGCGACACTTTCATCCATACAATGCTTCGAATGGAGCCACACCTATACTTGTCTGATAACTGTTGTTGTAGGAGAATTCCACCAATGGTAAATACTTATCCCAACTCCCTTTGAAGTCTAGGACACAGAGTCTTAATAGATCTTCAAGAGTTTGAATAGTCCTCTCCAATTGTCCGTCCGTTTGAGGATGGTATGCCGAACTAAATCATAAATTCGTGCCCATAGCTTTTTGCAAGCTAACCCAAAATCTTGAAGTTAATCTTGGGTCACGATTCGAAACTATGGAGACTGGCATGCCATGCAATCTCATAATCTCATTTACATACATATGAGCAAGACGTTCAAGGGAATAAGTCTCCCGTATCGGCAAGAAATGAACAGACTTGGTTAATCTATCAACAATAACCCAAATAACATTTATGCTTTGAGAAACTGTGGGAAGACCTATAACGAAATCCATGGTAATATGTTCCCACTTCCATTTCAGAATCTCAAGTGGTTGCAATGGACCCTTAGGCACTTGATGCTTCGCCTTTACACGTTGACAAGTTAAACACATCGAGACAAACTTTGCAATCTCTCTCTTTATATTATTCCACCAAAATGTATGTCGAAGATCACGATACATTTTGATACTTCCAGGATGGATTGCAAATGGTGTATTGTGTTCCTCCATCATGATCTTGTACTTCAAATCAGAATCGTTAGGAACACAAAGTCTGGAGTGGACTCGAAGTATTTCTTCTTCATCGATTCTTGCCTCTGGAATAACACCTTCTTGTACTTTCTTCTTCATACGCATCAGTCCGGGTCTGTGACTTGAGCAACTTTAACTTTTTCGATTAAAGTTGGTTCTATACGTATACTTGACATCATTGCATGGGTCCCTGGAGTCTTGAATTCTATCTTCATCTTTTATAAATCACACAAAATGGGCCTTTGTGTTGACAACATTGCACTCGTTCCCGCGTATGATCTTCTACTCAATGCGTCGGCTACCACGTTCGCTTTTCCAGGATGGTATTGAATGGTATGGTCGTAGTCTTTCAACAGCTCGAGCCAACGTCGTTGTCGCATGTTGAGTTCTTTTTGGGTGAAGAAATATTTGAGGCTTTTATGGTCTGAATATATCTCCACTTTCTCCCCATATAGATAGTGCCTCCAGATCTTTAGCGCGAAAACGACTGCTGCCAACTCTAGATCATGAGTAAAATAATTCCTCTCATATTCTTTAAGTTATCGCGAGGCATAGGCTATGACTTTTCCATGTTGCATGAGAACACATCCTAACCCTTTGCCTGAAGCATAGCTGTAGATAACAAATCCATCCGAACCAGATGGTATTGTCAAAATAGGTGCCGAAATGAGTCTCCTCTTAAGCTCTTGGAAACTCCTCTCGCATTCTTCGCTCCATACAAATTTTGTATCCTTCCGAGTCAACTGAGTTAATGGGGTAGAGATTCGAGAAAATCCTTCCACGAATCTTCGATAATAACCAGCTAAGCCCAGAAAGCTACGTACTTCGGTCACCGTCTTTGGTTGCTCCCAACTTTGTATTGCTTCAATCTTCGCCGGGTCAACAGATACTCCATATTTTGACACAGCGTGCCCAAGGAATGCTACTTTCTCAAGCAAGAACTCGCATTTCTTCAGCTTAGCATAAAGCTTGTTTTCACGAAGCCTTTGGAGTACCAGCTTCAAATGGTGCTCATGATCTTCACGACTTTTGGAATATATGAGGATGTCATCAATAAAGACAACAATGAACTGATCCAAATAATCCTTGAATACTCAGTTCATCATATCCATAAAAGCCGCAGGATCATTAGTCAATCCAAAAGACATGACTAAGAATTCATAATGCCGTCTGCATCGAGTTTCAAGGCGGTCTTTGGAATATCCTCGATTCTAATCTTGGTGATGATATCCGAGCGAAGATCGATTTTTGAAAAGAATTGTGCTCCTTGCAACTGGTCAAACAAGTCATCAATACGAGGTAGCAGATACCAATTCTTGATGGTGACATGGTTCAATTCCCGATAGTCAATACAAAGTCGCATACTCCCGTCTTTCTTCTTTACAAATAAAATAAGAGCACCCCAAGGAGATGTACTAGGACGAATAAAACCGATGTCCAATAACTCCTGTAGTTGGACCTTTAACTCCTGAAGTTCAATAGGTGCCATTCGATATGGGATTTTAGAAATGGGCTTTATACCAGGTTCAAGATCAATAAAGAATTCAACTTCACGTTCCGGGGGTAGACCGGGAAGTTCTTCAGGAAATACGTCAGGAAAGTTACTAAAAACAGGAATATTATTCAAATCTGACGTGTCTTTATTCAAATCCATAACATGGGCTAAGAAAGCTTGACATCCGTTTTTTAATAAACGAATGGCTTTATGGCTTGATATAACAGTGATTGATTTTAATGGTTTAGTTACTTGAATTCGAACAACAGGTTGTTTAGGAATATGAAAACAGATAACCTTACAAAAATAATTAATTTTGGCATGATGAGTAGTTAACCAATCAATCCCTAAAATCACATCAAAAGCAAGTATCTTTAAAGAGATAAGGTCAACAGGTAATGTGATGGTGCCAACTTGGATCAAACAAGATTTATAAGCGAGTGGATGTGATGAAAGTTTTCTCTAACTGAGTTTCCTGAGATAGGTCAAAGTCTAATTTCTCTCGAGTCAAATTTAAGCGTTGAGCACAAGTAGGAGAGATAAATGAATGGGTAGCACCGATATCTAGTAAGGTATAAACTTCACAAGAATTTATGATTAGCTTACGTGATCACCTCGTTTGGGTTCCTCGCATTTTGACCGATCCACAACAAACGCTCTTCGAGAACCGTTGACTTTGACTTTTACGGGATGACCTTTTGGGTCACCGTCCTCATTGAACTTGGTTTTTCTACCGCATAATCTCGAAGCGATATGTCCTTCCTTTCCATAATTATAGCATACCTTAAACTGTTGTGGGCAGTTTGGACTGATATGTCCTTCTTTCCTGTATTTATAGCATATAACCGGTGGTCGTTCTCCTCCCTTGGAACCAATTGCTGCTGGTGCTGACGTCTTCGCATTATCATTGTTGAATCTCCTTTTTTTAAAATCTCCCCTCGACTCGCTTCTTCTATTCTCATGGCCATGATTACCACGAGTGGTTGGTTGCCGCTCTTATCAGTATTCTTCTTTCTCCATTTGGTTATCGTTGTTACGATGGACATTGCCACCCCAGTATGATCCTGGTTATGGTCCCTCGGTTGACCGTACTCGTTATCTCGCTCTAATAATTAAGCCCTGTTGATAACATCTGAGTAGAGAGAAAAATTATGAGAAATGAGATATTGACGTATCTTGGGGTTTCAAACCTCTCGAAACATCCGCGTCATACGTTCCTCATTCTCCACCAAATGAGGTGCAAACCTGGATAACTCCGCGAACTTCGCCTCGTACTGGGACACCGTCATGTTGTTTTGTTCCAATCTAATAAACTCTACCTCCTTCATATGACGAACACTTTCAGGAAAGTATTTTTCATTGAACAGTTTCTGAAATGTCTCCCAAGACATGCTGATCGCGACTGGATGGGTACGCTTCACAGATTTCCACCAGTAATCTGCCTCATTACGGAACATAAAAGTGGTGAATGGAACTTTCTGTTCCTCCGTGCATCCCAAGACATCGAATATCTTGGTAATTTGCTTGACCCACGTCTCCGCCTTAATCGGATCCGGCTTTCCCCAGAATTCTGGTGGTCCCAACTCTTTAAATTGCTTGGCTGTGACCAGCTGTGAATTGCCATTGTTTCTTCCTATATTTTGAACAGGAATCTCCTTCGTCTGGTTTTGCATGAACCGCAAAAAACTTCTAAAAATCTTATCATTCATCGTCTGCTCAGTGGTGTTATTTACAGGAGGAACATTGCCAGCATGTTGCACGTTCTCCTCATTGGTGAACAAAGGTGTCTCCACGGTCTCATTTACTCCACTGTTAACATTCTCAGTCGACATTCTTAAATACTTCCATAAAACAAGGGTTAATTAACAAATTAACATATCACATAATATCCCTATATTATGACCGACCAACAAATAAGCTTAGGTAGGACACACTAGCGAAGGATTTACTCGTCTCTCCCCTCCTAGTTCTATTCCCCGATCTCCGCCAGAGATCATATCCCTAAGCTCTGATACCAACTGTGACGCCCCCAAAATAGGTATACAACACCCATTTTGAGTCATCAGTAACATGGTACAGAAACAACTACAACTTTACTAATACAACATAAAAAAATGTGACTTTAAATACAAATACTGCCATCTAGACAATATTCATACCCAAATAAGTCCTCATTACAATTATTGGTACAATATTTTACAAAAATGGTGAGGACTACTAAAACAACTTCCTAGAACCTTCATTCCATACCCCGACTAGTACTCGCTACATTCTCGCCTCCTGAGAAGAAAAATTGAACAAAAAGGAAAAGGGTGAGCTCAACTAGCCCAGTAAAGAATATTATGACTAAGATAACATAGAACAAATTATCGTTAGTCTTCAACAGGAAAAAATCTAATAGAATACAATAGACAACCAGTTTTAAATCAATATTCGCAGCGGAAATAATAATTCATTAGAAGAGTT
Source organism: Panax ginseng (assembly GCA_020205605.1). Taxonomy (NCBI): domain Eukaryota; kingdom Viridiplantae; phylum Streptophyta; class Magnoliopsida; order Apiales; family Araliaceae; genus Panax; species Panax ginseng. The sequence goes on from CM035138.1 coordinate 26,759,466, forward strand.
AAGTAGAGAATGAAATCTACTATCTTCTATATATGAATTTAAAAGTTCATCGTCGATATTTTATGTAAGGCCCCAACTTTTTATAAATAAAGATTTAATTTCTCTAATTATTATTTTGAAATAGTAAGAGGTTGATTTGATTAATGTGGTTAGTTATGGGTAAAATGCGCAAATATTTTAAATAAGCAAGTGGTTATAAAATATTCATTGTTGTCGGGAAATATTCGTTTGGTCGTAGAATATTCTTACTGTCGGGGAATATTAGTACGACGTCGTAGCCTTGTGTGGGCCCCTTAACGGAAAGCGATTGGATGAAGAAAACGACAAGTATAAGTTGTTTACAAATAACGGCGTAGTTGTTATCGTTAACACTGTTAGAATACCCGGTGGTTAAAATACGATGAATACGCGTTGTTGCAGATAAAGATAGCACGCGGTATTGCACCAATTATTGATTCTTACGTAAGAAGGCACTACTCAATAATTGTTACAGTAATTACTGTTCAGTATTTTATTTTAATAATTCAATAATTATTGCGTTGATATTTTATATTACTGTTGTTTCAATAATTGTCACTACACAATATTTTCCATTATCGAAGTAATAATTCATATTTTCTGAATAATATTATTAGAAAACATTATTGGCAATGTCTAGAAAGTTTTGTCTAATGAGAGGTTTGGTCACCTAATTGCGCGCTAGTAAAGAGAGATCCTTATTGGAAAGCCCCTCTTTCTCGAACTACGGCTTTGGTCACAAAGATCTTGTGATTTTGTAATATTATTTGTGAATAATTAATTATTGATTTATATGATGAGAAAAATATTGATTTTATGTGGATATAGATGGAAAAAAATTTTAAAGTGACAATTGTTAAAAATTGATATTTTATCTTTTCTGATAAAATAATATTTTATTATATTATTATAATAGAATAATGATGATATTTTTACAATGAATGTGGGATATATGAGTATATGAGGAGGAAGAGTATTTTTGTTTCATTAATTGATTAACACATGTTTTGTGTGTCGGTGGACCCCATTTCTTGACTGAAATTTGATTATAGCCTATAAAATCGTCCGTATGTGGATTTCAATCAATTTATGTTTGGAATTTGGAAAACCTTTCTTCTGCAAAGTTGTAGAGAATTGAATTTCCTATAAAAATTCGCGAGATTCGAATTTTCTGATAAAAAGACTATTTATTGTGAATTATTGAAGTTCTGAAGTTCCAAAATAATTGATTTTTGGAAGTTTTAAATAATTATATTAACAAAAACGTTTTTTTACAAGTTAAGTGGGTCTCACATGTGTTACAAATGGGCTGAAATCAGATTTCAAAGATGGGCGTGAAATTTTTTTAAATATAATAATATTTTATTAAATTTTTTGCTTTGGTGTTCTAAGCATTTTTCTATAAATAGGGTGCTTAGGATAGAATTAAAAATCACACTAGAAACTAAAGTTTTCTCTCTCTTTCTCTCTCTATAATACGAACGTATTTTGTGAGTATTTTAGTACTTTGAGTATTGCTATACGGTGCAAGTTCTTTCAAAGACTATATCTAGTATTCCTATTGTAAGTATTATTCTTTCGAGGTAAGTGGATGTTATTTTCTTCGTAAATGATATTATTTCTTCAATATCATTATGCCGAAATATTGGTTGGAACTTTTTATCAAATTTAGAACTTTTTTATGTCGGAGTTACTATTCATGAGTTACTATTCACGAGTTACTATTCACGAAGCATGATGATATTTTTTGTGAAATTTCTATCTTTTAGTGTCGAAGTTACTATTCACGTATACGACACTATTCACGAATACGACACTATTCACAGAAAAATTAAATTTTTATTTTTCGTTCAAAATATCTATTATGGATACTAGCTTTGATTGTATCCATTTTTTGATCATTCTTGAATTTTACTTCACTCTGATTATTTATGAAGTATTTTTGAACTTAAATTGTGTAAAGTACGAATCCTTTATATTTGTTCTTTTGTTTCACTGGATTCGTTTTCTTTAAAATATTTTTCATCATCCTCAGTCCTAAATGATGATATAACTGAATATCTTTGGCTCATAGTGCAAAGATGAATGATTTTATGATGAATATCTTTGGCCCGTAGTGCAAAGATGAATGATTTTATGATGAATATCTTTGGCCCGTAGTGCAAAGATGAACAGGTGTTTAGATGAACATGACCAACTGGTGAATATCTTTGGCCTGTAGTGCAAAGATGAATATTTGATTTATGATGTATATTGATTGATGTTACAGGGATAAAATATCGATGATGGACTTTTAAATTCATAGATGATAGTAAATTTCATTCTCTACTTAACTCTTCTAATGAATTGTTGTTTCATTGCAATTGTTGATCTAAAACTTGTTGTCTATTGTATTCTATCGATTTTTTTTTCGTTGAAGACTAAGGATAATTTATTGTACATTATCTTAGTCATAATATTCTTTCTTTGGGCTAGTTGAGCTCACCCTTTTCCTTTTTGTTCCATTTTTCTTCTCGGGAGACGAGAATATAGCGGGGAACTAGTCGGGGTGTGGAGTAATGGTTCAAGACAGTTGTTTTAGTAGTCCTCACTATTTTGTAAAATAGTGTATCAATACTTGGAATGAGGACTTATTTGAGTGTGAATATTGTCTAGTAGACAATATTTGTATTTAAACTCACAGTTTATGTGTTGTCGTATTTTGCACGATAATTGTATTAATGAAGTTGTAGTTGTTTCTGTAACATGTATTTGGCGACTCAGAATGGGTGATGTATACCTATTTTGGGGGCGTCACATTTTATCCCTGTAACATCAATCAATATATATCTGGAATCAAATATTCATCTTTGCACTACAGGCCAAAGATATTCATCATTGGTCATATTCATCTAAACACTGCTCATCTTTGCACTACGGGCCAAAGATATTCATCGAAAATCATTCATCTTTGCACTACATGCCAAAGATATTCAAGAATATCATCATTTAGGACCGAGGATAATGAAAAATATTTTAAAGAAAAACGAATTCAAATGAAACAAAAGAATAAATATTAAGGATTCAGATTTCAGCCTATTCCATGTCCAAAATACCTCATAAATAATCATAGTGGAGTAAAATTCAAAATGATCAAAACATGGATACAATCAAAGCTAGTATCCATAATAGATATTTTGGATTAAAAACTAAAATTTAATTTTTCCGTGAATAATGTCGATTTATGAATAAGTGTCGATATCGTGAATAGTAACCCCGACACAAAAAGTTCCAAATTTGATAAAAAGTTCAAACCAATATTTTGGCATAATGATATTGAAGAAAATAATATCATTTAAGAAGAAAATAACATCCCTTACCTCGAAAGAATAGTACTTCTGGCTGGAATACTGCATATAGTGGTGAAGGGAACTTGCACCGTATAACAACACTCAAAGTATCAAAATATTCACAAGAATACGCTCAATATATCGAGAGAGAAAGAGAGAGAAGATTTCAGTTTCTGGTGTGATTTTTAATTCTAACCTAAGCACCCTATTTGTAGGAAAATGCTTAGAACACCAAAGCAGAAAATTTATTAAAATAATTTTATTTAATAAATATTCAAGCCCACCACCCAAGAATCTGAATTTAGCTCATTTACCACACATGTGGGATTGAAAAAAATATTTTTCTTAATTAAAACAATTAAAACTTCCAAAAATTAATTATTCTGAAACTTCGGAACTTCAATAATTCATAATACATAGCCCTTTTATCAGAAAAATTCAAACCTCATATCTTTTCCATAGGAAATTCCATTCTCTACAACTTTACATAAGAAAGTTTTTTCAAATTCCAAACAGAAATTGACCGAAATCCACAAACGGGCGATTTTACAGGCTATAATAAAATTTAAGTCAATAAATGGTGTCCACCGACACACAATGTGACGCCCCCAAAATAGGTATACATCACCTATTCTGAGTCGCCAGATACATGGTACAGAATACAAATACAACTTAATTATACAACTGTCGTGTAAAGAACGACAAAACATAAGCTGTGAGCTTTAATACAAATATTGTCGTCTAAAGATTATGTGACACCCCCAAATCCGGGTAATTCAATTCCACGGGATTTGGTATTCACTGTGCAAATATCATCTATCTATCTACCCATAATAAATGCAAGCCATGCAATAGATAGAATAAAAATCTTCCCCTTAAGGGTTACAACATCTGAATAATAATAATACAATCCCAGGTTAAACTAACCTTAAACATCTGTGCGGAATCATAAACAAATAAGTCTTAACAACATCATTAAATCAAGTTTTAAATAAAATACATCATCAAATAAACAACAAGTCTTCATCACTTGCTAACTTTGCCCTTGCCTTTACTTAGTGGAAGGTTCATCGGTTCTTTTCGTTCTTAATCGCAATGTTGTTATTAAGCAAGAGTGAGCACTATTGCCCACAAGTATAATAATGAAATAACAAAGATAATAACATGCGAGTAAATCAAAGACATCTGAATAAAAGCTCAACTTTTGAATCAAGAATGAATAACAAGAATCAAAAGAATTCTGAGGGTCATAAGACCTTGAACTATGTCCTAGGTTATCAAGGGTTATACTTGAAACCTTTAATAGTCATAAGACTATGGACCTTTCTACTCGTACTTAGGGGGATCAGCCCTTAGTACCATACTGTGCACAATATCTTAACGCTAACGCATAAGTAAATCCCTTTACAAGGTTGTTCATCTCAATTTGATATTCGAATCCGCACCAAAGAAAGTTTGGTTTGGATAATTCAATAAGGGTTCTGAAATTTAGAACGTTCATCAACTAAGGGCTAGTTGAATCAATAAAGTTCACTAGTTTAATAAGGTTCAACAATAATGATATTCAATTCGAATAATAATCTCAAGAAGTATACAATAGAACAATTATTGTATAACTGAATCATGCTTTGAAAAGATAATAAATCTTTAATATAACATTTGAACTTGAATAATAGTAATGATAATTTACTCGAGGTAAATAATAAACTTGAACAATAATGACAAGTAGGGTTAGGAAACTTGCCTCGTGCGTAGGCTAAACGATTACTACTTCCGTTCACCACAAATCCTACACACATACCATATGTATTCACGACATTCATTAGTTACATTTTCACTTAATTATTTAATATAAACTCTACTTTATTTAACAAATCATTACCCTTCTAATTTAATTACTTAATTAAATTAGAATATTTTCATTCTCTTACTATTATTACACTCGAATAAATTATTTCATAAAATCGAATATTTATTTTATTCCATAAATATCTCAATTAAAATATTTACTTTATTTTATAAATATTTTAATAATAATTTTCATCTAATATTTATTTTATTCCATAAATATCTCAATTAAAATATTTAATTTATTTTATAAATATTTTAATAATAATTTTCATCGAATATTTATTTTATTCCATAATATCTCAATTAAAATATTTAATTTATTTTATAAATATTTTAATAATAATTTTTATCGAATATTTATTTTATTCCATAAATATCTCAATTAAAATATTTAATTTATTTTATAAATATTTTAATAATAATTTTCATCAAATATTTATTTATTTTTATTATTTTTATTTTTATTATTTTTATTTTTTTATTTTTTATTTTTTGACCAGTCAAGTGGGTAATTTAGTTTAGTAACGCTTTCACGAGGGTGGGGTTACCTGTGCTCATTTTGCGTTAGTCATAGCTCATAGTCATGAACATAATAAGGCCAAATTAGGCCAAAAATCAATCACAGGTAAAATTATACATTAATATGGTCATAACTTCCAATTAGTTATTTTTACACGAATTTAGACTTACCCAATCATTGTAATACATATATAATCATTACTTAACCCATCTAGCATGATTTTTAACAAGTTACAACACATAATTTGCAAAATCAACACATTTACTTCCCACCGTTTTGATGTTCTCAAGGTTTTAAAATAAAACATGAAAATTGTCACTACTGATTCATTATAATAATCGAATCCGTTTATTTAAACTTTGGTCTCTTCGTATCAACATGCATAACAACATACAAATGTAAAATTTATGGATAATATACGTTCAATACATGAAATATCACGTATAAGGCCATATGGCCAAAACCCAAACTCTGTAAATTTTGAAATAGCAAGTCATCGTATTATGAAACTTATGATATAGTTTACAAAATATATATAATTAAATACGATGTGATGTGCCATAACACATACAAAACCCATAATCATTACTCATATCTCAATTAGAGAGGCTTTACAGTATGAATGAAAACCATTTTCATAAAACTCAAATAACGTAAAAATAGAATTTGGTTTGGAGAAATTACCCAGAGTATAGATTAAGAAGAGGTGATCCAAGATGATCCTTTCACAATTACCTGATGATTACACACTCACAATATCTCTAATTCTCACAAATTTTCTCTGATAAATTCTCAATCTCTCTCCCTCTCTACTCTTCTAGACTTAGAATAATAAAAGAAAAGAAAAGAGAACGTCGTATTATAAGAACTCGACTGACGCGCAATAATGGTCAGTTAACCCAGTCATGGGTAACTGCTAGTAACCCCCACTAAGGCCATGTTTGGCTAGCATAATAGATTTCAAAACTCCTTTAATTTAATAAAGCTTTATCATATAGTTTAATTCATGTCACATCCACTTGCACAATAATTCATATATCTTATTTAATATAAATAAAATATAATAACTTCTCATAAATTCACATAGTCATATATTTAATTTTCTCATTAATTAATTATATTAAATTATTAAATCTCTAATTAATAAATAAATTAATTAGAATAACATCATGTTTAATTAAATAATTTATTTAATTCAATAAGCTAACATAATTACATACTTGAATAATAAATATTCTTCACATTAATTTAATAAATGTAACACATATAATTAAATTAATCTACCACAATGCATCAATCAATTATTTAATCCAATAATTAAATCATCGAAAAAATATTTATTTAACTCAATAAATATTAAAATTAAATTATAAAAATCTCGCTCGTCACATCTTTTCCCCTTAAAAGGATTACGCCCCGTAATCACGACTCAATAAATTTGATAAAGTTACATTCTCCTCCTCCTTACAAAAATTTCATCCCCGTAATCGCCATAAATAAATAAATAAATAAATGAGGGTAATTCTTCATCATATTCTCTTCGAGTTCCCACGTAGCTTCTTCAGCGTTGTGGTTCCTCCAAATTACCTTAATAGAAGGTATAACTTTATTTCTGAGAACTTGTTCTTTTCGGTCGACAATTTGGACAGGAATTTCTTCGTAAGATAAGTCTTTCTCAAAATGCAGGGGTTCGTATTCAATTACATGCTTGTAATCGGCTTTATATGGTTGTAATACAGAAACATGGAAGATGTTGTGGACATTCTCGAGTGCTGGAGGTAAGGCTACCTCGTACGCAACTTCTCCGATTCTTCTCAGTACTTCAAAGGGTCCAATGAATCTTGGGCTCAATTTCCCTTTCTTTTCGAACCTGATCTTCCCCTTCCAGGGAGAGACCTTCAAGAAAATATAACTACCTGATTCAAACTCGATATTTTTACGATGTGGATCAAAGTATTTCTTCTGTCAATCTTGAGCCGCTACCAGTCGTGCTCGGATCACTTTGACTATTTTCGATGTCTCATTGACCAATTTCGCCCTATCAATTGTCTCTCACCAACTTCATCCCAAAGAAAAGCGGAGTTACGACTTCTCGCCAGATAACGCTTCAGAAGGCAAGATACCAATACTAGCGTGGTAACTGTTGTTGTAGCCAAACTCTACTAACGGTAGGTGATCATCCCAATTTCCTTTAAAGTACATCACACAGGCTCTGCCCATCTATTTGAGGGTGGTAAGTTGTACTCATTCGCAATTGCGTACCCATGCATTCCTGAAGACGTTTCCAGAAATTTGATGTGAAGCGCGGATCCCTATCTGAAACAATTGATACCGGAACTCCACGCCTCAAAATAATCACTTTTACGTATAGCCTCGCCAATTGATCTAAGTTGAATCTTATTTTGATCGGAAGGAAGTGTGCAGATTTCGTCAATCGGGCAACAATAACCTATACTGCGTCGTAGCCTTTCTGAGTCGTCGGAAGGCCAACCACGAAGTCCATTGTAATATGTTCCCATTTCCATTCTGGGATCTCTAACGGTTGTATTAATCCACTCGGTCTCTGATGTTCTACTTTTACTTTTCGGATGTGTCGACACTGGCAAACACATTCTACAACATCACGTTTCAAATTCGGCCACCAGAAATGTTGTCTAAGATCTTGCTACATCTTGGTACTACCAGGGTGAATCGAATATCGTGAACTATGAGCCTCACTCAAAATATCTTCCTTAATCTTTTGTACTGGCGGTACCCAAATTCTACTCTCAAATCTCAATATTCCTTCCATATCCATCTTAAATCTCGGTTCGGTTCCTTCAGATATCTTCTTTGTCACCTTTATACATTATTCGTCCTGAAGCTGAGCCTCCTTCACTTTATCTAGTAGAGGTGTACCAGATTGCATCTGAAATAGCTTCTCATCGATCTCCATAGGATACTTCACTTCCAACTCCAATTTTTTCATTTCTGAAATTAGCTCCTCTTGAGCAGTTAACATCATCAATTTCTCACGACCCTTTCTACTTAAGGCGTCGGCAACTACATTTGCTTTCCTCGGATGGTATAAAATCTCACAGTCGTAATCCTTAATTAATTCCAACCATCTTTCTTTGACGATATTCAAATCCTTCGTGTAAAATATATTTTGCAGACTTATGGTCTCAGATATATTTCACACTTCTCCTCAGATATAGATAGTGCCTCCAAATTTTCAAAGCAAAAAAAACTGCAATTTAACTCCAAGTCATGGGTTGGGTATCCTTTCTCGTAATCCTTCAATTGTGTCGGATGCATACGCAATGATTTTTGCCATTTTGCATCAAAGACACGTACCAAGTCCTTTATGCGACGCATCACTATAAACAACAAAAATTTCAGTATCATCCGAAAGAGATAACACAGGGCCAGATTTCTACTCTCTTCTTCAATTCTTGAAAACTTTCTCACACTTATCCGGCCCAAACAAATTTCACGACTTTTCGAAAGTTAAATTCGTTAACTGAGTTGCGATCTTGGAAAAGTCTTGTATGAACCTTCTATAATATCCCCGCCAATCCAAGAAAACTTCTTACTTCGAAGCGGCGTTTCTCGGTGATCCAGTTAATCGCGGCTTCTACTTTGGATGGATCTATCGAAATTCCGTTTTTATCGATTACGTGACCAAGAAATTGTACTCGCTCGATCCATAATTCGCATTTCGAAAATTTAGCGTACAACTTCTCCCTTCTCAATACTTCCAACGTTAACCTCAAATGTTCTTCGTGTTCTTCTTTGGTTTTGGAATATACCAAAATGTCATCTATAAATACCACTACGAATTTGTCCAAAAACGGCTTGAACACACCATTCATTAGTCCTATAAATGCTGCAGGAGCATTCGTTAGACCAAACGACATTACTAAAAATTCATAGTGGCCCAGATCGCGCTCAATCTTTGTCTTCAGACATCCCTCGGCCTCACCTTCAGCTTGATGATAACCGCTTCTCAAGTCTATCTTGGAAAAGTATCTTGCTCCCTTCAACTGATCAAACAAATCATCGATCCTCGGTAATGGATATCTGTTCTTAATCGTAACCTTATTCAGTTCTCTGTAGTCAATGCAAAGTCGTATCGATCCATCCTTCTTTTTCACAAACAACACCGGCACTCCCCACGGAGATATGCTCGGTTGAATGTACTTCTTGTCCAACAATTCTTGTAGTTGTACCATTAATTCCTTTATCTCTACTGGTGCCATTCGATATGGTGCCTTCGATATTGAGAGCGATTCCAAGCGCCAAATCGATTACAAAATCTACTCTCTATCCGTGGAAGTCCCGGTAAATCGTTTGGAAATACGTCGAATGAAATCCCTCAACAATCCAGATCTCTTCTACCTTTGGATTCTCTTTTTGACTGTCGACTATGTAAGCTAAGCATCCTACATAGCCTTGTCTCAACAGCTTCCTGGCCTGCATCATCGTCAGACAACTCGCTTTTTTAGGTGACTTCACTACCATAAAACACAACCTTCGATTTTGAGTCATAAGGTTAATACGCTTCTTTGATAATCAATTCTGTACTCGTAATTGAATAACCAATCCATTCCCAAAATAACTTTAAATTCCCCAAGTCGAGTAGGAATAAGATCTACGTTCATGATATTACCCTTAATATCCACTCTACAGTTCTTATGTACGCATTTCTTAATGAGGATTATTTCTCTATTCACAATTTCTATGTTCATGGGGTAATCCAATTCATTCTTAGGCAAATCTAAATTCTTGGCAAAATCATCGGATATAAAGGAACAAGTAGCACCGAATCAAATAATACGTAAGCATTAACTTTATTGACGGAATGATACGACACCACATCACGGATTGAATCGCATCTTCGCACCATTATGTTGAAAGTCCAAAGATTTATTCGGTTTGTTGCGGTTGGTCCGGTGATGGTTAAGGCATTTCCACTATTATTTCCCCTGTTTCCTCTTGATCTTGACCCTCCCGATCCTTTCTTAGGACAATCTCTTGCCAGATGGTCCTTCGAACCACAAGTAAAACAAGCACCCTTCTTTGGGTTTGGACCGTTTCGTGCTATGTGGCCTTCCTGACCACAATTATAGCACACTCTTTTTCCTTTCATACAAACTCCCAGATGGGCTTTTCCGCAAGTTGGGCATGCTTCGATTCTTTTCTTCTGATTACCTTGTTGATTCCCCGATGATGAGCTGTCGTTCCACCTTTTCTTCTGATTGAAATTTCCACCTCCTGTGCCACTTCCACTGGCCTTGTTATTAGTTTCACCTTCATTCTTCTTCTTCTTTTGATCTTGATTATACTTGGTCACCGCATTGCTTCCTCCTTCAGCGAGGATGGCCTTTTCCATTACTCCGGCAAATGTGTTTAGCTGAAACATTGATACCTTCCTGTACACCCAAGGCTTTAGTCCTTGTTCGAATCTTCTGGCTTTTCTCTCATCAGTGTGTACTTGGTAGGGAGCGAACCTTGCCAACTCGTTGAATTTAGCCGCGTAGTCAGGTACACTCATGTTTCCCTGCTTCAGTTCCAGAAATTGAACCTCCATCTGATTCTGCGAACTAGTTGGGAAATACATTTCGAAAAACATCTCTTTAAATCTTTCCCACGTAATCACGCCTTCACCTCCTCGCGACTTTGTTTGCTTGCCACCAAGAGAGCTAGCCTCAGACTTCAACATAAACGTTGTAAAAGGCGGTCTTTCGTCTTCTTCTAACCCAAAGAACGCTAAAAACCTTCTCTATTTCCATAACCCACGTTTGAGCCTCGATTGGGTTCATGGAACCTTTGAACTCTAGCGTCCCACCGCCTTGAAGTCCTTAAACATTGAGTTTGGTGGAGCTTGAGGTTGGTTATTCATGGCTCCAAATAAGAAGTTAACCAATCCGCCGCACGGGATTAGCGTTAGCATTATTGTTATTATTGGTTGACTTTTTCTGAGTAGGTTGACGTTGTTGTCTTCTCCTTGGCGGCATTTTTCTATTAAATAAACGCTTTATTAGAACTTTATTTATTTCTCTAAATAGTTAAGGCATTACTTAACAATTTAACATACTCATTTAACACATCATCTCAAAAAACTTGATATATTTTCATTCAAATCAAAAGTTTTAACATTAAACGATAGCATAACTGCTATTTACATCAACTATCCTGGAATAAAGAATCCACAGGATTAAAAAATTCAAATATTCTTTCGTTCATAAACACATCAGAATTTACATCTAAAAACTAATTAAGTTCTTTACATAATTAAGCAAATCATATCACTGCCGGTTAAGGTGCTGAATAGCCTTGGTACGCTCCTCTTCTAAGATGCGATACATCGTCTTGCGATCCATCATGTACAATGGTAGTCCTTCGAACTGGATTGGGTACCTCAAAACTCGATCTTGGGTCTAATTCATTGCCTTCTTAAGTGTAGAGTACGTTTCCCCAATCTTCGCTTTCTTTGCACGACTATCATCCTCTCGCACGATCCCATTTCGACGCGATTCTCTTACCCAACCTTCTTCTTCGCTATGTTCGAATTTTCGGAGGTTTCCTTGGTTCCTTCTTCTTTTCTCTATCTCCTCGGTCTTATCTTGGTTTGACCCTTCTCATGGACCAAATCCCATTCTATATTTGCCAACAAATCTCCTCCTTCTCGCTTCAGAGTAATATCTTTGAATAACCGCTCGCTCGGTCAAATCCTAGACCTCGCCTCAGAACTCCATGCGTTACGGTCAGATAACGTATCATACATCTCAAAGATCAATCGGTGTACCGTGGTAACTCCTCTTCTTCCTCTTCCTTTTCCTCAACAAATTCCTCCTCGGGATCCTCCTCGGGATCGATCCCTGCTCATGCTCTTGACCAACAACGGTGATCAATGGAGATGACTCCCTCTGTACAGCTTGTTCCCCTAACGACATGAATGTCTCGGGCTCCTCCTCCGCTTGCAGATTATATAGGTACAGGGGTTCCTCCTCAAGAGGTACTATAAGTACTGGGGTTCTTCCTCCCCACTTGACTAGCTTCTCCAACATTCAACATCCCCGACAACAAAATTTTAAGTTTTAGTTACTAAGTCGTATCATCTAACGATACTTTAACACATAAACACATAAGGTCTTTTATTATTTTTAATGAATTACATAAATTCATTACTTATAACTCGATAAGAGTTTTCCATCACTATCTTCTTTCTATAAGGCTACTACCTAAGGTTGTTCCCCACCTAAGGTTCATAACCTACTGACTTTGATAATTAACTTGTGACACCCCAAATTGGTACTTCAATTCCACGAGATTTGGTGTTCATCAGACAAATATCATCTATCTATCTACCCATAATAAATGCAAGCCATGCAATAGATAGAATAAAAATCTTCCCTTAAGGGTTACAACATCCGAATAATAATAATACAATCCCAAAGTTAAACTAACCTTAAACATCCGTATGGAATCATAAACAAATAAGTCTTAACAACATCATTAAATCAAGTCTTAAACAAAATACATCATCAAATAAACAACAAGTCTTCATCACTTGCTAACTTTGCCCTTGCCTTTACTAGTGGAAGGTTCATCAGTTCTTTCGTTCTTAACTGTAATGTTATTATTAAGCAAGAATGAGCACTATTGCCCACAAGTATAATAATGAAATAACAAAGATAATAACATGCGAGTAAATCAAAGACATCCGAATAAAAGCTCAACTTTTGAATCAAGAATGAATAACAAGAATCAAAAGAATTCCGAGGGTCATAAGACCTTGAACTATGTCCCAGGTTATCAAGGGTTATACTTGAAACCTTTAATGATCTATAAGACTATGGACCTTTCTACTCGTGATTAGGGGATCACCCCTCAAGTACCATCCATCATGCACAATATCTTAATGCTAACGCATAAGTAAATCCCTTTACAAGGTTGTTCATCTCAATTTGACATTCGAATCCGCACCAAAGAAAGTTTGGTTTGGATAATTCAATAAGGGTTCTGAAATTTAGAACGTTCATCAACTAAGGACTAGTTGAATCAATAAAGTTCACTAGTCTAATAAGGTTCAACAATAATGATATTCAATTGAATAATAATCTCAAGAAGTATACAATAGAACAATTATTGTATAACCTGAATCATGCTTTGAAAAGTTAATAAATCTTTAATATAACATTGAACTTGAATAATAGTAATGATAATTTACTCGAGGTAAATAATAAACTTGAACAATAATGACAAGTAGGGTTAGAAAACTTGCCTCGTGCGTAGGCTAAACGATTACTACTTCCGTTCACCACAAATCCTACACACATACCATATGTATTCACGACATTCATTAGTTATATTTTCACTTAATTATTTAATATAAACTCCACTTTATTTAATAAATCATTACCCTTCAAAATTAATTACTTAATTAAATTAGAATAATTTTCATCAAATATTTATTTTATTCCATAAATATTCAATTAAAATATTTAATTTATTTTATAAATATTTTAATAATAATTTTCATCAAATATTTATTTTTTTTATTATTTTTATTATTTTATTTTTATTTTTTTATTTTTATTTTTTGAATTGTCGGGTAGTGGGTAATTTAGTTTGGTAACGTTTCATGAGGGTGGGGTTACCTGTGCTCATTTTCTGCGATTTCATAGATTCATAGTCATGAACATAATAAGGCCAAATTAGGCCAAAAAATCAATCAAGAGTAAAATTATACATGAATATGGCCATAACTTCTAATTAGTTATTTTTACACGAATTTAGACTTACCCAATCATTGTAATACATATATAATCATTACTTAACCCATCTAGCATGATTTTTAACAAGTTACAACACATAATTTGCAAAATCAACACATTTACTTCCACTGTTCTTGATGTTCTTGAAGGTTTTTAAAATAAAACATGAAAATTATCACTACGGATTCGTTATAACACCGAATCCGTTTATTTAAACTTTGGTCTCTTCGTATCAACATGCATAACAACATACAAATGTAAAATTTATGGATAATATACGTTCAATACATGAAATATCACGTATAAGGTCATATGGCCAAAACCCAAACTCTGTAAATTTTGAAATAGCAAGTCATCGTATTATGAAACTTATGATATGGTTTACAAAATATATATAATTAAATATAATGTGATGTGCCATAACACATACAAAACCCATAATCATTACTCCTATCTCAATTACAGAGGCTTTACAGTATGAATGAAAACCATTTTCATAAAACTCAAATAACGTAAAAATAGAATTTGGTTTGGAGAAATTACCCAGAGTATAGATTAAGAAGAGGTGATCCAAGATGATCCTTTCACAATTACCTGATGATTACACACACAATATCTCTAATTCTCACAAATTTTCTCTGATAAATTCTCAATCTCTCTCCCTCTCTACTCTTCTAGACTTAGAATAATAAAAGAAAAGAAAAGAGAACGTCGTATTATAAAAACTCGACTGACGCGCAATAATGGTCAGTTAACCCAGTCATGGGTAACTGCTAGTAACCCCCACTAAGGCCATGTTTGGCTAGCATAATAGATTTCAAAACTCCTTTAATTTAATAAAGCTTTATCATATAGTTTAATTCATGTCACACCCACTTGCACAATAATTCATATATCTTATTTAATATAAATAAAATATAATAACTTCTCATAAATTCACATAGTCATATATTTAATTTTTCCATTAATTAATTATATTAAATTATTAAATCTCTAATTAATAAATAAATTAATTAGAATAACATCATGCTTAATTAAATAATTCATTTAATTCAATAAGTCGACATAATTACATACTTGAATAATAAATATTCTCCACATTAATTTAATAAATGTAACACATATAATTAAATTAATCTACCACAATTACATCAATTAATAATTTAATCCAATAATTAAATCATCGAAAAAATATTTATTTAACTCAATAAATATTAAAATTAAATTATAAAAATCTCGTTCTTCACATCTTTCAATAGAATAATAAAGATGGAATCAGTCGAAGTCCAGAAAACGCATGCATGCATGTGATATTCTAACGAGTAATAATAAAGGCAGAATAATAGAAGAATGTCACCAAGTATAGGGTAGCTCAGCATTATCAAAAGTTATTCTAATAGAATAATAAAGAATGGAATAATAGAAGTTCTCTTCTTGAATACAAAATAAATAACACCCTTCTAGTAAAAAAAGCTGGATATGAAGTAGTGAAGTATCGGACTTCTTCTTCTATAGATTTTTCTCTATAGCTACTCTCTATAATTTCTCTCTATAATAAGTGCTCTATAGCTTTAGTGAATTGGTGAGAAATGAAGGAAGAATGAGCTTCTATTTATATAAAAATATAGTTTAGATAATTGCACATTTGGTGAAAAAATTACGTAACAATACCTCCAACTTTTCTTTCATTTTAATTTAGTCCCGCAAGTATTATCAAACTTACACCACCTCCCTAATAGTAAATAATGTGAATCAATAGTAAATCATGTGAATCAATAGTTCTAGACATGTGAAAATACTTAATTACAAAGATAGTACCTCCATCTATACCTTCATTTTTAACTTAGTCATGTAAGTATTATCAATCTTGCACCAACTCCCCTAATAGTAATAAGAATGTGAAACAATAGTATACACATGTGAACAAATAATTATAATCATGTGAAATAATAGCAATCAATTGCTCATTTATCCGGTTAAATACCCGATTGGTCAAAATAACCTCCAGACATCAATTTTTATCGAAATAAATATCGATTTTCACTAACAAAAATAATTCTAACATAATGAAACTATTTTTATCAAAAATATAAACTTTGAAATTTTGAAGTTTGACTTTTCCCGAAAAAGTCAACTATTGACTTTTTGACCAAATAGTAAAAACCGGAAAATTTTGTGTTTATAGTCTATTTTTACTAATTTCCTCGTTGTGGACTCAAATATCACGTCCGCGTCTCCAAATTTAACTCTGAGCACAACTTCAATATTAATAACATTCATCATTAATATTATAACTCCCAGGAAAGAGGGGCTTTTCGATAAGGATTTCTCTTTATTGGCGCACAATTAGGTGACCAAACCTCTCCTTGGCAGAACTTCTAGACATTGTAAATATTGCAATTAATATTATGAATAACTTTGTCGTCTCAATCATCGATTTAATAATATATCATATAATGCAGATGATACTGTCACAATAATCGAATCAATAATATGAGAGATATGATGCAACAATTAATATAGCAATAATTGAGTATAACTGAGTGACTTCTCACGTAAGCATCAATAATCAATATTGTGTGCTACTATGCAACCACAGCCAGACATCTTATTTTTTACTCTAGAGTAGTTCAAGAAGATTAACGATAAAACTTCATAGATTATTTTCAATAAAATACTTTTGTCGTTTTCTCAATCTGACAATAATTTCGTTGTGGAGTCCACCAATGATTATGTCGTCGTACGGATATTCTTCGACAAAAAGAATATTCCCCGACCAATCGAATATTATATAACAACTTGCATACTTTGCAAAATTTATAAATACTACCCGCAACTATAATATTATCTCAAATTCACACCATAATATTAAAAAAAATATTTCGAGAAAATTAAATCTTTATTCGTAAAATTTGGGATTTTACACACAAAACATGTGTTGATCATTTAATGCAACAAAAATACTCTTTCTCCTCATATACTCATATATCCCACATTCATTGTAAAAATATCACCATTATTATATTATTAAAATATAATAATATATTTAAATAAATTATTTTATCAGAAAAAGATAAAATATTAATTTTTAACAATTGTCACATTAAAAATTTTCTCTATCTATATCCATATAAAATCAATATTTTCTTCATCATATAAATTAATAATTAATTATTCATAAATAATATTACATAATCATAATACTGACAACCAGGCAGTTCTCAGGAAAGAGGGGGCTTTCCCATAAGGATCTCTCCTTACTGGCACGCAATTAGATGACCAAACCTCTCCTTAGATAGAACTTTCTAGACATTGCCAATAATGTTATCCAATAATATTATTCAGATAATATAATTATTATAGATAATGGAAAATATCGTGTAGTGACAATTATTGAAACAACAAATAATATAAAATATCAACGCATCGAATTATTGAATCAATAAAATAAAATCTTTGATAAAGAATTATCGTAACAATTATTAAGTAGTGTCTTCTTTACGTAAAAATCAATAATTGGTACAATATCAGGTGTATCTTCTTGTGTTTTAACCACCGAGTATTTCAACAAAAGATACTTCAGTAATAACAACGAATTATTTATAAACAACTTATTTTTGTCATTTTCTTCATCCAATCGCTTTTACGTTATGGGGCCCACACAAGAGGCTATTGTCGTAAATCGAATATTTTTTTGACAAAGAAGAATATTCCACGACCAAACGAATATTCCACGATAACAATGAATATTTTATAACCACTTGCTTATTTGAAATATTTGCGCATTTTACCTATAACTAACCACATTAATCAAAACAACCCTTGTTATTTCAAAATAATAAATAAAGGAAATTCAATTTTATTTACATAATAAGTTGGGGTCTTACATATACCTATTTTGGGTGCGTCACAAATGGTATCATAGCTTAGGGATATGGTCACTGGCGGAGATATGAGTCTAGAACTAGGAGGGGAGAGACGAGTAATATACTTCGCTAGTGTGTGACTTACCTAAGCCAAAAATTTTACTTGATAAGTTGACAATTTGTGATATGTCAATTCACCTTTGTTTTGAAGATATATTCTAGAATGATATCTGAAATACAAGAGACGAGCAATAGAAAAATCATGATACAGAGGATATAACCGGGAAGGTACAATCCGAAAAGAAAGCAAGGTATGCTCATCTCTTCGAATACCAGGTACGTACGTAAATTTTGAGGGCAAAATTTTATAAGGAGAGGATATTGTAAGACCCCGAATTTTATGAAATGAAAGTATTCAATTTTCTTATAATTATTATTTTATTTCGTAAATGGTTAAATTGATAAAAGTTTAAAGTTAAGGGTGATATGTGAAATTTTTTGAAAAGTATGCAAGTTGTTGTATAATATTCGATTGGTCGGGGAATATTCTTTTTGGCGGGGAATTTCCATACGACGGTACAATCATTGGTGGACCCCACAACAGAATTATTGTCGGATTGAGAAAATGACAAAAAATATTTTATGAAAATAACGACGGAAGTTTTACCGTTAACTGTTGATACACCCGGTGTTAAAAGTACAGTAATATGCGTGGTTTAATAGTAGCACACGGTATTGATTATTGATGCTTACGTGAGAAGTCACTCAATTTTGTTCAATTATTGCTACAGTAATTGTTGCATAGTATCCCACGTTATTTGATTCAATTATTGTCGATATTTTATATTATTCAATCAATAATTGATATGAAAGAGTTATTAATATTATTATTTGTAATATTGACGATATCTAGAAGTTACATCGGGGAGAGGTTGGTCACCTAATCAGGCTACCAATAGGAGAAATCCTTATTGGAAAGCCCTCTTTCCAAGAACGAATTTGATCGATTAATATTGTGAATTATAATAATTGTGATATATGTTGTTTTATTATTATTATAAATATAATAAAACAAAAAAACTTTATATAAAATGTAATACTTTTTATAAAGTTTTGTTTTATTTGATTATAAATAGAATATATTATATTTTATTATGCATAGTAAAAACTTTTTATATAAAATGTAATACTTTTTATAAAGTTTTATTTTATTTGATTATAAATAGAATATATTATATTTTATTATGCATAGTGTTTGCATAAGGCTCGCATAGTATTTGCATAGTAAAACTTTTTATATAAAACAAAATATTTTTTATAAAGTTTTGTTTTATTTGATTATAAATACAATATATTATATTTTATTATGCATAGTGTTTGCATAGTGTCTGCATAATGTTTGCATAGTAAAAACTTTTTATATAAAACCGAATACTTTTTATAAAGTTTTGTTTTATTTGATTATAAATAGAATATATTATATTTTATTGCATAGTGCAATATAGTATCCTTTCCATTCTCCTATAAATAGGATGCTTAGTTAGAATTGAAAATCACACCAGAAGTTCAGAGAATTCTTCTTCTATAATCTGGAGCGTATTTCTTTAGAGTTTAAGAAAGCTTTGAGCATAGAAAATAGTGCAAGTTTTCTTCAAGTATATCCTCGACCTAACGTCGGAATACTTTTCTTTTTAAGGTAAGGGATATTATTATTATAGTAAGGGGTATTATTTTTTTCATATTCATGAAGAGAACTATTGTTATTCCATTCCTTATTATTCTGTTGGAATAACCTGTATACGCGGACTACCGTATACATGGTGAAATTCTGTTGTTATTCTATTCTTTATTTTTCTGTTGGAATAACCTGTCTGTGCAGTCTATCGCATGCTTGATAAATTTTGTTGTTATTCGATTCTTTATTATTCTGTTAGAATATCCTGTCTGTGCGGATTATGCATGAGCTGGTTCCATTCTTTATTATTATGTTAGAATATCACGTAAAAGTGCAGATTCGCATGACCGGTACTATTCTTTATTATTATGTTGAATAACTTTATGCATGATTACGCACTGGTGAATTCTTCTGTTATTCCATTCTTTATTATTCTGTTGGAATAATGTCTACGTGGATTACCGCATGCCGGCAAAAATCCATTTGCAGTTTCATATATTCTATTATACTCAGTTGGTTAAAGTTTTGGCTTCTATACTCCATGAAATTAGTGGAATATCCTTGATATTTGCGCTTCATCCAGTATCTTTTCATGGAAATAGTCTTTTGAGCATTCTTGAATTTTACTCCACAAAGTAGTATCATGTTGACCATTTGGACGTTATTGACTTCAAGATAAGTTAACTTATAAATCTTTAAAATTTAATCTTGAACTTATTTTATTGAATTGTCATCATATTCATGCTTATATTATGTTGAAAGTCATTTGTGGCCTGTAGTGCATAGATGGACTTGGTATGATTATGACCAGGGATTATTCGGTATAATCATGACCGTAATGTTACAAATGATGTGAAAAAAGTCCCCATTGGCCCGTAGTGCATTGATGGACAGTTTTTAGTATGATTATGGCTATGGATTCTCTTCGGCCAAGGGTGCAAAGATGAATTGCTTTATGGCATGATCAGAATCGTTGATGAAAACATGATTATCTTTGGCCCGTAGTGCATGGATAATTCGTGGTCGTGATACTAATGAATATCATTGGCCTGTAGTGCAGGGATGATTCGATGATATGGATTAATTATTGAGCTGAGTCTCAGCGATGAAATATTAATTCATGGATGTGATAATAATGAATATCATTGGCCGTAGTGCATGGATAATTCATAGATGTGATACTAACGAATATCCTTGGCTGTAATGCATGGATAATTCGGTGATGTGGATTATTTATTGAGAAGATTCTCAGCGATAAAATATTGATAATAGACTTTTAATTCGTAGAAGATAGTAGATATCATGCTCTACTTGATTCTTCTAAAATACAGTTGCATGTCTTTGGCCTGTAGTGCAAGAATAACTGTTAATGAATATCTTTGGCTCGTAGTGAAAATATGAATTTATTAGTATAATTATGGACAGGAATTATGATTTGGTATTACCATGGTCTTTAATATTTCAGGTAAAGACAGGTGATTAAAATTATCTTCGTCCTAGGTGCGAAGAGGAATTTAGAACCACAATTATGATTATGAGTTATTCACCTGATTGTGGATAGGAATTGTTGACTGATGTTACAGGGATAAAATATTGTTGGTGGATTTTTAACGTGAAGAAGATAATAGACTTTATGGTCTATTTGACTCTTCTAATGGATTGCTCGTTCCACTGCAACTATGGTTGAAAAGTTTTATCATCTGCCATATGTTCTAAATCTCTGATTCATTATTGACAAAGGCTATTGATAATTTAATTATCTTTAGTCATGATATTCTTTACTGGGCTAGTTGTGCTCACCCTTCTGCTTCACAATTCCTTTTAGGTAATAAGAGTTTAGCTGGGTCGAGCGCGGATAGCAAGGGAATAGAACGGTGATCTATAGTTGTTGAGGTTCTCCCTAAATAGTATGGAAATAATTTTGTTGAGAACTTTAGATAAGTTTGTTGTATGTATACGTCATTTGATATTTAATTTTGGTGAACTGAATAGGGTGAGGTGAACCCAACTTTGAAAGGGTGTTTTGCCACTATCATACAAGATGTCTAATGACATATAACCTCGTGTTATCATAAGACATGGTTGTGCACATCCACTTGCTGAGTATATCTACGAGCACTACCTATATAATCTTGGAGTATATTTGAAATATAATTTTCACTTGGAGACAACGTAGATAATTATATGTCAAGAGAAGACTCACCATTGGAAAGAAGATGATAGTAATCTTCTTGTTTTTCTTTGGGGACTTTTGGGTCAACCAAGGATAATTCGTGGACATATGATATCTATCATAACCTGTACGCATGGCCTCCCACGTATACGAAGGTTTCCTTGAGCACTTCCAAAAGATTTTAATTTCTAAAAGCATTTTTTTGTTGTATTTTTATGTAAAGTACCATTGTAAGGTTGTGGTCGAGGCACCATAAGAGTTACGTACATTTGTATTAAAACTCACAGCTTATCTGTTGTCGTACTCTGCACGACAATTCAACAATTGTATAAATGAAGTTTGTTTTTGATTTTTATAGTGCGATATCTGGCGACTCAAGACGGGTGATGTATACTAGACCTGGCAAACGGGCCCAAAGCCCACGGGCTGGGCCATCCTGCCCGCTAAAAAGCGGGCTTTAAGCCGCATTTTTTTGGCCCACAAAAACACAGGCCTTTTTGGCTACTACCTTGCCATGGCTTATGCTCAAAAAGTGCCAAAAAATAGGCATAAACCACCTTTGGCCCACCCGTGAGCCCGCGGGCTATGGGTTTACTTTTTTTGGCTCGTGAAAATCCGGGCCTTTTTGGCCCGGCCCGACCCGCGCCCGCCTGCCCGTTTGCCACCTATAATGTATACCTATTTTGGGTGCGTCACACGATCAGTTATTAATTGCAGTTATAAGGTTATTCTAAAAAGGACTCATACTCCTAGTCGAGTGGACATAACAGCTATAAATACAGCAATAAGCAAGGATTTACGGGACAACATAATAACATTTGACACAAATAAACAATTTATATTACCGTTATTATTTTATAGTGGATTTCTTCTCTCTCCTTGGTTTTTTTCCCAATTTGGTTTCCACGTAAATTTTTGTGTCCATATTTTATCTCTTACAATAATGTGTGTGTTTATTTGTGTGTATTTTGTGAGTTTGATTTCACAACAATACAGTCAACTTGTTAGTGTTATTTTGGCTTGTTATTTTGGTGATTTCATCAGGCGTATAAACTTTGGCGTTAACAAGGTTATTTAGAGGGTCTTTCTGAGTATGTTTAATTCTTGAGGCGAGAGTATGATCTGCACAAAGCTAAACAAAAAAGAATTCGATAGAATTCCAATTAAGTACTCAGAATCTGTGATTTTTCTCATCCCTTCTGCTAAATATTTTAGCTTTATATTTTATTATCAACAAACACAAGATGCATGCATGTACCGATCGATGTACAAGAACCATGAACTTATAGCACACATCGTAGAAGACCCGTCATGTATGCAAAAAAAAATTTTAAAAGCTTGAAGGATTGAAAAATACAATGCAGGGGGTTGAAGAGTTCTTCTATGTAAAAAAATCAAAAATTAAAATAAATTCTTCATCCTCACTTTAATTGTGCGGACGGTATTTTTGGTCATTTTTCCTATCTGCAAAATTAAACTACGGATTGTAGTTCTTCAATATTGTTTGATCCGTAAATTGATGACTAAGATTTTTTATAAGGATAATGTTATCCTTACAACGTTGGTTATCGATCAGTCTTATATATATATATATATATATATATATATACAATAAGTCTTGGCGGACAGGTCCAATGGACCGGAATATTGGGCCGATTAATTTTTTTTTTATATTTTTTGCTTTTCTTGTGACTCCCAAAAAATATATAGTATTTATTCCAACTGAAATTTTTACAGAATACAGTGTTTTTATGTGTAATTTGGATACGTATACAAAACAGTGTTGTACAGACTGTGCAACACTATTTTGTATATGTATCCAAATTACACTTTAAAATACTGTATTCTGTAAAAATATCAGTTGAAATAAATACTATATATTTTTTGGGAGTCACAAAAAAATAAAAATAAAATTTGATCGGATTTTATATATATATATATATATATATATATATATATATACAGCAAATAAAAACACTACTTATATTAGATATATACAAATGTTCAAGTAAGGGGGGAAAAAGAAAAAGAACAAAGGTAGTTTGTGCTATTTTTTGTTGTTTTACTTCAAAGTCATCAAGAATAACTAATTTAAATCCTAGTTGCTTTGCTTTTGGTCATCACAGATTCTTTATCTTCTAGCTTGGGGGAAAAAATCTGAAAAAAAAAATTAGAAAAAAGATATGAATCGAAAGTTAGTATATATACGATTAGGATCAAGTCAGATACCCTTATATTTTACCCACCGTGCTCACCACCTTTTTAAGCGGACGGTTTTGGTCATACAATCAGTAAATCTATACTTTTAGCGACGGACAATATATAGTCACTAAAAGTATAGATTTACGGTTGTATAACAAAACCGCCGCCTTCAAAGTAAAAGGTAAGAAGTGAATAATAATATAAGGGTATGCACTGATCCTCGCTCAAAATATATATATACCCAAATTTTTATAAACCTACAATCTTAAATCAAGAAAAAAATAATACTTCTTGTGTTCATTTTTAATTGATGTTTTTTTTAATAAAAAAAATCACGTATATTAAAAAAATCTTATTTTGTGTGATTGATTAAATTGGATGTAAAATTTGAAGTCCTTAGAATTGATATTAACAAATCTATAATTATGATAACAAGACAAAAATAAAACTCCTAGTTTTTTTTTGCCTTTGTCATCAAAATAAATAACTGCCACCACCCACCTCCCATCTCCTCTACAATGGATTGTGTTAGCCAACTTTCATTTTCTTCTTCCTTCTTTAACACAACATTCAGGCAAAGTTTTTTTTTAAAAAAAAATTACTATTCAAATTAAATTATTCGGTTGTCTCATCATCCATGACTTGATCATTCTCACTAAAAATTTTATTTGATTGCATCTTAATACATCTTAACAATTTACGTCTTAATACATCTTAACAATTCACAATTTTATATTAAGAGATACTCTTAATAGTTAAAATACAAATATGAGTCTAAAATATTCAGAGGACCATCTTAATACAAAAATGTGGGTTGTTAAAATGCATTAAGAGGTGAGGTGTTAAGATGTATTAAGATATAATCAAACACAACCTAAATCTCTCTCAAAATTATCACCAGCAAAATTAGTTGATTACAACTGTTAGTAACCTTAAAGGAAATTATATATATATTGACTTATCTAAAATAACCAGAACTGTAGAAAATATTTGTCAAGGCTAGTACTTGGTACTATGTCCTTAAGACAATTATGCCCTCTGTATGGTACTCAGAGTTGATATCACTTGTCTCTTAGGATACAATGACACCGTACATTTTAGCAGCACTACTAAAAGTATATTATTAGAACCAAAAGAAATGCTCCAACTCTCTCTTAAAACTAACTTACAGAAACTGATGAAGAAATAAAGATTAGAATGCTCTATATGCTTGAAATGCTTGAGAATTGAATGATTCCAAAGGCTGCCCTCTCCTATCTATTTATAGGAGGGGTTGGTGACCCTTCGGATGGGCACTCAATCATATAAGCAGAAGATGTAATTTTATTAATATTGGAAGGTACAATAGTCATTACATTCATTTTGAAGAGCCCATTGCTCATATAACCCTTCCCCACATACATCTCATTTTTAGTTAATACAAATTTGTGTGATACAAAGACTAATTTAAATCCCTTTTGACTAAGAAAGGATCCTGACACTAAATTTTTCCTAATATCAGGCACATGGAGCACGTTGTTGAGGGTGAGTTCTTTGCTAGATGTCATCTTCAAAATCACTTTTCCTTGTCCAGTAATCTTAAGAATTTTCCATGTATAAATGTTCTCCATTCTCAATTTCTTGATATGTGGAGAATATTTTCCTGTCGGAACATACGTGGCGGGTTGCTCCAGTATCTACCCACCATTCTCTTGGATTCTCAACCATATTTATTTCTGAAATAATCGTTAAAAGGTTCATTTCAGAAACATCTTGAAGAAGACTATCCACTTTCGTTACATTGGCTTATACGGACTTATTATTCTAGTCTTTGCTTTTTCAACAATCCTTTGCCCTATGTCCGGGCTTGTCACAGATGTAGCATTTACCTTGAAACTTCTTATTTGTTCCTTGTTGAGGCCCATTACCAGAGAATTTTCTCTTTTTGGACTTCGGACCTTGTTCCACCACGTTGGCTTTATACTCCACAAAGGTCATTCCTGTTACGATTAAGTCTTCAAGTTTCATCTCTTTCCATTTATGCTTGAGATAATTTTTAAAATCTTTCCACATAGGTGGTAGTTTTCAATAATAGCAGGAACTTGGAAAGATTCACTTAATGACATACCTTCTGTAAGACTCCAAATTATTAATAAATGAAATTTAATTTCCTCTATTTATTATTTTGAAATAGTAAGGGTTGATTTGATTAATGTGGTTAGGTATGGGTAAAATGCGCAAATTTTTTAAATAAGCAAGTGGTTATAAAATATTCATTTTTTATCGGAGAATATTCGTTTGGTCGTGGAATATTCTTACTGTCGAAGAATATTCGTATGACGGCGCAGCCTTGTGTGGGCCCCATAACGGAAAGGGATTGGATGAAGAAAACGACAAGTATAAGTTGTTTATAAATAACGGCGTAGTTGTTATTCAATTAATCTTCGTTGGAATACCGGTGGTTAAAACACGAATGTCGGCGTTGTTCTAAAGAAGAAACCAGTATTGCACCAATTATTGATTCTTACGTAAGAAGGCACTACTCAATAATTGTTACGAAGAATTATCGCTCGTATTTTATATTATTGATTCAATAATTATTGCGTTGATATTTTATATTACTGTTGTTTCAATAATTGTCACTACATAGTATTTTCCATTATCAAAGCAATAATTCATATTATCTGAATAATTTTATTAGATAACATTATTGACAATGTCTAGAAAGTTCTGTCTAAGGAGAGATTTGGTCACCTAATTGCGCGCCAGTAAGGAGAAATCCTTATTGGAAAGCCCTCTTTCGTGAGAATCGCACGGTTGTCGATGATTGTGATTCTATAATATTATTTGTGAATAATTAATTATTAATTTATATGATGAGGAAAATATTCATTTTATGTGGATATAGATGGAATTTATTTTTTAAAAGTGACAATTGTTGAAAATCGATATTTTATCTTTTCTGATAAAATAATATTTTATTATATTATTATAATATAATAATGATGATATTTTTACAATGAATGTGGGATATATGAGTATATGAGGAGGAAGAGTATTTTTGTTGCATTAAATGATTAAAACATGTTTTTCATGTTTGTGGACCCCATTTCTTGACTAAAATTTGATTATAGCCTGTAAATTGCCCGTTTGTGGATTTCGGTCAATTTCTGTTTGGAATTTGGAAATATTTTCTTCTGCAAAGTTGTAGAGAATGGAATTTCCTATGGAAAGGACATGAGGTTTGAATTTTTCTGATAAAAGGGCTATTTATTATGAATTATTGAAGTTCTGAAGTTCTGAAATAATTATTTTTTTTAAAAGTTTTAAAATTGTTTTAAAAGAAAAACGTTTTTGAAATGTTTGTGGGCATAATTAACATGTGCTAGGTGGCTGAAATCAGTTGGTTAAAGTGGGTGTAGGAATTTGTAATATAAATAATAATATTTTATTAAATTTTCTGCTTTGGTGTTCTAAGCATTTTCCTATAAATAGAGTGCTTATGTTAGAATTGAAAATCACTTTTAAACTAAAGTTTTTTTCTCTTTCTCTCGATATATTGAGCGTATTCTTGTGAGTATTTTGATACTTTGAGTGTTGTTATACAATGCAAGTTCCCTTCAGCACTATATTCAGTATTCCAGCCAGAAGTACTATTCTTTCGAGGTAAGGGATATTATTTTTTTTTGAAAATGATATTATTTCTTTCAATATCATTATGTCGGAATATTGGTAAGATTTTTCTTGTGAAGTTTTTGTCTTTTAGTGTCGGGGTTCTTATTCACGATACTTAGCCTTTATTCACGATATATGGCATTTATTCACGAATACTGACTACTATTCACAGAAAAATTAATTTTTTGTTTTTCCTCCAAAAATATCTATTATGGATTCTAGCTTTGATTGTATCCATGTTTTGATCATTATTGAATTTTACTCCACTATGATTATTTATGAGATATTTTTGGACATGGATAAACCGAAATACGAATCCTTAATATTTGTTATTTTGTTTCACTGGATTCGTTTCTTTTAAAATATTTTTCATCATCCTCAATCCTAAATGATGATATTACTGAATATCTTTGGCCTGTAGTGTAAAGATTAATGATTTCTGATGAATATCTTTGGCCCGTAGTGCAAAGATGAACAGGTGTTTAGATGAACATGACCAATTGATGAATATCTTTGGCCTGTAGTGCAAAGATGAATATTTGATTTCAGATATATATTGATTGATGTTACAGGGATAAAATATCGACGATAAACTTTTAAATTCATATATAGAAGATAGTAGATTTCATTCTCTACTTAACTCTTCTAATGAATTATTATTTTCGCTGCGAATATTGATCTGAAACTTGTTGTCTATTGTATTTTATCAAATTTTTCCATGTTAAAGACTAACGATAATTTGTTCTGTATTATCTTAGTCATAATATTCTTTTTCGGGCTAGTTGAGCTCACCCTTTTCCTTTTGTTCCATTTTTCTTCTCGTGGAGGCGAGAATGTAGCGAAGTAGTACTTAGTCTGGGTATGGAATGAAGGTTCTAGAAAGTCGTTTTAGTAGTCCTCACCATTTTGTAAAATAATGTATCAATAATTGTAATGAGGACTTATTTGGGTATGAATATTGTCTAGATGACAATATTTGTATTTAAACTCGCATTTTTATGTTGTATTAATAAAGTTGTAGTTATTTCATATCATGTATTTTTGACGACTCGGAATGGGTGTTGTATACCTATTTTGGGGTGTCTGATTGGTATCAAAGCTTAGGGATATGATCTCCGGCGAGAGATCGGGAAATAGAACTAGGAGGGAGAGACGAGTAAATCCTTCGCTAGTGTGTCCTACCTAAGCTTATTTTTTGGTCGGTCATAATATAGGGGTATTATGTGATTTGTTAATTTATTTAATTAACCCTTGTTTTATGGAAGTATTTAAGAATGGCAACTGAGAATGTTAACAGTGGAGTAAATGAAACGAGTGGAGACGCTCAGACATTTCACCAACGAGGAGAAGCGTGCAACAGTCGGCAATGTTCCTCATGTGAACAACACTCTCGGCAGATGATGAACGATGGGATGTTTAGAAGCTTTTTGCAGTTCATGCAAAATCGCACGAGGAGACTCATGTTCAAAATACGGAGGAGGAAATGATAGCATTCACGGTTTATCACGACCAAGCAGATTCAAGGAGTTGGGACTACTGCACTGGGAAAGCCAGATCCGATTAAAGCGAGACGTGGGTCAAACAAATTACCAAGATATTCGATGTCTTGGGATGCACGGAGGACAGAAGGTTCCATTCGCCACCTTTATGTTCAGAATGAGGCGATTAATGGTGGGAATCGTGAAGCGCACTCCATCCATCCGCACTTAGCATGTCTTGGGAAACATTTCAAAAGCGTTTCAATGACAAGTACTTTCCGAAAGTATTCGGCTATATGAAGGAGGTAGAGTTTATTAGATCTGAGCGAGAATAACATGACGGTGTCCCAGTACGAGGTTGTTTTTGAAAGGTTTGAAACCCGGCATACATCAATATCTCATTTCACATAAATTTTCTCTCTATTCAGATGTTGTCAACATGGCTCAATTATTAGAGCGAGATAACGAGTACGTTCAACCGAGGGACCACAACCAGGATCATACCAAAGGACAAAGAATCATCGTAACAACGATAACCAACGGAGAAAGAAAAAATACGGACAAGAGCGGCAACTACTACGGTGGTAATCATGGCCATGAGAATAGAAGAAGCGAGTGGGAGGAGATTTTAAAAGAGGAGATTCAACAATGACAATACGAAGACGCCAAAGACCAAAGAAAGAATCGGTTCCAAGGGAGGAGAACGACCACCGGTCATATGCTATAAGTGTGGAAAAGAAGGACATCTCAGCCCAAACTGTCCACAACAGTTTAAAGTATGTTATAATTGTGGAAAGGAATGACATATCGCTTGAGATTGCACTGTAGCAAAACCAAGTCCAGCGGGGATGGTGACTCAAAAGGCTGTCACAGAAAAGTCAAAGTCAACAGTTCCTGGAAGAGCGTTTGTCGTGACCGGTCAACATGCGAGGAACCCAAACGAGGTGATTACGGGTAAGCTAATCATAAATTCTTGCGAAGTTTATACCTTACTAGATACCGGTGCTACCCATTCATTTATTTCTCCTGTTTGTGCTCAACGTTTAAACTTGACTCCGGAGAAATTAGACTTTGATTTACCTATGGTAACTCCGTTAGGAGAAACTTTCATCACATCCACTGTTTATAAATCTTATTTGATCCAAGTTGGCACCATCACCTTACCTGTTGACCTTATCTCTTTAAAGATACTTGCATTTGACGTGATTTTAGGGATTGATTGGTTAACTACTCATCATGGCAAAATTGATTGTTTTCGTAAGGTTGTTAGTTTTTATATTCCTAACCAACCTGTTGTGCAAATTCAAGCAACTAAGCCATTAAAATCAATCACTGTTATATCAAGTCATAAAGCTATTCGTTTTTTAAAAAATGGATGTCAAGCTTTCTTATCCCATGTTATGGATTTGAATAAAGACACGTCATATTTGAATAATATTCCTGTTGTTATTGACTTTCCTGACGTATTTCCTGAAGAACTTCCCGGTCTACCCCCAGAACGTGAAGTTGAATTCTTTATTGATCTTGAACCTGGTACAAAGCCCATTTCTAAAACACCATATCGAATGGCTCCTATTGAACTTCAGGAGTTAAAGGT
The DNA here is from genome assembly GCA_020205605.1 of Panax ginseng. NCBI lineage: Eukaryota > Viridiplantae > Streptophyta > Magnoliopsida > Apiales > Araliaceae > Panax > Panax ginseng. The sequence continues at coordinate 26,790,591 of CM035138.1, forward strand.
CCAACTACGAGGAGTTGTTGGACATCTGCTTCATCGTCCCCTAGTACATCTCCTTGGGGTGCTCCTGTTTTATTCGTAAAGAAGAAAGAAGGGAGTATGCGACTTTGTATCGACTACTGGGAATTAAACCATGTCACTATCAAGAATAGGTATCCGCTACCTCGTATTGATGACCTATTTGACCAGTTACAAGGAGCACAATTCTTTTCAAAAATCGATCTTTGTTCTGAATATCATCAGCTGAAGATTAGAACTGAGGATATTCCAAAGACTGCCTTTAGAACTCGGTACGGACATTATGAATTCTTAGTCATGTCTTTTGGATTGACTAATGCTCCTGCGACTTTCATGGATAAGATGAACCGAGTATTCAAGGAATATTTGGATCAGTTCGTTGTTGTCTTTATTGATGACATCCTCATATATTCCAAAAGTCATGAAGATCATGAGCACCATTTGAAGCTGGTACTCCAAAGGCTTCGTGAAAACAAGTTATATGTCAAGTTGAAGAAATGCAAGTTTTGGCTTGAGGACGTAGCATTCCTTGGGCACGTGGTGTCAAAACATGGAGTATCTATTGACCCAGCGAAGATTGAAGTAATACAAAGTTGGGAACAAATGAAGTCGGTGACCGAAGTACGTAGCTTTCTAGGCTTAGTTGGTTATTATCGAAGATTCGTGGAAGGATTTTCTCGAATCGCTACTCCATTAACTCAGCTGACTCGGAAAGATATCAAATTCGTATGGAGCGAGGAATGCAAGAAGAGTTTCCAATGACTTAAGAGGAGACTCATTTTAAGACTGTTTGACCATACCATCTGGTTCGGATGGATTTGTTATCTACAGCGATGCTTCAGGCAAAGGGATAGGATGTGTTCTCATGCAACGTGGGAAAGTTATAGCCTATGCCTCACGACAACTTAAAGAATATGAGAGGAATTATCCTACTCATGATCTAGAGCTGGCAGCAGTCGTTTTCGCGCAAAAGATCTGGAGGCACTATCTATATGGGGAGAAAGTGGAGATATATTCAGACCATAAAAGCCTCAAATATTTCTTCACCCAAAAAGAACTCAACATGCGGAAACGACGTTGGCTTGAGTTGTTGAAAGACTACGACCATACCATTCAATACCATCCTGGAAAAGCGAACGTGGTAGCCGATGCATTGAGTAGAAGATCATACGCGGGAACGAGTGCGATGTTGTCAACACAAAGGCCCATTTGGTGTGATTTATAAAAGATGAAGATAGAATTCAAGACTCCGGGGACCCATGAAATGATGTCAAGTATACGTATAGAACCAAATTTTATCGAAAAAGTTAAAGTTGCTCAAGCCACAGACCCGGAGCTGATGCGTATGAAGAAGAAAGTGCAAGAAGGTGCTATTCCAGAAGCAAGAATCGATGAAGAAGGAATACTTCGAGTCCACTCCAGACTTTGTGTTCCTAATGATTCTGATTTGAAGTACAAGATCATAATGGAGGCACACAATACACCATTTGCAATCCATCCTGGAAGTACCAAAATGTATCGTGATCTTCGACATACATTTTGGTGGAACAATATGAAGAGAGAGATTGCAAAGTTTATCTCGAGGTGTTTAACTTGTCAACATGTAAAGGCAGAGCATCAAGTGCCTAAGGGCCCATTACAACCACTTAAGATTCCGAAATGGAAGTGGGAACACATTACCATGGATTTTGTTACGGGTCTTCCCACGGTTTCTCAAGGCATAAATGCAATTTGGGTTATTGTTGATAGATTAACCAAGTCTGCTCATTTCTTGCCGATACGGGAGACTTATTTCCTTGAACGTCTTGCTCGTATGTACGTAGATGAGATTGTGAGATTGCATGGCATGCCAGTATCCATAGTTTCGGATCGTGACCCAAGATTCACTTCAAGATTTTGGGTTAGCTTGCAAAAAGCTATGGGCACGAATTTACGATTCAGTTCGGCATACCATCCTCAAACGGACGGGCAATCAAAGAGGACTATTCAAACTCTTGAAGATTTATTAAGACTCTGTGTCCTAGACTTCAAAGGCAGTTGGGATAAGTATTTACCATTGGTAGAATTCTCCTACAACAACAATTATCAGGCAAGTATAGGTGTGGCTCCATTCGAAGCATTGTATGGACGAAAGTGTCGCTCTCCAATATGTTGGGATGAGGTGGGTGAAGCAACATTGTTGGGACCTAAGTTAGTACGTATGACTACAGAAAAGATCCAAATGATTCGACAACGTATACAAACGGCACAGGATCGACAAAAGAGTTATGCGGATCTTCATCGAAAGGATGTGGAATTTAGTTTTGGGGATCATGTATTGTTGCATGTTGCTCCATGGAAGGGAGTTACAAGATTTGGGAAGAGAGGAAAGCTCAATCCACAATTTATTAGTCCATTTCAGATTCTTGACCGAGTAGGAAATGTGGCCTATAGACTCGCGTTACCTCCAAGTATGTCTCGTGTTCATAATGTTTTTCATATATTTGTGCTACGTAAATATGTGAAAGACCCAAACCACGTTATTGAGTTAGAACCGGACGAGATAGCTGAAGACTTAACGTACGAAGAGGTACCTGTCAAGATCATGGATAGGAAAGAGCATGTCCTACGCACAAAGGTCATACCACAAGTTAAAGTTTTGTGGAGGAATCATGCTATTGAGGAAATGACCTGGGAGTTGGAAACGGAAATGAAAGCGAGGTATCCTCATCTTTTTGAAACACCAGGTACGTACGTCAATTTCGAGGACGAAATTTCATAAGGAGGGGAGGTTGTAAGACCCCAAATTATTAATAAATGAAATTTAATTTCCTCTATTTATTATTTTGAAATAGTAAGGGTTGATTTGATTAATGGTTAGTTATGGGTAAAATGCTAAATATTTTAAATAAGCAAGTGATTATAAAATATTCATTTTTATCGGAGAATATTCGTTTGGTCGTGGAATATTCTTCTTTGTCTTTAAAATATTTAAATGCGACCAGTAGCGACCTTTGTGTGGGCCCCATAAGCGGAAAGTGATTGGATGAAGAAAATGACAAGTATAAGTTGTTTATAAATAACAGTACGTAGTTATTACCAATTATATCGTTGGAATACCCGAATTGGTTAAAACACGCGAATACGCGTTATCGCACGAAGAAGCATACATGATTGCACCAATTATTAATTCTTACGTAAGAAGGCACTACTCAATAATTGTTACAGTAATTACTGTTTAGTATTTTATTTTATTGATTCTATAATTGTTGCGTTGATATTTTATATTACTGTTGTTTCAATAATTGTCACTATACAATTATTTTCCATTATCGAAGCAATAATTCATATTATCTGAATAATATTATTAGATAACATTATTGGCAATGTCTAGAAAGTTTTGTCTAAGGAGAGGTTTGGTCACCTATTGCATGCACTTCAAGAAAGAGAAATCTTTATTGAAAGCCCCTCTTTCGAGAACGCTGGTTGTCGAGATTGTGATTCGTAATATTATTTGTGAATAATTAATTATTGATTTATATGATGAGGAAAATATTCATTTTATGTGGATATAGATGGAGAAAATTTTTAAAGTGACAATTGTTGAAAATCGATATTTTATCTTTTCTGATAAAATAATATTTTATTATATTATTTTAATATAATAATGATGATATTTTTACATTGAATGTGGGATATATGAGTATATGAGGAGGAAGAGTATTTTTGTTGCATTAAATGATTAAAACATGTTTTTCATGTTTGTGGACCCCATTTCTTGACTGAAATTTGATTATAGCCTGGAAAATTATCCGTTTGTGAATTTCGGTCAATTTTTGTTTTGAATTTGGAAAAATTTTCTTCTGCAAAGTTGTAGAGAATGGAATTTCCTATGGAAAGGACACGAGGTTCGAATTTTTCTGATAAAAGGGCTATTTATTATGAATTATTGAAGTTCTAAAGTTCCGAAATAATTATTTTTTAAAAAAGTTTTAAAATTGTTTTAAAAGAAAAATGTTTTTGAAATGTTTGTGGGCATCATTAACATGTGCTAGGTGGCATAAATCAGTTGGTAAAAGTGGGCGTAGGAATTTGTAATATAAATAATAATACTTTATTAAATTTTCTATTTTGGTGTTCTAAGCATTTTCCTATAAATAGGGTGCTTAAGTTAGAATTGAAAATCACACCAGAAACTAAAGTTTTCTCTCTTTCTCTCTCGATATATTGAGCGTATTCTTGTGAGTATTTTGATACTTTGAGTGTTTGCATATCTATGCAAGTTCCCTTCAAAGACTATATTAAAAGATTCCAAGCCTAAAAGTACTTATGTAAGACCCCAACTTTTTGAATAAATATTAAATTTTCTCTAAATATATTTTTTAATATTATGGTGTGGATTTGATATAATGTTATAGTTATGGGTAATATTTACAAATTTTGCAAAGTATGCAAGTTGTTATATAATATTCGATTGGTTGGGAATATTCGCGTTTTTAACAGGAATATTCATACAACAAAGCACAATCATTGGTGGACCCCATAACTTGGAATTATTATCGGATTGAGAAAACGACAAAAATACTTTATAAAAATAACGACGGAAGTTTTCTCGTTAACATTGAAACACCGGTGTTAAAAACGATGTCTGGCGTGGTTGCATAAGTAACAATACTATTATTAATTATTGATGCTTACGTGAGAAGTCACTCAATTATACTCAATTATCTTCACGAGAATTCTGCGCATCATATCTCTCATATTATTGATTCAATTATTGTCACAATATCATTTTGCATAATATATTATATTATTAAATCAATAATTGAGACGACAAAGTTATTCATATTATTATTTGCAATATTGACAATGTCTAGAAGTTCTGTCAAGGAGAGGTTTGGTCACCTAATTGCACGCCAATAAGGAGAAATCCTTAAGCTGAGTACAAGGGTGATTCGGTGATGTGGATTATTTATTAAGCTGAGTCCCAGCGATAAAAGTGATGAAAAACCTTTTAAATAATAAAAGATAGTAGATTTTATTCTCTACTTGACTCTTTTAATGGATTGCTTGTTCACTGCAGCTTAAACTTGATGGTTGTTATATTATATCGGTTTAACATCATTGAAGGCTAACGATAATATATTCAAAGATTATCTTAGTAATAATATTTCTCATGGGCTAGTTGAGTTTCGCCTTTTACTTTCATTGTTCTCTTCAGAAATGAGAACGTAGCGAGGACTAGTCGAGGAAGCGGAGTGATGAGATGAGATGATAGCATTAGTAGTCCTCACTATTCAGTGAAATAGTGGGAAAATAAATGTAATAATATTGAATTTAAGTTTGTATATTGTCTAGAAGACAATATTTGTATTAAAACTCACAGCTTATGTTTTGTCGTACTTTTCACGACAGTTGTATAATTAAGTTGTATTTGTATTCTGTACCATGTATTTGGCGACTCAGAATAGGTGATGTATACTAGTTTTGGGGGTGTCACAGTTGGTATCAAAGCTTAGGGATATGATCCCTGGCTAAGATGTGAGACTAGAACTAGGAGGGAGAGGCGGAGAATTATTCATTAGTATGACCTACCTAATTTTTTTGGTATTTAATTGGTTGGTCAGAGTATAGATATAAATGTTGCATGTCAATTAACCCTTATTTTGTGGCAGTATTTGAAAATGGCATCCGAGAATATTGAGAATAGCAATGGGGCACAAGAGACCGTTGAGTCTCCACAGATCAACAATCAGAATAATGTGCATCAGGAAGGCGACAATCCTCATGCAAACAACAACACTGACCAAATGATGAACAATGGAATGTTCAGAGGCTTTATGCAATTCATGCAACATCAGGCGAGAGCGGCTCCTGTTCAAAATGCAGGTAGAAACACTGGAAACTCTCGAACGCTCACCGCTAAACAGTTCAAGGAGCTGGGACCACCCGAGTTTATTGGAGAGCCAAAACCACTTAAGGCGGAAGCGTGGATAAAGCAGATCACCAAGATATTTAATGTCTTGGGATGCTCCGAGGAGCAAAAGGTTCCCTTCGCCACCTTCATGTTGCGTGACCAGTAATCTGTAAAACGTACCCTGCCTGACACACTCAAGATGTCTTTGGAGAAGTTTCAAGCGCTATTCAACGACAAGTACTTTTCCGAAAGTATTCGTCACATGAAAGAGGTGGAGTTTATCAAGTTGGAGCAAAACAATATGACCGTGTCGCAATACGAGGCTAAATTTGCGGAGTTATCCCGGTTTGCATCCCATTTGGTCGATAATGAGGAGCGAATGACACAAATGTTTTTAAGAGGTTTAAAACTAGAGATACGTCAATATCTTATTTCTTATAAACTGTGTTTGTACTCAGATGTTGTAAATATGGCTCAATTATTGGAGCGCGATAACGAGTCAACGCAACCAAGAGAAAGCAGCCGGCAGCATAAAAATACCAGTGGTATCAGTCATCAAAGCAGTGACAACAAACGTGGAGGGAATCAACATGCCACAAATGGTAACCACTTCGGTGGTAATCATGGCCAAGACAGTAAAAATGGATATTTCAAGAAAAGGAGATTCAACAATGATGGAAAGACATCAGCACCAGCAATCGTGGTTAAGGAAGGAGAACGACCACCTATCATATGCTTCAAATACGGAGGGGAGGGACATATCAGTCCAAACTGCGCGATGCCATCCAAAGAGTGTCATAATTGTGGAAGAGAAGGTCACCTAGCCCTATTTTGTCGTTCACCGAAGACAAGTTTAGCTAGAAATGACCTGGGAGTTAGAATCTGAGATGAAATCAAGATATCCTTACCTCTTCGACATACTAGGTACGCACCCTAATTTCGAGGACGAAATTTCATAAGAATGGGAGGTTGTAAGACCCCAACTTTTTGAATAAAGATTAAATTTTCTCAAAATATATTTTTGAATATTATGGTGCGGATTTGATATAATGTTATAGTTGTGGGTAATATTTATAAATTTTGCAAAGTACGCAAGTTGTTATATAATATTCGATTGGTCGGAAAATATTCGTTTTAACAGGAATATTCGCATAACCAAGACAATCATTGGTGGACCCCATAACTGAATTATCATCGGATTAAGAAAACGACAAAAATACTTTATGAAAATAACGGCGGAAGTTTTATCGTTAATCGTTGAAACACCCGGTGTTAAAGTAAAAAGAATGTCTGGCGTGGTTGCATAGTAATACACGGTATTGATTATTGATGCTTATGTGAGAAGTCACCCATTATACTCAATTATTACTACAAAGAATTCACGATCATATCTCTCATATTATTGATTCAATTATTGTCACAAAGATCATTTGTATAATATATTATATTATTAAATTAATAATTGAGACGACAAAGTTATTCATATTATTATTTGCAATATTGACAATGTCTAGAAGTTCATCAAGGAGAGGTTTGGTCACCTAATCAGGCTACTAATAAGGAGAAATCCTTATCTGAAAGCCCCTCTTCCGGGAGCGACATGGTTATTAAATATTGTGAGTTATAATATTAATGATGAATAAGTTGTGTTGATTAAAATTGAATTTTGATAGTTCCATTGTGTTGGGATTATTAGTGTTAGTGGAAATCGACATCTATTCCGATGATAATTGATGTCTAGGGGTTATATTGATAAATCGGGTAATTTATCGGATAAATGAGCAATTAATTGCTACTAATTCACATGCTTATATAACTATTTATTCACATGTGTGTACTATTGAATCACATTATTTACTATTAGGGGAGTTGGTGCAAGATTGATAATACTTGCATGACTAAGTTAAAAATGGAGGTATAGATAGAGGTACTATACTGTAATTCGTATTTTTCACATGATTATACTATTGATTCACATGATTGAACTATTGATTCGCATTATTTACTATTAGGGGAGGTGGTACAAGTTTGATAATACTTGCAGGACTAAATTAAAAATGAAAGAAAAGTTGGAGGTATTGTACTGTAATTTTTTGAGCCCCAAAACGTGCAATTATCAAAACTATATTTTCCTATAAATAGAAGCTCATTCTTCCTTCATTTCTCACCAATCCACAAAAGCTTTAGAGTAATTATTATAGAGAGAAATTATAGAGAGAAAGAAGAAGAGAAGTCTGCTACCTCACTATTCCAGTATCCAGTTTTTCCAAGGTAGGGAGTATTATTTATTTCTTATCCATGAAGAGAACTTCTGTTATTCCATTCTTTATTATTTTATTGAAATAACCTGTATACGCGGGCTACCCTATACTTGGTGAAATTCTTCTATTATTCCATTCTTTATCATTCTGTTGGAACATCCTATTTGTGCGTTTACGCTGGACCTAGTTCCATTATTTATCATTCTGTTGGAACATCTTGTTTGTGCGTTCTACGCCGGACCTGGTTCCGTCTTTATTATTCTGTTGGAATATCTCGTCTGCATGCTTTTACTACGACCTTATTTTGGTCTTTATTATTCATTGGAATATCCCATCTCAGAAGACCCCAAATTATTAATAAATAAAATTTATTTTCCTCTATTTATTATTTTGAAATAGTAAGGATTGATTTGATTAATGTGGATAGTTATGGGTAAAATACGCAAATATTTCAAAATAAGCAAGTGGTTATAAAATATTCATTGTTGTTTGGGAATATTCGTTTGGTCGTGGAATATTCATTGCTTGGGAATATTCGCATACTACGCAGCTTTTTTGTGGGCCCCATAACGGAAAGCGATTGGATGAGGAAAATGACAAATATAAGTTGTTTAAAAATAACTACAGTAGTTATTACCAATTATCATCGTTAAAATACCCGGTGGTTAAAACACATGAATACGCGTTGTTGACTAAAGAAGACACCAGTATTGCACCAATTATTGATTCTTACGTAAGAAGGCACTACTCAATAATTGTTACGTAGTTATTGTTCAAAGATTTTATTTTATTGATTCAATAATTGTTGCGTTGATATTTTATATTACTGTTGTTTCAATAATTGTCACTATAAAGTATTTTCCATTATCGAAGCAATAATTCATATTAACTGAATAATCTTATTAGATAACATTATTGGCAATGTCTAGAAAGTTCTGTCTAAGGAGAGGTTTAGTCACCTGATCGCGCACCAGTAAAGAGAAATTCTTATTGGAAAGCCCCTCTTCCCTGAGGCGCGCTCGGGTTGTCAATATTGTGATTCTCAGTAATATTATTTCCGAATAATTAATTATTCATTCATATGATGAGGAAAATATTGATTTTATGTGGATATAGATGGAGAAAATTTTTAATGTGACAATTGTTAAAAATTGAAATTTTATCTTTTCTCGATAAAATAATTTATTTAAATATATTATTATATTTTAATAATATAATAATGATGATATTTTTACGATGAATGTGGGATATATGAGTATATGTGGAGGAGGAGTATTTTGTTACAAAAATGTTTAAAACATGTTAAACATGTCTATGTGGACCCCATTTATCGATCGAAATTTGATTATAGCTGTAAAATCGTCTGCTTATGGATTTTTGGCCAATTTTGTTTGGAATTTGGAAAATTTTCTTCGCAAAGTTGTAGAGAATTGAATTTCCTATAAAAATCCATAAGATTGAATTTTCCTAATAAAAGGGCTATTTATTGTGAATTATTGAAGTTCAAACTCCAAATAATTGATTTTTGGAAGTTTAAAATATTTTAATTATGGAAAACGTTTTTGGTGAGTTAAGTGGGTCTAGCATGTGTTATTGATTCTTTCAAATCAGATCTCCAAAAGTGGGCGATGGAATTTTAACAAATAATAATATTATTTTAATAAATTTTTTTTTTGGTGTTCTAAGCATTTTCCTATAAATAGGTGCTTAGGTTAGAATTGAAAATTACACCGTAAAATCAAGTTTTCTATATTTTTTCTCTATATATTGAGCGTATTCTTGTGAGGATTTTGATACTTTGAGTATTGTTATACTAAGGCAAGTTCCCTTCAAAGACTATACCCAAAGATTCTAAAGGGAGGTACTAATCTTCGAGGTAAGGGATATTATTTTTTCATAATGATATTATTTCTTCAATATCATTATCTTTGAAATATTGATCTGAAGTTTTTATCAAATTTGGAACTTTTAGTGTGGGATTACTATTCACGATCAAGACTTTATTCACGATATCTGATATTATTCATTTAATATCGACACTATTCATTGAAAAATAAAAAATTTTCTTTTCGTCCAAAATATCTATTCTGGATACTAGCTTTGATTGTATCCATGTTTTGATCATTCTTGAATTTTACACCACTATGATTATTTTTAAGGTATTTTTGGATGTGGATAAAACAAAGTACTAATCCTTAATCCTTAATCTTGTCATTTTGTTTCTTTGGATTCGTTTCTTAAAAATATTTTCATCATCCTCAGTCTTAAATGATGATATTATTGAATATCTTTGGCCTGTAGTGCAAAGATGAATGATTTCTGATGAATATCTTTGGCCTGTAGTGCAAAGATGAACATGTGTTTAGATGAACATGACCAACTGATGAATATCTTTAGCTTGTAGTGCAAAGATGAATATTTGATTCCAGATATATATTGATTGATGTTACAGGGATAAAAGATAGACGATGAACTTTTAAATTCATACATAGAAGATAGTAGTTTGCATTCTCTACTTAACTCTTCTAATGAATTATTATTTTCCGCTGCGAATATTGATTTAAAATTTATTGTCTATTGTATTCTATTAGATTTTTCCCTGTTGGAGACTAATGATAATTTGTTGTATATTATCTTAGTCATAATATTCTTTACTGGGCTAGTTGAGCTCACCCTTTTCCTTTTTGTTCCATTTTTCTTCTCAGGAGGAGATAATGTAAAAAGTATTTAGTCGGGGGATGTAATGATGGTTCTAGAGAGAGTTGTTTAGTAGTTCTCACCATTTTTGTAAAATAATGTATCAATAATTATGATGAGGATTTATTTGTTTGTGGATATTGTCTCGATGACAATATCTGTATTTAAACTCACAGTTTTACTGTTGTAATAAAAAAGTTGTAGTTGTTTCTGTACCATGTATAGACAACTCAGAATGGGTGGTGTATACCTATTTTGGGGGCATCACAGTTGGTATCAAAGCTTAGGGATATGATCTCTGGCGGAGATCGGGGAATAGAACTAGGAGGGGAGAGACGAGTAAATCCTTCGCTAGTGTGTCCTACCTAAGCTTATTTGTTAGTTGGTCAAGATTTAGGATATTATGTGATATATTGATTTCTTTAATTAACCCTTGTTTTTAATGATGATTTGAGAATGTCGATCGAGAATATTAATAATGGAAATGAGACCGTGGAGATGCCTCTGATTTACCAACGAGGAGAACGCAGTAACAGTCGGCAATGTTCCTCCCGTGAACAATACCATCGATGGTGATGATGAACGAGGGATGTTTAGAAGCTTTTTGCGATTCATGCAAAATCGCACGAGGAGACTCGTGTTCCAAATAGAGGAGAAATGATAGCAATTCACGGGTTGTCATCACAACCAAACAGTTCAAAGAGTTGGGACCACGTAATTTAAGGGAAAGCCAGATCCAATCATGCGGCGGAAACATGGGTCAAGCAAATTACCAAGATATTCGATGTCTTGGGATGCACGGAGGACAGAAGGTTCCATTCGCCACCTTTATGTTCCGTGGCGAAAGGCGGACTCTTTGGTGGGAGTCGTGAAGCGTGCACTCCATCCAACAAGACTCAAAGATGTCTTGGAAGACATTTCAGAAACTATTTAATGACAAATACTTTCCGAAAGTGTTCGCTATATGAAGGAAGTGGAGTTCATCGATTAGAACAGTAACAACACGACGGTGTCTCAAAGACGAGGCAAAGTTTGCAGAGTTATCCAGTTTGCACCTCATTTGGTGGAGAATGAGGAACGATGACACGGATGTTTCGAGAGGTTTGAAACCCACATACGATAATATCTCATTTCTCATAAATTTTTCTCTATTCGGATGTTGTAAAATGTGGCTCAATTATTAGAGCGAGATAACGAGTACGGTCAACCGAGGGACCACAATCAGGATCATACCGGAGATAACAGTCAACAAAACAACGATAACCAGTGGAGAAAGAAAAAGACGGACAAAAATGGTAACCACTCTGGTGGTAATCATGGCCATGAAAATAGAAGAAGCGAGTCAGGAGGAGATTTTATAAAGAGGAGATTTAACAATGACCATGTGAAGATGACAGTGCCGATAACAACTGGTTCCAAGGGAAGAGAAAGACCACTGATCATATGCTATAAATGCGGGAAAGAGGGACATATCACCAAACCGCACAACAGTTCAAGGTATGCTATAATTGTGGAAAGGAAGGACATATCGCCGAGATTGACGGTAGTGAAACCTAGTTCAATGGGGACGGTGACTCAAAAGATCATCCCTGAAAAGTCAAAGTCAACAGTTCTCGGAAGAGCTTTTTGTGTGGATCGGTCAAAATGCGAGGAACCTAAACGAGGTGATCACGGGTAAGCTATTTATAAATTCTTGCAAAGTTTATACCTTACTTACTTGATAACGGGTATACCCATTCATTTATCTCTCCGCTTGTGCTCAACGCTTAAACTTGACTCCGGAGAAATTAGATTTTGACTTATCTGTGGAAACTCCGTTAGAGAAACTTTCATCACATCCATCGCTTATAAATCTTGTCTAATCCAAGTTGGCACCATTACATTACCCGTTGACCTTATCTCTTTAAAGATACTTGCTTTTGATGTGATTTTAGGGATTGATTGGTTAACTACTCATCATGCCAAAATTGATTGTTTTCGTAAGGTTGTTAGTTTTCATATTCCTAATCAACCCGTCAGTATTTAATTCAAGCAACTAAACCATTAAAATCAATCACCGTCATATCTAATCATAAAGCTATTCGCTTATTGAAAACGGATGTCAAGCTTTCTTATCCCATGTTATGGATTTGAATAAAGACACGCCAAATTTGAATAATATTCGTTGTTATTGACTTTTCCCGACGATTTCAAGAACTTCCTGGCCTACCCCGTAACGTGAAGTTGAATTCTTTATTGATCTTGAACCGTACAAAGCCCATTTCTAAAACCCCATATCGAATGGCTCCTATTGAACTTCAGGAGTTAAAGGTCCAACTACATGAATTGTTGGACATCGGTTTCATTTGTCCTAGTACATCTCCTTGGGGTGCTCCTGTTTTATTCGTAAAGAAGAAAGATGGGAGTATGCGACTTTTGTATTGACTATCGGGAATTGAACCATGTCACCATCGAATAGGTATCCTCTACCTCGTATTGATGACCTGTTTGACCGGTTGCAAGGAGTACAATTCTTTTCAAAATAGATCTTCGATTCGGATATCATCAATTTGAAAATTAGAACCGAGGATATTCCAAAGACCGCCTTCGAACTCTCGGTATGGGCATTATGAATTCTTAGTTATGTCTTTCGGATTGACTAATGCTCCTGCGGCTTTCATGGATATGATGAATCAAGTATTCAAGGAATATTTGGATCAATTCGTTGTTGTCTTTATTGATGACATCCTCATATATTCCAAAAGCCGTGAAGATCATGAGCACCATTTGAAGCTGGTACTCCAAAGGCTTCGGAAAACAAGCTTTATGCCAAGTTGAAGAAATATGAATTCTGGCTTGAGGAAGTAGCATTCCTTGGGCACATGGTGTCGAAACATGGAGTATCTGTTGATCCCGCCAAGATTGAAACAATACAAAGTTGGGAGCAACCAAAAGTCATGTGGATCAAGACGTAGCTTTTGGGCTTAATTTGGTTATTATCGGAGATTCGTGGAAGGTTTTTCAATCACTACTCCATTAACTCAATTGACTCGTAAAGATATAAAATTTGTATGGAGCGAGGAATGCGAGAAGAGTTTCCAAGAGCTTAAGAGAGACTTATTTCTAAGACTGTTTCTAACAATACCATCCGGTTCGGATGGATTTGTTATCTACAATGATGCTTGAGCGCAAAGGGTTAGGATGTGTTCTCATGCAACGTGGGAAAGTCATAGCCTATGCCTCGCGACAACTTAAAGAGTATGAGAGGAATTATCCTACTCATGATCTAGAGTCGGCGTGATCGTTGCTGCTTAAAGATATGGAGGCACTATCTATATGGGGAGAAAGTGGAGATATATTCGCACCATAAAAGCCTTAAATATTTCTTCACACAAAAGGAACTCAACATACGCAGAACGACGCTGGCTTCGAGTTGTTGAAAGACTACGATCACACTATTCAATACCATCCGGAAAAGCGAATGTAAGAATGACGTGTTGAGTAGAAGATCATATGCAGGAATGAGTGCGATGATGTCAAGTATACGATAGAGCCAACTTTAATAGAAAAAAGTTAAGGTTGCTCAACCACTAATCCCGGAATCGGCGCGTATGAAGAAGAAAGTACAAGAAGGTGCTATTCCTAAGTTTAAAATTGATGAAAAGGAATTCTTCGAGTCCACCTGCACTTTTGTGTTCCTAACGACTCGATTTGAAGTACAAGATTATGATGGAAAGACACAATACACCATTTGCAATCCATCCTGGAAGTACTAAAATGTATCATGATCTTCGACATACATTTTGGTGGAACAATATGAAGAGAGAGATTGCAAAGTTTATCTCAACATGTTTAACTTGTCAATGTGTAAAGGCGGAGCATCAAATGCCAAAGGGTCCATTGCAACCACTTGAGATTCCGAAATGGAAGTGGGAACACATTACCATGGATTTCGTTACGGGTCTTCCTACGGTTTCTCAAGGCATCAATGCTATTTGTGTTATTGTTGATAGATTAACCAAGTCTGCTCATTTCTAGCCGATACGGGAGACTTATTCCCTTGAACGTCTTGCTCAAATGTACGTAAATGAGATTGTGAGATGGCATGACATGCCAGTATCCATAGTTTTGGATCGTGGCCCAAGATTCACTTTAATATTTTGGGTTAGCTTACAAAAAGCTATGGGCACGGATTTACGATTCAGTTCGGCATACCATCCTCAAACGGACGGACAATCAGAGAGGACTATTCAAACTCTTGAAGATCTATTAAGACTCTGTGTCCTAGACTTCAAGGGTAGTTGGGATAAGTATTTACCATTGGTGGAATTCTCCTACAACAACAGCTTATCGTGCAAGTATAGGTGTGGCTCCATTTCAAGCATTATATGGACGAAAGTGTCGCTCTCCAATATGTTGGGATGAGGTGGGTGAAGCAACATTGTTGGGACCCGAAGTTAAGACGTATGACTACGTAAAAGATCCAAATGATTCGGACAACGATACAAACCAAGCACAGGATCGACAAAAAGAGTTATGGATCTTCATCGAAAGGATGTGGAATTTAGTTTTGGGGATCATGTATTGTTGCATGTTGCTCCATGGAAGGGAGTTACAAGATTTGGGAAGAGAGGAAAGCTCAATCCATGATTTATTAGTCCATTTCAGATTCTTGACCGAGTAGGAAATGTGGCCTATAGACTCGCGTTACCTCCAAGTATGTCTCGTGTTCATAATGTTTTTCATATATTTGTGCTACGTAAATATGTGAAAGACCCAAACCACGTTATCGAAGTTAGAACCGGACGAGATAGTCAAGACTTAACGCACTTAAGAGGTAGAGAGTTGCACAAGATCATGGATATGAAAGAGATGTCCTACGCACAAAGGTCATACCACAAGTTAAAGTTTTGTGGAGGAACCATGCTATTGAGGAAATGACCTGGGAGTTGGAAACGGAAATGAAAGCGTTGTATCCTCATCTTTTGAAACACAGTGCGTCACGCCAATTTCGAGGATTTAAATTTCATAAGGAGGGAGGTCAGAAGACCCCAAATTATTAATAAATGAAATTTAATTTCCTCTATTTATTATTTTGAAATAGTAAGGGTTGATTTGATTAATGTGGTTAGTTATGGGTAAATGCTAAATATTTTAAATAAGCAAGTGATTATAAAATATTCATTTTTATCGGAGAATATTCGTTTGGTCGTGGAATATTCTCATTGCCGAGGAATATTCGTATAACGCATGATCTTTTTTGTGGGCCCCATAACGGAAAGCGATTGGATGAGGAAAACGACAAATATAAGTTGTTTAAAAATAACGGCATAGTTGTTACCGTTAATACTGTTAAAATACCCGGTGGTTAAAATACTGAAGAATGGCGTTTGTCAGACAAGAAGAAATACACCAGATTTGCACCAATTATTGATTCTTACGTAAGAAGGCACTACTCAATAATTGTTACTTAAAGAGTTACTATTCAAGATTTTATTGATTCAATAATTGTGCGTTGATATTTTATATTATCGTTGTTTCCATAATTGTCACTATACAAGATTTTCCATTATCGAAGCTAATAATTCATATTATCCGAATAATATTATTAGATAACATTATTGGCAATGTCTAGAAAGTTCTATCTAAGAAGAGGTTTGGTCACCTAATCATGCCAAGAAGGAGAAATTTTATTGGAAAGCCCCTCTTTCCTGAACCGCACCGTCACAATATTGTGATTCTCGTAATATTATTTGTGAATAATTAATTATTGATTCATATGATGAGGAAAATATTGATTTTATGTGGATATAGATGAGAAAATTTTTAATGTGACAATTGTTGAAAATTGAAATTTTATCTTTTCTCGATAAAATAATTTATTTAAATATATTATTATATTTTAATAATATAATAATGATGATATTTTTAACGATGAATGTGGGATATATGAGTATATGTGGAGGAGGAGTATTTTGTTACCAAAAATATTTAAAACATGTTAAACATGTCAAGTGGACCCCATTTATCGAATCGAAATTTGATTATAAATGTGTAAAATCGTCTGCTTATGGATTTCGGTTAATTTTATTTGGAATTTAGAAAACTTTTCTTCCAAAGTTGTAGAGAATTGAATTTCTATAAAAATTGCGAGATTTGAATTTTCCCGACAAAAGGGCTATTTATTGTGAATTATTGATGTTCAAACTCCAAATAATTGATTTTGGAATTTTAAAATATTTTAATTATAGAAAACATTTTTGGTGAGTTAAGTGGGTCTAGTATGTGTTATTGATTGTTGAAATCAGATCTCCAAAAGTGGGCGATGGAATTTTAACAAATAATAATATTATTTTAATAAATTTTTTTGCTTTGGTGTTCTAAGCATTTTCCTATAAATAAGGTGCTTAGGTTAGAATTGAAAATTACACCGTAAACCCAAGTTTTCTATATTTTTCTCTCTATATATTGAACGTATTCTTGTGAGGATTTTGATACTTTGAGTATTGTTATACGGTGCAAGTTCCTTCAAAGACTATACCCAAAGATTTCTACATTGGAGTACTAATCTTTCGAGGTAAGGGATATTATTTTTTTCGTAATGATATTATTTCTTCAATATCATTATGTTTGAAATAATGAACTAAAGTTTTATCAAATTTGAAACTTTTAGTGTTTGGGGTTCTTATTCACGATATACTAAGACTATTCACGATACTGCTTATTATTCATTTATCACTCAAGACTATTCATCGAAAAATAAAAAATTTCTTTTCGTTCAAAATATCTATTCGGATACTAGCTTTGATTGTATCCATGTTTTGATCATTCTTGAATTTTACACCACTATGATTATTTTTGAGGTATTTTTGGACGTGGATAAAATAAAGTACTAATCTTTAATCCTTAATCCTCGACATTTTGTTTCCTTTGGATTCGTTTTTTTTAAAATATTTTTCATCATCCTCGATCTTAAATGATGATATTATTGAATATCTTTGGCCCAGAAGTGCAAAGATGAATGATTTCGATGAATATCTTTGGCCCAGTAGTGCAAAAGATGAACATGTGTTTAGATGAACATGACCAATGATGAATATCTTTAAATTTGTTGTGCAAAGATGAATATTTGATTCCAGATATATATTGATTGATGTTACAGGGATAAAAGATAGACGATGAACTTTTAAATTCATACATAGAAGATAGTAGTTTGCATTTTCTACTTAACTCTTCTAATGAATTATTATTTTTCGCTGCGAATATTGATTTAAAATTTGTTGTCTATTGTATTCTATTAGATTTTTTCCTGTTGGAGACTAACGATAATTTGTTATCTTAGTCATAATATTCTTTATTGGGCTAGTTGAGCTCACCCTTTTCCTTTTTGTTCCATTTTTCTTCTCAGGAGGAGATAATATAAATGAAAAGTACTTAGTCTGGGGATGTAATGATGGTTCTAGAGAGAGTTGTTTAGTAGTCCTCACCATTTTTGTAAAATAATGTATCAATAATTATGATGAGGATTTATTTGTATGTGGATATTGTCTAGATGGCAATATCTCGATTTAAACTCACCAGCTTTCTTGTTGTAATAATAAAGTTGTAGTTGTTTTTGTACCATGTATTGACAACTCGTAATGGGTGGTGTATACCTATTTTGGGGGGCGCCACACCGTCTGCGTGCATTTTACGTGGGACCGATTTCGTTATTTATTATCTCATTGGAATAACTCATGCATGCGGCTTCTATCGCATGCCCGGTGATTTCTTTTGTTATTCCAATCTTTATTATACTCAGTTGGTTAAAGTTTTGACTTCTATTCTCCATGAAATTAGTGGAATATCCTTGATATTTCAAGGCTTCATCCGAAGATCTTTTCATTGAAATATTCTTCGAGCATTCTTGAATTTTACTCCACAAAGCAAAGATCATGTTGACAATTTGGACGTTATTGATTTCCGGATAAAATAATTCTTGAACTTGTTTTATTGAATTCTTATATCATTGTCATCATCCTCATGTTTATATTTTGTTGAAAGTCATCACGTGGCCTATAGTGCATAGATGGACTTGGTATGATTATGACCAGAGATTATTGAGTGTAATCATAACCGTAATGTTACAAATGATGTGGTAAAAGTCCTCATTGGCCCGTAGTAGTGCATTGATGGACGATTGTTGGCATGATCATGACCATTAATGAATACACAAATATTCTTGGCCCGTAGTGCATGGATAATTGTGGTCGTGATACTAAAAAATATCATCGTCAGTAGATGGGGTGATTCGGTGATGTGGATTATTTATTGTCGAGTCCAATGATAAAAGTGATGAAAAACCTTTTAAATCATAAAAGATAGTAGATTTTATTCTCTACTTGACTCTTTTAATGGATTACTTATTCCACTGCAGTTAAATTTGATGGTTGTTATATTATATCAGTTTAACACTGTTGAAGGCTAATGATAATATATTCTCGCATTATCTTAGTCATAATATTTCCTCTTCGGACTAGTTGAGCTCACCCTTTTTACTTTCATTGTTCTCTTTCGTGAAATGAGAACGTAGTAGGGACTAGTTGGGGAAGCGAGTGTGGCGGACTGTGTGATAAGATTAGTAGTTCTCACTATTCAATTGAAATAGTGGGAAAATAAATGTAATAATATTGAATTTGAGTTTGTATATTGTCTAGACGATAATATTTGTATTAAAACTCACGACTTATGTTTTATCGCATTTTTGCATCTACGACGGTTGTATAATTAAGTTGTATTTGTATTTTGTACCATGTATTTGATTTGATTCGGAATAGTGTGATGTATACTTGTTTTGGGGGCGTCACATACTATTCTTTCGAGGTAAGGGATATTATTTTTTTTTGAAAATGATATTATTTTTTTCAATATCATTATGCCGGAATATTGGTAAGATTTTTCTTGTGAAATTCTTGTCTTTTAGTGTAAGACCCCAACTTATTATAAATAAAATTGAATTTTCTCTATTTATTATTTTGAAATAGTAAGGGTTGTTTTGATTAATGTGGTTAGTTATGGGTAAAATACGCAAATATTTCAAATAAGCAAGTGGTTATAAAATATTCATTATTGTCGTGGAATATTCGTTTGGTCGTGGAATATTCTTGCTGTCGGGGAATATTCGTAATGACAATAATGTATAGCTTTGTGTGGGCTCCATGTGAAAGCGATTGGATGAAGAAAACGACAAAAATAAGCTGTTTATAAATAACGGCGTTGTTATTACCAATTATATTGTTGAAATACTCGGTGGTTAAAACACAAGAAGACTTGCAGTATTGTACCAATTATTGATTTTACGTAAGAAGACACTACTCAATAATTGTTACAAAGTAATTACCGCTCAAAGATTTTATTTTATTGATTCAATAATCACGCATTGATATTTTATATTATCGTTGTTTCAATAATTATCACTACACAAGATTTTCTATTATCTAGAGCAATAATTCATATTATTAGAATAATATTATTAGATAAAATTATTGGCAATATCTAAAAAGTTAAATCTAAGGAGAGGTTTGGTCATCTAATCAGCGCTACCAATAAGGAGAGATCCTTATTCGAAAGCCCCCCTTTTCCGAGAACCCGCTGGTTAGTCACAAGATTGTGATTCCAAGTAATATTATTTGTGAATAATTAATTATTGATTTATATGATGAGGAAAATATTGATTTTATGTGGATATAGATGGAAAAAAATTTTAATGTGACAATTGTTGAAAATTAATATTTTATCTTTTTTTGATAAAATAATTCACTTAAATATATTATTATATTTTAATAATATAATAATGGTGATATTTTTACAATGAATGTGAGATATATGAGTATATGAGGAGAAAGAGTATTTTTGTTGCATTAAATGATTAACACATATTTTATGTGTCGGTGGACCCCATTTATTGACTGAAATTTGATTATAGCCTGTAAAATCGCCCGTTTATGGATTTCAGTCAATTTCTGTTTAGAATTTAGAAAAAATTTCTTCTGCAAAGTTGTAGAGAATGGAATTTCCTATGGAAAGGACATGAGGTTTGAATTTTTCTGATAAAAGGGCTATTTATTATGAATTATTGAAGTTCTGAAGTTTCAGAATAATTAATTTTTGGAAGTTTTAATTGTTTTAATCAAGAAAAACGTTTTTTCCAATCCCACATGTGTGGTAAATGGGCTAAATTCGAATTCTTGGGTGGTGGGCTTGAATATTTATTAAATAAAATTATTTTAATAAATTTTCTGCTTTGGTGTTCTAAGCATTTTCCTACAAATATGGTGCTTAGGTTAGAATTGAAAATCACACGTAAACCGAAAAATCTCTCTTTCTCTCTCGATATATTGAGCGTATTCTTGTGAATATTTTGATACTTTGAGTATTGTTATATTTGCAAGTTCCTTCACCACTATATTGAAGATTCCAAATGTAAGTACTATTCTTTCGAGGTAAGGGATGTTATTTTCTTCTTAAATGATATTATTTTCTTCAATATCATTATGCCAAAATATTGATTTGAACTTTTTATCAAATTTGGAACTTTTTGTGTCTCGGGGTTACTATTCACGATACTCAAGACTATTCATTTAATACTTACATTATTCACGTAAAAATTAAATTTTTATTTTTCATTCAAAATATCTATTATAGATATTAGCTTTGATTGTATCCATGTTTTGATCATTCTTGAATTTTACTCCACTATGATTATTTATGAGGTATTTTTGAACATGGAATAAATTTGAAATACTTAATCCTTAATATTTATTCTTTTGTTTCACCGGATTCGTTTTCTTTAAAATATTTTTCATCATCCTCAGCCCTAAATGATGATA
This sequence comes from Panax ginseng, assembly GCA_020205605.1. Classification (NCBI taxonomy): domain Eukaryota; kingdom Viridiplantae; phylum Streptophyta; class Magnoliopsida; order Apiales; family Araliaceae; genus Panax; species Panax ginseng. The sequence continues at coordinate 26,812,307 of CM035138.1, forward strand.
TTACTGAATATCTTTGACATGTAGTGCAAAGATGAATAATTTTCTGATGAATATCTTTGGCCCGTATTGCAAAGATGAACAGGTGTTTAGATGAACATGACCAACTGATGAATATCTTTGGCCTGTAGTGCAAAGATGAATATTTGATTCCAGATATATATTGATTGATGTTACTGGGATAAAATATCGACGATGAACTTTTAAATTCATATATAGAAGATAGTAGATTTCATTCTCTACTTAACTCTTCTAATGAATTATTATTTCCGCTGCAAATATTGATTTAAAATTGGTTGTCTATTGTATTCTATTAAATTTTTTCCTGTTGAAGACTAACGATAATTTGTTCTATGTTATCTTAGTCATAATATTCTTTACTGAGCTAGTTGAGTTCACCCTTTTCCTTTTTGTTTCATTTTTCTTCTTAGGATGCGAGAATGTAGCGAGTACTAGTCGGGGTATGGAATGAAGGTTCTAGGAAGTTGTTTTAGTAGTCCTCACCATTTTTATAAAATATTGTACCAATAATTGTAATGAGGACTTATTTGGGTATGAATATTGTCTAGATGGCAATATTTGTATTTAAACTCACAGTTTTTATGTTGTATTAATAAAGTTGTAGATGTTTCTGTACCATGTTATTGACGACTTAAAATGGGTGTTGTATACCTATTTTGGGGGCGTCACATTTAGTGTGTGGGGTTCTTATTCACGATACTGACTATTCACGATATGGCACTATTCATTTAATAATATTACACTATTCACGGAAAAATTAAATTTTGTTTTTCCTCCAAAATATCTATTATGGATACTAGCTTTGATTGTATCCATGTTTTAATCATTCTTGAATTTTACTCCACTATGATTATTTATGAGGTATTTTGGACATAGATAAACCCAAATCTGAATCCTTAATATTTGTTATTTTGTTTCACCGGATTTGTTTCCTTTAAAATATTTTTCATCATCCTCAGTCCTAAATGATGATATTTATCAATATCTTTGGCATGTAGTGCAAAGATGAATGATTTCGATGAATATCTTTGGCCCGTAGTGCAAAAGATGAGCAGTGTTTAGATGAACATGATTAATCGATGAATATCTTTGGCCTGTAGTGCAAAGATGAATATTTGATTTCCAGATATATATTGATTGATGTTATAGGGATAAAATATCGACGATAAACTTTTAAATTCATATATAGAAGATAGTAGATTTTATTCTCTACTTAACTCTTCTAATGAATTATTATTTCGCTGCGAATATTGATCCGAAACTTGTTGTTCATTGTATTTTATCAAATTTTTTCCTCGTTGAAGACTAACAATAATTTGTTCTATATTATCTTAGTCATAATATTCTTTACTTGGGCTAGTTGAGCTCACCCTTTTCTTTTTGTTCCATTTTTCTTCTCGGGAGGCGAGAATGTAATGAAAGTCTTAGTAAAGGGGTATGGAATGAAAGTTCTAGAAAGTCATTTTAGTAGTCCTTACCATTTTTGTAAAATAATGTATCAATAATTATAATGAGGACTCATTTGGGTATGAATATTGTCTAGATGGCAATATTTGTATTTAAACTCACAGTTTTTATGTTGTATTAATAAAGTTGTAGTTGTTTCTGTACCATGTATTTTGATGACTCAGAATGGGTGTTGTATACCTATTTTGGGGGTGTCACACCTTCTGCATATATTTCATGCAGGATTACTTGTAATTCTTGAACTTGGTTGATGACTGCCTTGGAATCCACCATCTTGTAGTCCAACAACCTACCAACTACGAATTTCTTCGTGCCAGCATCTTCTGTTTTATATTTTTTATCCAAAGAATCCTATAATTCTCTTGATGTTTTGAGAGAACTATACACATTGTATAATGTGTTATCCAATCCATTAAGGATATAGTTTCGGTATAAAAAATCCGCATGTTTCCATGCATCTATTGCGGCAACAACTTGCCTGTTTGTTTCATCTTCTTTGAGCACAGGGGGATCTTCGTGAAGAAACCTCGCCAAATTCAAAGTACTAAGATAAAACAACATATTTTATTACCATCTTTTAAATTCTGTTCCATTGAACTTTTTTGTTTTTTCACCATGGTTCACAGGAACATTTGGTATAGAAGGTGTAGAAGAACAACCAATTATAGTAACAGAATTGGTATCCATATTTCTTGCAAATATATATATAAAAGAAAGTAATTGTCTTAAGATTGTTAGTAACCTTAAAAGAAATTAAATATATATATTGACTTATCTCAAATAACCAGAATTGTAGAAAATATTTGTCAAGGTTAGTACTTGGTACTATGTCTTTAAGACAATTATGCTCTTCGTATGGTGCTCAGAGTTGATAGCACTTGTCTCCTAGGATACAATGGCACCGTACACTTTAGCAGTACTACTAAAAGTATACTCTTCGAACCAAAAGAAATGCTCTAACTCTATCTCAAAACTAACTTAAAGAAACTGATGAAGAAATAAAGACTAGAATGCTCTATATGCTTGAAATGCTTGAGAATTGAATGATTCTGAAGGCTGCCCCCTCATATCTATTTATAGGAGGGGTTGGTGTCCCTTCGGATGGGCACTTAGCCCTTGAAAAGGCATGGGATGCCACTGAAAATGCATGGATTGCATCATTTGGTCAAAACGACGTAGTTTTGATCATATACAGAATAGGCACAACTATTCGGATCCATAAAACGAAGTAGTTTTAGCATTAGCAGAACCAAAACTACATAGTTTTAGGCTTAGTAGAAAAGGCGCGACAAAACAACGTAGTTTTGAAATGCCTGCTGCATTTATATACCTTTCAAATAGATCTGGATTCTCAAAACGACACAGTTTTGATAATTCTTAAAACGACACAGTTTTGGTAATAGAAATAAATAAATAAAATTTAAATAAATTTAATTAAAAATTTAAAATAAATTTTGTCTAACAAATTATATACACGACTCAAGCTTATTTGATTCAATGACGGCATGGCGTGGTTTGAACCTGGCCTTGGCCAGGTCCTCTCCCTTTCATTAAAAGTAAAGGTCTCGTACCAAAACCAAGAAAGACTTTCTTGTATATAAACATATTGAGAATCTAATTCCTAACCTACATGGGACTTGATTTTTCCCACATGTATTTATTATCTTTTATTATTTTTAAGTGTGATATTTGAGAGTTAATATCTCATTCATTACTCCATGGATTTGAGCTTCAATCTACTCATGGAGTAGAACAAATTAATATATGAGATCATTAAAAATAATTAATGACACCCATATTAATTTAGTCTCAAATTCCAACAATAACAACCAACCCAAAACAACGTAATTTGAATTTAATAAAATTAAAAAAATGTTGTAATTGAAATAATTTTTGACAAGCTAAATTGATTTATAATTAAATTACTTTATGGATCCAAGTAATAGGATGCCATTACAGCATGCTCAATTAGTAGGTAGTATTCATTTAAAGCTTCTTGTCATGATCAATTTAAAGCAGCAACCTTTTTTAGAACTCCATCAAAACATCACCATCTTATGGACTGGATTGTTCTTGGATTAACAACATTTTTAGCAATTTCCAGCCTGTAACATGTTGTTTTTATTCTATCTAAATTATTGAGCACTCATGACTACTACTCTCTCCGTTTTTAAATATAACTGATTTTAAACATGTGCACAAGAATTAAAGAAATGATTGAAAAGCATTAACTATAGTATCAATTGTCTATAATATCATTTATCTCACTTATCTCATAAATATGGATTAAAAGATTAGATGGAGTAATAAGGGGCAATTTGGAAAAAAATAGTAATCAATTCTCCTAGATAACCACAAACGACAAATAATTAAGAATAAAAAAAAGAGTCTAAAACGACCTACATATAGTAATGGGGAGAATATTATTTTCAGACCGACCTATCCATCAAAATGTCTATATAAATAGATCAAAAACATAATGACGGACCTATCCATCACTATGTTTTTGGACAGGTCACAGATTTTTTGTGAAATATATGCAAGTGTTATTGGAATTGGTACAAATTAAATTTATATTTGTTGAGAGGCAATAATTAAGTAAAGCATATACCATTTATATCATTAAAAATAAGAAAGAACAGTCAGAATTAAAAATTGAAAATCAATAGTAGCGGACGGTATAAAAAACACATACCATTCGTTACTATAGTAGCAGACGCTAATCAGAATAAGAGTGTGATTTTACCAATAAATATTTAAAAAACAATAAATATTTATTGGTAAAGTAAACTCTTATTCTCATTCTGATTAACCCTAAATATTTATTAGTAAAGTCAAATTCTTATTCTGATTAGCGTCGGCTACTATTAGTAGTAGATGATATGTGTTTTTTTTTTACCGTCCGTTACTAATCTTGACCGTTCTTTCTTATTTTCAATGGTATATAAATGGTGCATGTCCTATAAAAATTCATAACAAATACATGTTATGAATCATTCTCCGATTAAATAATACTACTATATATTATATATCTCCACCAGTAGAAATTTGGCACATCAAGACAAATGGAATATCCATTTTTAAAGGGAGCTTACATTTCCATCACACAATTTAATTCTAGCACATAATTGTATTATGTGCATTAAAAATTATACACTGTTGAAAAGTGAAAACGTTTATTTATATTTTATTCTACTTCCTTCATTTCTATATGTAAGTCGTTTTAGATATTGGTACAATAACTAAGAAAATAATTGAAAAGCATTAACTATACTATGAATTGTTTATAATACCCTTCACCTCACTTATCTTATTATCTCATGCTCTCTCTTCAATAATAGATTTAACAATTTTCTATAACTTACTCCTAAAAAAAGTCTATAGTCACATTTACTCTTTTTTCCCCTTTCTCTCTCTCCATAAAACACCTTAATTATCAGATTTTTAAACTCCTCTCTCTCTTCACTCCCAATTTAATAAGGGGCAATTTGGAAAAAAAAATGATTAATTCTCTTAGATAACTACAAACGATAAATAATTAAGAATATAAAAAAAAAACCTAAAACGTCTTACATATAGGAACGGAGGAAGTATGTAACTAGCATATGCCCTTTTACGTTTCCCATTAATTAACAAAATCAATGGTAACTAAAAAGACATTAACCTCGTCCAATACTTGCTATGTACAAACCCCAATAAAAATACAACTTCAGTGAGAATGAGAAATTCTATATATATTTATATATATATATAAAACAAAATATATATATATCTAACAAAATACAACTGATTTTAAATTTCTCGTTCACCTTAATAAATTATCTGGGCCGTCCAAAGTTTGGAATAAATCACACCGTCCATGTAATGTCGGAGTCACGGGACACATCTAGTTATATATATATATATATATATATATATATATATATATATATATAGAGAGAGAGAGAGAGAGAGAGAGGTGTGTGTGTGATTTACACAAAATACTCCCAACTTCGTTTATAACTTGCATTATTAGGACTATAATAGACTGGGGGTGCAGAGGTAGTAAATGGTAATTTTGACTCAAATGTTTCCCAGTTTGTTGTTACCACAACAGGGTGCAGCATTTTCCCTGTTGAATTCCTTTTCTTTTTCTGCTGCTCCTGCTGATTTTGAACTGTATTTATTTGCATTTTCCCTGTTGAATTCCTCTTCTTTTTCTGCTGCTCCTGCTGATTCTGTACGGTATTTATTTGCATTTTCCCATTTGTAACCTTTTGATGGTGATGCTGCAGTGGGACAATTTTGGCACCGTTGCCAATCATAGAATTTCCAATCTTGAGCATGTCAAGAGTTTCTATGTGTTTTTGCACTCTCTTCACCTTCAAAAATAAACATTTAAAATAATCTTTTCAGTTTTGTAAATTACTGATATCATAAGCAGCACAAAAATCTAAAAACATTTACCACATGGTGTATGACTCGCCTCCTCATGATAAGCAACAAGGAGGGTAGAAAAAAAAAATCTAAAAACATTTGGATATGAAAATTGAAATACCTGCAATCTCCTTCTTAGTTTTACATCTCCATCAGCAACAATTCCATCCAGTTTAATCAATTGAGTCATCAGTTGTTCAATCAAATTCAGCATCACTTTCTCCACAACTCTCTTGCCACCACAAATTTTTGTTTCCAAATTTGCAACCTACCCAATTCATTACATTCAAAATTTTGATCAAAAATCATTAAAATAAAAATATTTAAGTAAAAAGAAATAAAACCTTTTTTTGATGGATGAAAATCTTACCTGTTTAGCAAATTTGTCCACTTCCAAACTAATTTCTGCAATCTCCATTGATGCCTTGTCCATTGTTGCATTTCTGCGCATTTCGAGATGCCGTCTTTCTTTGTGAATTACATCCTCAATTAACACAATTTTTGATCCATCTTTTACACCAACAACATCAAGAAATGTTCTTGAATCTCTGATCTCCTTATCTTTAAATATCATTTTCTGGTCTTCATGGTGCACACCAGTTGGCCCTGCCACCATTTTCTTCAATTCCCCTGCATACCCACAAAACAAAACAAATAAAAATAAAAATAAAAATACATGTACAAATTTCACACATTTTAACATAATTGATGAGAACAATTAAAAGGATATTAAAACATACCGAAACTTGCTTGGGAACTAATACTGAATTCAAGATATGATGACGACCCATAATTCACTTTGACTTTAATACTTGAAATTGGAACTGATCTTTGTTCTGAATCAGAATTCCTCTTCTGTACCAGCATTACTCCTGGCCTCATTTTCCAAGCTGCAACCCCCTCCGGCTCGCCGCCTCCTGCCGCCGTTCTCGGCTTTGCCGGAGAAAAAATTCCAGTCATTTTCATCATCTCTTTTGTATATACTTGTTAATAAATTTTCTGTCCAGAACAGGTGAAAATGTAGAGTGTTGGAAATGTATGGTTTCAAGTACTTGAGTTTTAAGCTATGAGGAAACTGATGAATGAAGAAAGAACCAAACTTTTCTGACCCATTTATAAGTCACAGAAAAAAGAACAACAACCAATACATACAAATCTATTGGAGTTGATAAATACCAAATAAGCTACTTCTCTATTGTAAAAATCTAAGCTACTTTGCCCATATATATAATTTAGTCAAGATAAGAGAATTCCTAACTATGGTTTGATGACAATGATGATATTCATACACACATATATATATATATATATATATATATATATATATATATATATATATGTAGAGAGAGGGAGAGAGAAGAAAATGAATGGCCAGGGAAGGGGAGGATGGATAGAGGAGAATATGCTTGTGTTGTGTACTTAAATAAAATGAGAAAGATGTTTTTTATATGTTTAATAAAATAGTGCATTGTGATATATCAATAAAATTATAATAAAAATTTAAGGATATTGTATTCTTTTATATTGTTATTTATAAAAATAAAAATAAATAAACAAATGATGTAGAAACGGATGGAATATTTTATTTTTTTTACCATAATGTCTATAATTAATGGAATCGTGTAACAAAGTAAATAAGTAATCAATGCTTAATTTGAGCTTAGCGTTTAATGACTAACATCAGGAAATAAAAAAATTTAAACACAAAATTATGATTCTTAACACTTGTCTACCGTATTTTACTGTAGATTCATGTGTTACTCAAATGTAATGTGCATGTATGTTTATTTGGTCAATTAAGTTCACCCATGTCCTTTGACTTATCATGTAATTATAGACAATTTTAAAATATTATTAAAATATTCACTAATATCTTAATAAATCAGGTTAGGTGGGATATGAAGGCTTGTGATATTATCCCACTATAAGAGATAAAGATACGAAGTTAGCCAATATTATTTCATAATGGCTAAAGAGAGAAAGATATGTGGGTCGTGTGTGTGATCAATTCTGACGGGAACGTCAGAAATTTAATTGGAAAAATTTATAACACCCCAGTCTCACATCAAAAAATATAAATAAAAACAAATTTTGTCCGTGTATAAGAAATTAAGTTACTAATAATAGTTTATTCAGTCATAACTTATTGGGTATGTCTGTGATAAACTAAAATGACTTAAAAATATATTATTGGGCTAATGTCTTGTTTAGATGGATTTGATAACAATTGATCTTTTTAAGAATACTCTATTCGGCCTAGAGTTGGAAATATAATTTAACCTTTTAAGCCAACTAATTTTTCAACTCAACGAGTTTGTCTTAATATAATTAATATTTACGATTATTCGACGTGCCAATTAAATTTTTGAGAAAAATTATTAAAAACATGACCTTATATGTCTTGAGACTCATTCAGTATGATAATAAATATTATTCTAATTAAAAATGACATTTAAGCTTTTATAAAATAGTGTGAGATTTTCTTATAAAATATTTTAACATAAGGAGCTAAATTAATAGCGTCGGAGGTTACAATTAAAATAAATATATAGTGAAAATTGCGTAACTTATTATGTTTTCACAAAATTACGGTAAGAGTAAGTACTTTAAAAAATTACAATTATGCACACACGCAACAAAAACTCTATGTGGATAGAGGTATAAAAATACAAATATGTGAAATTTAAATACATTCGAATTCAATTTTTATGTCTGCATAGAAAAATTCCACACACACACACATATATATAGGGGTGTGCAACCGATAAAACCTACCAACTGCATAGCAGATCGAACCAAATCGGCATCAAATTAGTCAAATTTCGATCTAGAAATGCAAATATCGATTAGGCCAGATATCTGAACAGATTAATGTGTTTGGCATCAATTTTTATCGAAAATTAATATAATTATTATTATTATTATTAATAATTAATTAATAATAAATAAGTTTAGAAAACTGGTATACACCGGTCCGGTTCGATAAAACCGAACCATTAATACGCCATACCGAAACCGGTACTAAAAAACCGGTATACACCGGATTTTTTGTATTGAAACCGGACCGATTCTTTTTGTACCGAACCGGCCAATTCGATCTGGTCCGAAAAACTAAAAAAATCAAAAATAGTGCACAGTCATATATATATATATATATATATATATATATATTAAAGTGGAGAGAAACCACCAAACTCTTCAACTTTCTCTGGGTCATAACTCATACAACATTAATTAGTACTAAAATAAATGTTAAATTAAAATAATTTAATAACATTAAATGATGAATTGGGATACTTGATAAATTAGAATAATAGCTTAATAGCATTTATATTTACGCTCTGTTTCTGAGTTTTAAAATGGATAAAAAAAAAAGAAATGGACAGAAAATATAAATTTTCTTTTCAATTCTTATGTTTCGAGTTTTTAATAAGCGAGAAAAGAAAAGAAATGGATAGAAAACTTGGCCACTTTTTTCTCGCCTAAAGTTTTCCGTCCAAAATTGGCATGATTTGGACGGAAAAGAAATTAGAATAAGTAATATTTTTATAATTCTCATATTATCCTCAACTTTTAATATAATAAATTTTAAATTACAACTCATATCCTCAATTTTAAATTTTCTATCCTTTTCCATTAAAAATTCAAAAACAACACAAAGGAAAACTTTAAGTTTTCTATTCTTTTCTTTTTTGTTCTAATTTATGTTTTTTATTCTTTTCTTTTCTGTTAAAAACTCAGAAACAGAGTATAAATGTTGATGAAAATGGTACCAAAATAATAATACCAAAACACGCAGGTACCAAAATACAGTGAGCATTTATATTCTTTAGTAAATTTGTGAATAGTTATAGTTTATTTGTACTAAAATTGAATTAAAAAAATTTAATTTTAAATTTGAGAATTTTACAAATTTATTTTATAAAATTAATATATATCTCTATTTTTAAAATTGAAGTAATATTGATTATTTTATTTCTACAACTTACACACATTTTCCTGAAATAGATAGGGTCCATATTCTTTTCACATGTTTAAATATGTCCTAGTATTAAATAAGCCAACTTGAATAGGATGTTACATGTTTAGTGAATTTATATCAGAGATTAAAAACAAATTAATTAGTTACTCGTCAGTTGCTCTTATAATCTTATTACTTTACAAAGAGTAACCACTCATAATCATTTAATATTCAAACATTAAATTAACTTTTCCTTTAAAAATATTAGAATTTCAATTATGCCGATAAAAGAAGTTAAATTGAAGTAGTAAAAAATGATAAAGTGCATAAACAATGTAGACAAAGATATGGAAAGGAAGGAGAAAAAGGAGAACTGGAGGGGGTGGGATTGCATATTTTTCTACTCATTCCGTTCTACAATTATTGATAAATTTTGATTTTTTCAAGTAAATTTGCGAAATTTTAAAATTTAAATTGATATGAAGTTATTTAGTTTTACAAATAAATAATAATTTCAGTGTTATTAAACCCGGACCGGCCCGCTGGTCCAATCGGTAAAAAACCAAAATCGGTTGGCTCACTTCTCTGGTCTGGTTCAGCCTGATTTTTTTGATTTGGTCAAAAATCGATTGACCCAATTGACCACCAGTCCAACTGATGGTTTAACCGGTAAAATCGGTTAATTGACGCAGTGAACCGGTTTTTAATTTTTATTTTTTTTATACCAAAAAAATTTTAAAATTAAAATTAACCACTTTTAGTAATATTATAACTCAACTTTATTATGTTTTAGTTCATAAAAATGAGATTTTTTTAAAATTTTATTAATTACTAATAATATATATTTTTATATATTTATGACGTCACTGGGTCAATAACGGTTCGACCACTGGTTGGACCAGTGATCCATCCATCCGATACCTTTTACGGTTCGATGACCGGTCCGGGTCTGAAAACCTTGAATAATTGTAAACTATCTATAAAGTATTTTTTCAAAATTTGAAAGAAATTATATTAATTTTAAATTTTAGAATTTCATAAATTGATTCTAAAAAGTCAAAATATATATATATAATTTTGGAATGGAAGTAGTATTAAATAAAACAGTATTTTTTCCAAGCCCATCTAATATTTATAAATATAAAAAGATTTTTGCTAAGATTTATTAGCCAAGTCTTTAACTGAATTTATCAGTTAGTTTCCAATAAGTAGAATTGATATAATAATCAATAGAAGTTATTAAACTTAGTGAGTGATAATTATGAAACGATAGAAATGATGTATGACCTGAAATTAGCAAAGACAGATAGAAGAATGAATATTTAATAAGATAGCCTTCTTTTATCTATAAAATACCCAAAAAAATAAATTAAAAAAAATAAAAAGACTGCCAAACAGTAAATCATCTTCTTTCCTTTTCTTTTCTTCTTTGTGTTAAATGGTGTAGTGATTTCACTACTCCATAATTATTACAAATATATATATATATATATATAAGAGAGAAATATTATAATAATGAAAAAAATTGTGTTGATAACATCTTAATATATCTTAACTGTCCACATCTTAATGTATCTTAATGTGGTCCTCTGAATAGGTTAAACACGTTTGTATCTTAATGATTTAGAAGTGTTAACGCCAAGATCTTCTGCCACGTTCCAATCACGTAAGACGCACTGATCCTGCACAGTAAACACGATAAATACCACAAGTTTGACGGCTGTTCCGTCGGGAGATAGCTCAGACGTGAGAGTCAGTATACGTGTTAACAAGGTTAACAATGGAGGATGTAATGTCTAGTGTATTGAGAGAGATAAAAATTCTCCGTTGTGTGTATGTGATTCTCAATGTGAATGTTAACGTACCTGTTTGTGTAGACCTCCTTGCTAAGTTATACTCTCTTTGCCCGGATTACCGTGCCACCCATTACTATCTGACACGACCCCCTGATCTGATGGGTTCTGCCGACTGCATGTAGTCTACCTACTACTTTTGGTCACTGTTTCTACCGCCGGCCGGCTATGATCCCATCCACATTAATGCATGGCAGGTATTTTAGTCAACCGTCATCATTTTCCATCATTACAAGTCAAAGATAGAGATATTAAAATATCTAATGGGTTGATCCACTGATCAACCCGATCTTAAGAGGATCCAACAGAAATAATATAATGACTAGGCCCAATAACTTTAAGACTCAATAGTAAGGACCCAATGAACAAATCAAATAAGTAGGCCCAATATACTCGGCCCAGAGAAGAGAAATATCATGACCCAACATTGCCCCCTAGTTTTTTGTCGAACGGAATGTTTAATAGAAAACTATAAATGGTCCATGATATTTTACTAAAGGTCCATAATGAGAAATAATCGGAATGTTCCCGGTTATTGTTCATGAAATGAAATGAGAGGAGAACGGAGGCCTAAATCAGAAAAGCCCTACCTGATAAATATCTGGACCCGGAACCGGACGCTTCCCATTCAAATTCTAAATCATTACTAATATTTAATGTGTCGGCCTTGTACACCGTGTACCCGTCAGTATAAAAGATAACATTACCAAATTTGACAGTTTTACCTGCCCATTTGAAATTCGAGCGCCTTTTGAGTTTTCTTCCTCTGAACTATCTGTCCTCCTCTGTGAACTGTTAAAAATGGCTTCCCAAGATTCTGAACAAAGTTCACCCCTCCTAGTAACACCGATCAACGCCGTTTCACCAAACCTTAACACTCGCGAAGGAACCTCAACCTCGAACCCCAAAGGAAAGAAAACCGATAAGAATCCTCCTACAAAAACCCCCAAAACTCCCTCTGAATACTACAAGGATACGGATCGTTTCTCGCATGCCAACACTCCTTCTATTGTCACTGAGGCTGAATTAAAGAGGATTCGATCTCGGTACCACATTCCGGATACTCACGCGGCTAGGGCTCCCCGATCCGGTGAGAAAATGTATCAACGGCCAGAGGGTTGGACAGCCGTCCCTGTGAACCTGCTTGAGAAGGGGGTCCATTTCCTCTTCACGTCTTCATAGTGACTATACTGGGGTTCCTGGGCGTGGGGTTCGCCCAATTGGTACCAAATTCTTACATTCACATTTTGGCCTTTGTTGCCTTCTGTCATGAGTTGGGCGTTGAGCCTTCTCTCGACTTCTTCTTCACCGTGTACAAGATCGTCCAATCCAGAGAGAAAGGGTTCAAAGCCCTCAGCAAACACTCTCCGAAGTCGGGAGAAAAGTTTGAGAGACGTTCGTTGGTGAACACTCCTTCGAGCAATAGGGGATGGCACGAGAAGTGGTTCTTCGTCAAAGGTCCTGTAATCTCTTCTTTACCGAACTGAGCCACTGACGAGAAGATCTCTGCTGACTTCAGAGATATCTCTGAAGAACGGGAAGTTGAGATGATAGAGCTTTTTGATAACTTTTCTAAGGAAGAGTGGAAGTATGGACTCCTTTCGAAGCAGGCCTGGTTATATGACCATAAATGTAAGTATCGGTCTATTTTATACATAAATCTTTGAAAATGTTTTTATGATGTGGAATCTAACATAGGGATTTATTTGTTTAGATGCGAGTATCTTTGATCAGACCGAGCTCATTAGAAATAAAGGAGTTTGAAGATTTTTTGTCGGGGAAGTCTTCGGAAGTTGTTGAGAGTCTTCCAACAGAGGCTACCCCAGAAGCTGAGCCAACCCATGAAATACATACCGATGAATTCCAAATAGAAGAACCAGAAGCTGATGAGGTTCATGTATTAGAAGAGACCCTTCGTCCTCGTCAGAAGAGGAGGGCCACTAGAAAACCCAGATCAACACCTCTCGGAAATTTCTTGAAGCCATCCCGTAAACCGAGCCAACCACCACATCAATCCCTCGACGAGGAGGCTTGCTCGATCGTCCTGATGGAAGAAGTATCCTCCAGACCAAAAAACTAAAAACCAAGATAGCCCCCCTGACCGCCGAAGAACTCAGGGTGCCTCAGTCCTCACTCATCCCTTTTTTCGTGCGCTTCAGAGAAATACAAATTGCGAAGAAGGTGAAGCAGGGCGAAAATGCTCCAACGTATCCGGGAAGAGAAGCGTACACCGACAATGACCATCCAAGTTCGCGCTCTGCAAAGATCTCCCCGAGAACCCATTCCAAATAAATCTCCCTCTCCCGAAACTGTATATGCGGACCCCACCCCTCCCGAGTAGCCAGCCCCTTCTCCCGAAAGACCGAGACCTTCCCCCGAATGACCCGATCCTTCAGGTCAAGATTATCATGCTGAGGTTATGGGGTCCCCGACTCTGTGGCCTAGATTCAATGAAAATTTCCCATTCGATCTTTTCGGAGCTTTCGTCCGGAACGCTGATGACCACTGGTTCAGCGACCATACGGATGGAAATCTGCTTGACGAGGGGATGAGCTATCTGGCTAAGGTAAATGACAGTTTCTTTATTTTCTATTTCTCTGTTCTCGTTTAGATATCTGAACACTGATTTGAACATTATTGAACATATGCAGGCCAATATTGTCTTCGGACGTTTGCGTCCGAGGCACATAAATGGGGAGGCCGAGGAAGATTTTATGAGACAGGAGATCAACATGCTGAGATCGACCCTGGCTCGAGAAAGGGCCGATCGCGAAGACGCTCTTCATACCATCGACGGCCTTCAAAGAGACTTAGATCGGGCTAGGATGGACTTGAAGACGCGTCGACGACGAGCTAAGGGCCACAAGGATGAAATTTGGTTGCGTTGGTTGGTCAACAAGTTTTAAGCGATATGAACGCAGCTACACTGGTCGAAGAAAACCCTCTGAAGGCCAAAATGAGGAGTTTTCTTGACCAACCAAGCTCAGTGATTCAACTTGGCGAGGCTCGGTGAAGGCTGTGACGAGGAGGCGAAGACATAAGGCAAGCGCCATAAACTTCATCACAAAATAAAGAGCTTGAGGGAATGGGCCCTCTTTTGACCAAGAGTCATAAAGCGATTCAAAATGTAATCTGAGGATTAGGATGAGCTTAATCTCGATATCATGAAGGTCTATTGAGAGGGTATGAAGACTATCGAGAGCAAGGTAAAGAAAAGTTATCGATTGCTTTCAATTTGGATCCGGACCTTCTTAATTCCGAGGACGAATGTGGTGCCTGAATGTCCTTCCTGCTTTATTCTGACTATGTAAAAATTAACTATTTATGTTTTTGGGATTGTTTGAAACTTTTTTATATGGATTTTGACAGTACTTCTATGTTCGTATAATTAGTTAATGTTATGGATGAATGAATGAATGAATGTTTTATTTTATTGATGAATCTTCAACTTTCTTGATTATGACTTCAGTTTTGATTAGTTTCTTGTCAATAATTCAGTATCAATGAACTGAACTCAAATAGTGAATCATCTAAGGCATATAACAGTTAATTTATAAAATGAAGTGAATTGAATTTTATGGACAGAATTTAACTGAACTGAACTCAACACTTGAATAAAATAAAGTAATATATACTCATCGGTACCAAAGTGTGAGATCGGTCATGTGTGAGGTGAATTCGGCTTACCCTCTTTGCAACAACAAGATCTTGCATACCGCTTGGGGTAGAACAAGTATATAAGGACCATTGTGAACTTAGGACAAATAGGACCAGGATCAATAGTGACCATTAACTTACCACCCATGGTAAAATCAATATAGGATCATAGGATTTGTCTACCACACGGGGTAACAAATAAGTGGGCTGCCATCGAATGGCCAGCGAGTCCTACCATACCTCCTTACACCATTGTGACCTTAGGACAAATAGGATCAGGATCAATAGTGACCATTGACTTACCACCCATGGTAAAATCAATATAGGATCATAGGATTTGTCTACCACACGGGTAACAAATAAGTGGTCGCCATCGAATGGCCAAATGAGTCCTACCATACCTCCTTACACCATTGTGACCTTAGGACAAATAGGACCAGGATCAATTGTGAAAAAGTGACTTTTATTGATAATAGACAATCATATACGGACTTTAAGTAAATTGACTTGATCTCTATTGAAAATATTTAGAAGCACGCCAAAGACGCCAAGTGTTCTTGATCTCGGAACCATCTAATGCCTTTAACCTGTAAGTGGTGGTGGCTTTGATACTTGATCACCTCATACGGCCCTTCCAGGTTTGGCATTAACTTTCCCGTATTTTGAGGTGTAGAGGCTTCGGCTTCTCTGAGGACGAAGTCCCCTACTTCGAATCTGCGAAGTTTGACTCCTTTGTTGTAATGTTTAGCTACTCTTCGTTGATAAACAGCTAATTTGAGTAAAGCCACCTCTTTGACTTCTTCTAGCAGATCCAAATTGGCCTTCAGTCCTTCATCATTGTAGATCTCTTTGAATTAACTGACTCGAAGACTTGGAGATCCAATTTAAACGGGACTAAGGCATCGATTACCATAGGCGGTCGAAAGGGTGAATCCCACAATGGTGGTCCTTGGTGTAGTCCGATAAGCCCACAAAGACTTATTGGCGACTCTTTCGGCCATCTTCCTTTAGCTTCATCCGATCAAGGCTTGACGATCCCGCTTCAAGCAGTCATTCCTGTTGGTTACCTCAACTTGCCCATTTGACTGTGGGTGAGCCACTGAAGTCTTCTTATGCTGAATCCCCAACTCCTTTAAAAATTCTTCAAATTTTGATCCCACGAACTGGCGTCCGTTGTCCGATATCAACACTCTAGGAATCCCGAAGCGAAACACTACGGACTCTTTTATGAACTTCAAACACTCTTATTCTGTTATTAACCGAAGTGGCTTCGCCTCTACCCACTTAGTCATGTAATCAATAACAACTATGACGAAGCTGACCTGACCTTTAGCTTTGGGCAACGGACCCAATATATTTACCCCCCAGACAGCGAAGGGTATAGGAGATAAAATCGAGTATAGCACTTCCAGTGGCTGATGTGGGATCGGACTGTTGAGCTGGCACTTTTCACATCTCTTGACATACTCAGTAGCTTCCTTGAAAATTGTAGGCCAATAGTATCCCTATCGAAGTACTTTATAAGCCAAAGACTTGGCAAATTTATATGATCACCATAAATACCTCGTGAACCTCACGAAGAGCATACTCTACTCGAATGGAACCGGACACTTCAAAGAATGGTGAGGAAAATGCCAATCGATAAAGATCCCCATCAATAAGAAAAAAATTGGCACTCTTGTACTTGATCTTCTTCGCCAACATCTAATCCGAAGGAAGGACGCCATCTGCCAAATACTCAATGTAGGAGTCATCCGGTTAGATCGCTTTCGATACACATCACCGCGTCTTTGAACACTCAATTTCGCCGCAAAACTTCCAAATAAAGCGATCCGTTGAAAACATACGCATCCGTAGTGGCCCGACCGACGAAGGCATCTAAGCAATGGAATTGTCGCTACGCTTTATGCCCTGAAACTCATACGAAGCAAAATACTGAAGTCGGTCTTTTAATTCCGCCAGGTACTTGATCATCCGGGTCCCACGAGCTTCATAATCTCCCGACAGCTGTTTAATGACCAACCGAGAGTCATCATAAATGATCGAACACGGACTTCTAGACTCTTCGCCAGTCGAACACCTGCTAGCACTGCTTCATACTCGGCTTCGTTGTTCGTCGCTTTAAACCGGAATCTGATGGCCTGCTGAACTTTGAATCCCTCCGGACTTGTCAAAATAATTCTCGCCTTACTAACGATCCATCGTCGAGGATCCATCTGCATCACAAGCGTTCAAGCATTTCGATCTGTTGAAGAAGCGCAGAATCGCCTTTCGATCGAGACGATTGACCTCTGGTAACTTTCGGCATCTCGCTTGAAGAAGCGAACATTCCACCATAAAATCGGCCAAGGCTTGACCCTTGATAGCCGTTCGGGGATGGTATTCAATGAAGAATTGGGACAACTCCATAGTCCATGCTGCTAGTCTCCCTGAAACCTCTGGCTTGCCCATCACCTTCTTCAATGGTTGATCCGTGTAGACGACCAGGAACCGACCTTGAAAATATTGCCAAAGCTTTCTACTAGCAATTATTAAAGCAAAGGCAAATTTCTCAATATTCGGTACCTGGTTTCAGCATCTCGTAGAACGTGGCTGACATAATAGACCGGATCTTTACTTCCCATCGACCTCCCGAACCGGCCTTTGCTCTAAGCGCTAACGAACTTCTGCGCAAGGTATAAATATAAGGTCTCTTTGGGGCGGGCTTCACCAATAAAGGAAGCAGAAGACGAGATATGACTTTATGCCTTGGAAGGCGTCTTCACACTCAAGTCCTTTGGAGCGTCTTCGCATTCTTGGGCCCTTCAATATGTCAAAGAAAGGAAGGCATCTCTCCATGATTTGGCAACGAACCTCCTTAAAGCCGCAATCCTACCGATCGAGACGTTATGTACGTCTTTGAGCGATCGAGAGTCTTCATGTCAAGAATGGCACGGATCTTTCCGGGTTGGCCTCGATGCCCCTCCGGTGACGGATATCCCGAAACTTTCTCGCAAGACCGAGGCCGAAAGTGCATTTGGGCGGATTGAGTCTCGATTTGCGATGTCGGACGATCCGAAAGCATTCCTCCAAATCATCCAAATGCTTACGAAACCGCATGCTCTTCACGATCATATCATCTACATAAACCTCCATGTTCCTCCCTAAAGCACTTTCGTCAAGATGAAGTTCATCATTCTACGGTAGGTGGCTCCAAGATTTATAAGGCCAAAAGTCATCTTCAGTAGGCGTAATCGAGCGGTGTGTAATGAACGATGTCTTTGGAATGTCCTCTTTGCACATGGATATTTGATGATAAACTGAAAAAAGCATCCATAAAGCTTAGTAATGCATACCTCGAAGTGGCATTGATGAAATTTGATCGATATGGAATGCGGAGGATAAAGTCCTTCTGGACAAGCTTTATTGAGGTCGGTGTAGTCGATGCAAACCCGCCATTTTCCATTCTCGCTTCTCGCACCAACACCACATTCGCCATCCAGCTACGGGTAGTCAATTTCATAGATGAAGTCGCAGCACCAGACGACTTTGCAATCTCTTCATCAATGATCTTCGTCGCTCTGCGCAAAGATCCGCCTTTTTCGCCGAATCGGCTTCTTCGAGGAATCTACCTCCGATCATGCTCATTATCTTTGCTTAACTCGGGCATATCCTGTGGTTACCATGCAAAAATATCCGCATAGCAGCGTAGGAGTTCCATAAGGTTTGTCCGAAGAGGCTCTGGTAGACCCGAACCGATCTTCACTGTCTTGTCCGGTTTTCCGATGATCAACTCAATCTCCTCTGTCCCACATGCAGAGATTACCAACGGTTCTGAGCTACTCTCAGTGAAGGGTTCGATCTCAATTGCCATTGTCTGTTTCTGTTTACTAACCTCCACTCCGGACGAAATAACAGCATTCCGATAACATCGTCGGGCCAGATCTAAGTCCCCCGCCACCTCTCCTACTCCATGCGCCATGGGGAATTTGATTTTGAAATGAGGGATGGAGGTCACGACTTGGAGAGCCGTCAATGTAGCCCTCCCGGTATGGCGTTGTAAAAGAATCTACATGCACAATATAAAATTTACAAGTTATTTCTACTACTTTGGTCTTTGTGTAGAAGATAATCGGGAGTTCAATAGTGCTCGTGACTTTCAGGATCATTCTTTGAAAGCCAGTATAAAGGAGCCTCCTGCCCGACCTCCATTTTTTGCCCATCAAGATGCATCCTTTGATAGGCATGGGCATACATAATATCTACCGAAGACCCGTTGTCTATCATCATGCGTTTCACATCCACCGAGCCCACTTGTGCTGTGATCACCAATGCCCCTTCATGTGGCTCGATGGGCTCCGAAGGATAATCTGCGTCCATAAATGATATGACGGTTCCTGGAAATGGTCTGTCGATTTTCATAGGAGTATCCACCACAGACATGACCGAATCTAGGTAGGCCCTTCTCTTCTTCCCTGCCAACTTCCCTACAGACCCACCGGTTATTACATCGATGACGTGCCTTGGCGGCGGTGCTGAAGCATTTTGGATAGATGGAGCCATTTGAACCGTCTGAACAATACGGTTGATATTTTGCTGATCACGTTGGTCTTTCTCGGCCACATACTGAACCAGCAAGCCGCCTTGAATCTTCTTCTCCACGAAATCCTTTAAATTGCAACACTCGTTAGTGTCATGGCCTGCGGCTTGATGATAGCCACAATATTTACGAGAGTTGCCTTGTCCTGTCCTATAGTTATCACGAGGTGGCTCGAAAAAAGGCTGGTTTCTGATCTGATCCAAAATTACCGACCTATCTGTGTTCAGTTTGGTGTAGACCTTATTCACTTTCGGGCGAAAAATTGGGCGACTACTTCCTCGCCGCCGTGAGTTATTGTCTTCTTGAAGCGCCTCCGGCCGATCATTATACCCCCACCCCGATTCTCCTCTGATCGACTTCGGCCTTGGGAACTTCTATCTCCTTTAACGGGTCCGAAGAAGGATGCTTCAGTCGTTCATAGCCTCTTCTACAACAATATAACCTTCAGCCTTGTCAAAGGCGCCGCCAGCTTTTCCGGATGGTGGAACATCAACTTCTTCACCAACTTCTCAGACTTCACCAGATCTAGCCCATTTTGGAACAAACCTACAACCTGGAGATCATTAAGGTCGGACACCTGACCAACCGCTTCTCTGAACCTCTTTACATACTGGCCTAAAGATTATTTGGTGAACCGCCGGATCCTTATTTAGAGAACCCGTAGGCTTTCCCCTTCTTCGGTTGCTCCCAAAACGTGCATGGAACTTATCACAAATCTCGGTCCAAGAGGATATCAAATCGGATGGTAAAGTCCTCATCCACTGTCTCGCATCTTTTCTCAGCGTCGTGACAAAAGTGTGGCACTTGGCAGCATCAATGAAGTCATAATAGTCCATCAGTCGGTCGAACGCCTGACTATGATCATAAGGATCTCCGGACCCATCGTAACTCTCCATACGAGGCAACTTTTTGGTGATATCTGCCTTCTCCTTGAGAATATCTGAGGAAAAAAGGGACGCCTTCTTTCCCGGAGTGTCCTTCACCTGTTGGACCTCAGCTAGCTGTTTTCGGAGCTCTTTCAACTCCTTTACCAGAAAATCAACACCTTCGGGCTGTGAGGAAACCTCCTTCTTATGAACGACATTCTGTCTCTGAGTGGATTGACCTCCTCCTATCGGTCCCATTGCCCTTGTGGGGCTTCTTGATCTACTCCGGCATGCACTTCTGTCCTCATAATGAGAATGGTCACGCTGATACTCCCTTGTTCTAGTTTCTGGCACGATCTCCCTCGACCTGCTCCTTCGTCTGTCGTTGTCTCGATCTTCGAGAACCAGCGACCATCGTGTTTTCTTCGGGGGCGGGGTGTTCTCGCTTCCTCGATCTCCTCCTATCTGTGAGAGCGATCCCCTGAACACATGTGCGTAACGCTCCGGCTCTTTTGCCCTCTCACCGTGGCATCTCTTTATACTACTACGCGCTTTCTGACGAGAACATGGTTAGATGTTTCGTCCCTTAATTCCGCCACCAAGCATACATTCGGCTTATATCTTCTCTCTGTTTCAACAGAACCTCAAGGCTTTATCCGCTTGATTCGCCATTCTCGCCAACTTGGCAGCTTTGTCCTCCTGATCACTTCGACGATGAGTCTTAGTCGGTGAGCCCTCTGCTCGCCCCCGACCACGATCATGTTCTTTATCCGCATTGAAAACCAACTTTCGTCGGCCCCACCATGGATCTTGGACGGAGATCTCTGAATTATACTTAGAGGTCGTGTTCTCGTGAGCACTTTTAGAAGGACCAGACGATCCTTTCTCAAACACGAGGCAAGCGATGATAGTATAATGACCATCGCCTTTCCTTACGGCGTACTCATCTCTACTCCTCATCATCTTCCAAGTAGGTTAAACAATTGTGATTGAAAATTTCAACGACACTAGAACTAACCCTGGCAGCATGATGTTAACGCCAAGATCTTTCGCCACGTCCCAATCACGTAAGATGCCCTCGATCCCGCAGACAAGAAACACGATAAACACCACAAGCTCGCGGTTGTTAAAATGGGGATAGCTTCAGCGTGAGAGTCGAGATATCGTGTTCAAGGTTAACAATGGAGGATGTAATGTATAGTGTATTGAGAGAGATAATAATTCTCCGTTGTGTGTATGTGATTCTCAATGTGAATGTTAACGTACCTGTTTGTGTAGACCTCCTTGCTAAGTTATACTCTCTTTGCGGGATTCACCGTACACCCACTACTATCGACACATTTACCGATCCGATGGGTTCTTAAATCGCATGTAGTCTACCTACTACTTTTAGTCATTGCTTTTCACGGCCGTAATATATGATCCCATCCACATTAATGCATGGCAGGTGTTTTAGTCAATCGTCATCCTTTTCCATCATTATAAGTCAAAGATAGAGATATTAAAATATCAAATGGGTCGATCCACTGATCAACCCGATCTTAAGAGGATCCAATGAAATAATATAATGGTAGCCCAATAACTTTAAGACTCAATAGTAAGGACCCAATAAATAAATCGAATAAAAGAGCCCAATATATTACAAAGCAGGAGAGAAATATTATGACCCAACAAGAAGTATTCAAAGAGAATTTTTTTATTCTAATTTTAAACATTAAAATGTATTAAAAAATGAATTGTTCAGATGCATTTTGAAAGAATTTTTTTGGACATTTGAAACTACCAGAATCCAACTGTAAACAAAAAAAAAGTCCTTGGAGTTGGTTAATATGCAATCATAAAAGGGGACCATTTTCTTTATCCTAGTAGAGTGGACAGATGGCAAGCAGAAAAAACACAAAGATACAAATTACTAGGACAGAGACGGACCATGGGGAAGAACATGTTTAGGAACTTTGAGCCTTATCCTTGAGTTGCATAACATCCAAATTTCTGCATATTGTTTTCAAGAAGTGGGGTTTAAGGCCAGTTCATCACATGGTCTTATGGAGAAAACAGATGGCATAATAATTCTTCTTTCTGTTTCAAAATTTTATATATATATATATATATATATATATATATATATATATTTTATTTGTATAATAGTTTATGGAGCGTTTAGTGCATTTGAAATTACAAACGCACTTGAGAATCGTGTTCGTCTACAAACAGTATATTCTAAACGCAAGTCTTTTAACTCATAAATGCACCATTTAGGACTACTTTTTATGTGGTGGCCAAACGCGGTCTAAATGTTACCATTGCAAACGCTATAAACTACTAGGGTAGTCAAACATACCCCCATTTAGTTGCATATTATATGCCACCACTGCTACATCTTTAGCATATGTTAAGGATATATTTGAAAAAAATAATATATTTTTTTAAAAAGTTGGTCGTTTTAATAACGTATTTCTATTTGTGGAAGAGATGGACTGATAAGCAGAGTTTGTGCAATTAATGGAATGCTGCCTTAGGGAGTGGTGGTCCATTTGAGATGCCTAGCTACCGGCCTTTGTTCGACCGGAGTGACCACAGGTCAACATTCCAGCTGCCTCCTTCAAGGCATGATTTACGACTAAGAACCACGGGTTGGAGCTCAAAGGTCCCTACATTCTCCCAGCTCACTCATCTACAATCTTGGTTATGTTAAATGTAAGTGAACCACACAAGCAAATGTTTCGACCAAGAAAAAAGAAATACAAGCTTGACATCGACACTCGCCCATATGTGGTTCGGTAAGCTACTTAATGTCTCTGTCTTTTTCATTTGTCGTTTATTCTTCTTATGTATTCCCTTGTCTTGCAAAATTAGATATACATTTTTTTCAAAATTAAAAATATATTTTTATTTTTACCCTAAAGTCACGCAGAGTTAAGGGTGTAAATTAACTTAGTCCAGCCGAATATTTAGTTGCTCAGATTTGGTTCATAAAATTTATTGAATATAAAATAAGGTTTGATTGAGGCTCATTTAGCTACCGAATTAAAAGACGATCTCGAATCGAGTTTCAAACTCGTTAAAACTTTTTTCGAATAATTTATGAACTTTAATAATTCATTATACTTTAAAATTTATATTTCATATTTGAATCACTTTATCAATGAATCTGGTGAGTCTGAATTCAATCTCATTTAACTATTTTTGCTTTCATTTTATACCCTTAAGCGGAGTTCTTAACATACTATTATATCATTACTTGTATAGATAGATCGAGTACAATTATTTCACCACTACTTCGTTTTTAACAATCTATTTGGAAAATTAAAAAAAAATCTTAAAAAGTCTGTCAATTTTAGAAAATGTATCTCTAAATTGAAACCAAGGCAGTAACTTTCAAGAACAAGCGAAATAATAAAGCGTAATAAGACAACATACCAGGTGATGTAATCTTTTGAAAAGGCAAATAATCTTCAGCATATTTTCCACAACTATCATTGGGATAAACTCAACTCAACTTTCATTTTGATAGATGAGATAAAATTATTCATACTGAAATACAATTCCTGTCATTGCTACTTGTTTTAAACCAAATAATCATCATACATTTTACTACAAGATCGCCAAGTAGGCCTTGTTAATTGAAATGAAGAAATGACAATGCTTAAGACTAAGCTCCAACATGGACAGGCTAATCAATTTCGAATTGTCAAAACAGATTTTAAAAAATTAGCAAGAAGGGGAGGCAATTGGCAGAGAGCAGAGCGCTACGGCTTCATAAATAATATCTAAGCCCTTGGAAAAGAATCCAAAATTGTAATTCTACCTCATTCTTCTTTTCGAGCTTTAGTTCTAGCGGGCCTTGCTGGTTTAACGATCTTGCCGAGAAGGACCAATAAGACGGGAACAATGGTTGCGATGAAGTATACGCTCTTGTATGCTGTCAGTGTTTCATGTAGGCTTAATACCTGCGATATTATAGCAAAGAAGCATTAAATACTACAGTGTTTTTATTTGATCATCTTCTGCAATAGCCAACTCATTTTATTTCTCATGTGCTCAAAAAGGTAAAAAGACTAACCATAAAACCAACACAGGAGCAATTTAGAACCATAAGTGTGTAAGCAAAGTTCATGAACACAAAAATCTTCTGAACGACAGCCATATTAGAAGGAATCAATCGCTGCCATCTGTAAATGACTGCTCATAAACATAATAAGTTAGAACCAAACTAATCATGAAATACCTAGTTATGTTATAGCAGTCGACAATATTGAATGCCTGTTTGTTACCTCTTGAACCGGCAATCATCAAAGCTGACTGAACAAAGAATATGATGTACCCAGGATACAAACCCTGTTATAGAAAGAGATCATTCTAACTAGTCAAATTGGTGAAGTAGTAATTATGGAAAGAAAATGCATTGATGTTCATATGTATATCTGGAGTGATGAATTATGGAAGGATATCTTACACTATAAAGTGGTGATACTCATTGGAGGACAAATGATCAGAAAATTAACTATATGTTGTTAAGATAAAAATAAGAATCATACAGATTAGTACAAGATAAACTTCTCCTAAGAAGCAAAAAGGTCTCTGAAAACATTTTTGACAACTTAGAATGGGTGATGACAACCGATCAGAAGCACTACGTTATTGATCATTCAATTTTGTGGCACGACGAGTCTAAGTAGTTTGAGGACATTGAAAACAAACCGTTTATATCAAAAAGAGCAAGTGTATTATTATTATTTTTATTGTTTTTATTGTTACTAATTATTGGTTCTTGAGAAAGATATAAATTTATGGATAGAAAAACAAAAATTACCCCACCAAGAAATAGTTAAGGCTTGTTTAAATTACCCAAAATAGTATTCTCTCTTTTATGGTGTGTTTTGTGTTGTAAAGAGGAAAAGGCATGACCAGAAGAATTGTGTGAAATAAGTGAATTTATCCGGTTGAGGCATCTTGATTGAGAACCAGACAGAAAGAGAGTCTTTCCTGTACTTTTAGAGGAAGGTTGGATGTAATTCAAGTACTGAAATACGGACATAAGCCCCCACAAACAAGCTCTCAGGCAAAAATAATTGGAAATAGGTCAGGCTTTAGACGAGTTACTGATCTAGTAAAATAGCAAATTAGAAACTTGGGGGAAATCTTCCTGAATAGCTAAAGCAAAAGAAAGACCAATAATGACATACTCTACAAGTAGAAAAGAAAGAGCCTTCTCTACTCTCCGTATTTGGTATATTGCGTCGGGGAAATGTAGTATTTTGAATCAAACTTCAGGTAGGGTTTCTTATTGTAAGGCGGCCGGTAATGTATTCGCTCTATTTTTAGAAAATGCTAACATGTTAATGAATTGCGTTTTGGTACGAACGTTTCAAAACATAGAACATTTTCGTTCTAAAACATTAAATTTAGAGATTCAAAACTTCTTTCCCTATTTAGTAACATAAGACTAAGACTTTATTGCACAAGAATTATTACAGATATGTTTACAATTGTGCAAATGAGTGACAGATAAATGGCCATACAAACAATGACTAATATCAAATCTAACATAAGGTTAATATTTCCTATCTATAATATTCCTTCAAAATATCTAGGATATCTATAACGCTCTATCAAAAAACCCTAATATTTATAATAAAATTTTTAAAAAAATCAACTAGTGTCACCAAGTAAGCGCCTTGTGGACTTCAAAGAAGAGCTGTTATGACACTAACTTGACTAGATTCAACTACATCTTTTAAGAAAGTTATCCTAACGTTTCACATAAAAGTATTTTGTACCAACTAAATGACTTGAAAAAACCTACCCCTCCCGTATTCCGTACCATGGAATGTGAAGTTTTCCCTTTCGATTTTCATTCCTACCTAATAGGTTCTTATAACCAAGAGCACATATCTGAACCAGACTGAAGAAAACAATAATCAATCATGTCAAGAAGCCACAAAAACCTTTTATCACATAAAAACAACAAAAGTATACAGAACCCTCATATTCATATGAAAATTACTTAAGGAGAGAATTCATGATACCATTCATCAAAACTACAGATATTTCAAGGCAAGCAACACAGAATTCAGAAACAGGGAATTGATTCATTGTCAGATTACAATCAGATTAGAGATTTTTGGTAATCAAAACTTACATGCCATACAGCACTGACTGTCTGCGTAGCCAGCAACTGGAAGAAACCAGGTTTCTTTCCCTTTTGAATGAGTCTCTCATAAACATCTAGAGGAAAACAAAAGCATTAGAATATATACATAATTTTACACATTTAACAACATGAAACTTCAAAGTCAGGCAAATCAAGAGGCGAGGCAATGCTTGCAAATCAACATAATTTTACTTACACTTTTTACTTACTAGGCAAATCAATGGTGGTTAAACACAACCTTAAGTTGATATTTTACGCTTTACTTTTCCAAGTCTAATTCAATCGGTGCACGCTGATTTCATATTATTTCATCTCTCTCCCTCTCCCAAGTCCCAATCATGATATACATACATATAAGCAGATTTCTTCCTCCTCCAAACCATGATAAATACATATACACATAATCTAAGCCTAAGGACAAGTATCTAACAGTGTCTTAGTTACTTCTCCGGAGTTTTTTGAATTTGACATAGCCTGAAATTACATATTTGATTATTAAAACATAAGAAAGAGGACTACTAATACTGCAAGAAAAGCTTAGATCTAGCAGCAATAAACGGAGCAGTTGAGGAATAGAAAGATCAAGGCTTCTGTCGATTTCGTATCACTCTGCATCTTATTCTACAACTAATACTATTTTTCAGAGGTTGAAAGAGAGTGAAGAGAACAGAAAAGTCCCTATACATTTATACATATATCAGAACTATTCCTACATATTAAAAAAAATCTAAAATCCAGTATAGGTCATTGCCTACACTAGCCATGAGCTAGATCCGCCCTGTTAAAAGTTGTCCCTTGTAGGAGCAGAAAGTCCTGACCCAGTTCGCAACCTGTCTGACTATGTGCAGTTTCAGGTTTTCAGCAATAGACATGGGAGCTCTTAAGTGAGGCCCAACCCTATGACAAATTAATATATCAAAAAAGAAGGGGGAAAAACCTATGACAAATTTAGATAACCTGCCTAGCAGACATGTAAATCAACTTGTCAATCCAACCCCTTGGAGAGCTGGTGGAGAACCGGGTACACTACCTTTACGTTATTGGCATTGCAAGTTCAACCCAAACCGAAAATGGCCAATTGGTTAACAGAAGAATTTCCAATCCTAACCACATTGGTAGGCTATGTTCAGCTCAAACCAACAACAACATGACCCAGCCTGTCCATTACTACCTTAGCCTACATAATGGCAATGTTACACCGACTCTTCACTTTGCCTTAAAGTATCCGAGTCTAACACTCGACACTCGACACTCGAACAAGGGTATGGGTACTAGACAATTCATTTTAATGTAAAGAATTGGCAAGATTGAGGAGTAATTGTGTCGAACTTCTCAAAATACCGTGTCCAATTGGACGCTTCATCCAAGTCCATGTAACATAGCATAATGGCATGCTAAAAAAGAAAATGTCTATCAGCCAAATGAATAAACTCCTGTGCCCCTAACTTATTCCTTGCCACGTCATCTAAGCTAATGAAACAGAAAAAGGAGGGCTTGGTCATTGGTGTTAGCTTCTCCCGAAGCTCTAACAAAAAGTTTGTAAAGATAAAAATATCATATTAAAAATTAACTCTCCCCGTTCTAAAATATAAGATCAAGTTCGACTTTTGAAGTTGGTATGAGATACCTCAAAAAATTCAAAATTGATTGTAATTCATTTAATACACACTTCTGTGGGCCATGATTACAGGTACAAACTAATGTCACAACCGGATGCTCCATACAGATGAATTTATATTACGCAATTCCAAAAGGAGGTAGGTAGTTAGGCACGATGAATGGGTTTCGCAAATTGACTTCCAAAATTTTATATGGGACTCATTTTGTGGAACGGAGGGAATAACAACTAGTAGACGACTGTTAATTGGTTGACTCTTTGGACAGATATACGCACTATATATCAAGACATAGTGCAGCAAACCAATTTCCAAGCAATTAAGAGAGCTCCTCCCCACCTTCCAACCTTCCCATCTTCCCACCTCCCCTTCTTTGGAAGCTGAATACACTTATGTAGCCAAGACATGGCCGAATTACAGAACTATCTATAATTAGAAAACGATGATGTAGCCAAGATATCACACAGCTAAACCCAAGGATAAATAAGCATGCAAACTTAGAAGGAAGAGGAACTCACAATGACGTAGCCAGGTGCTGACTTGTATGTTCCACACAAGTGGTAGCTCAACTGAACTCTTTGCCAACTCAACACCCAAGATGTCTACATTTTTTGCACGGTCCCAGTGTGGTTTGGGTGGTGAAGAATCTGTCCATCCACTAAAACCCAGACCAGAAATAATGATAGAAGCTTCCGATATTGACCATATGAAATAATATTTCCAACGTGCGGTAAAGCCAGACATGTACTGATAACCCAGTCGTTTCCAAAAACCCCATTCTTGATATATGGGGTCAGTAAAACGGGACAGTGGGAATTGGGGTACAAGGTACAAGTACAAGCCCATGCATACAGCAGCTTGGAGAAGAGCTTTAAGTGCTGGCCAATATGGTGATGGTGATCGTCCCTTCTCTGAAGGCGTCCAGATCTATTTGAAAAAACAAAAGATAAAGCTACACACAGATTAACTTCAATAAGATGATAAATCCAAACTAGAGCAAAAAAATGAATGAACATACCCTTTTCTTTCAGTCCATTCAAGATAATCCTTAATTTCAAAAACTGGGCCGGCGAAGTGACTGCCACAGCAGAGGCAGTATCCAAAGTACTCAATTAAAGAAGGCAACTTAAGCAATCGGTTTTTCTTTTGTGCCTCACGCAGGTTTTCCTCCTTTAATAATCCGTCATTGTAATTAATTGCACATGAAATGACTTTTAGTGTTAGCACCATCAAGGCTCCTATACACGTTTGGGAAGAAACAAAAGAAAACATTTAATTCATTCGGAGAATCAAACGGATTGTATAAGGTTACCAGTAGTCGACATATTAACAAAACATAGACGGAAAAAGGAAGAACATAATAAATTCAATAGTTTTCAATACCTCACAAAGCAGAAATTTCTTCAATTTATATGGACCGGGATCAAGATAAATACCATTTTATATAGATAATATCTATTATCAAGCAATCAAACAAAACTAAAACATATCTCATTATTTGTGGGATGCAAATCTAAAAATCCTACATGTCAAGATTTGAGGTTGCATATTAAGATTAACAGGCTACTTTCTAAGTCAAGTATCATGTCAAGATTTGCAGGCTACCTTTTAAATCACGTAGATCTTGTCAAGAATAAATCTATTGTGTCATTTATTATATATACAAATTCTTTTGAGAGGCTCATTAATCACATTAGGATCCGAATCAAACAGAGGACATATAGTGTGAAAGAGTGCTTACCAGTTGCATCAATACCACCCTCCTTCCACGCATCCCCACTCATGTAGTATACATGGCTACATATGTATACCAATAGTCAAGAATTATGAATATTTTCCATAAAAGATTACAGAATTTCATTGAATACTTACTGAAATATATATATACATATATACACACACACATATATATATATATATATATATAAGGATATAACTCAACATTGAACGAAAGCAGAAACAAAAACATAAAAGAACTTGTACCAGGGAATACATATTGAAAGAAAACAAAATTATTGGTAGACATCACGGGCTAATCAGTACAATAGAAGAAGCCAGGGAATACAAGCTGCTCAAATAGGTTAAAATTAGATTTTCAAACTGTTCTTCTTTCAGGGGATAAGTACTAATTTTCATTTGTAACGCTTATCAAAAAGTATTCAGCCAAAATTATGATCTCATATAATTTAAAATTTTATAACACTGCACACTTCAAAATGTTTCGACTTATATCAACCAACAAACAAGAAAGACAGTGATAATGGAGAAATGCTCAAATACTGTCTCCTCAGTTGAATAATACTCGCTCCACTCCACAAAAAGGTCTCATTTGTAAAAAAGTTTTATTCCACAACAAGAGTCCTCTTTTTATTTATGTTAGTATAAAATAACACAATGCACTCACGTGTCATCAGTATTTCACTACAATGCCACCATTACTAAACAAAACACTCATTAAATTTAGGAATAAACATGGAAGAAAAGTATAACCTTAAAGTTTGCAAATTTTACAAATTGGACGCTTTTTTGTGAACAGACACAGTATTTTTTTAAAAAAATAAAAACACCAAATACATGCACTCTGTTTTCACTTTTTTGCTATAGTTTAAAATCTTATGGAAGCTAACAATTATAATTTACATTTGGGTGGATAGTAGAATGTGGCAATGAGGTTGACTAACTGATTCTTTATATAAAGATCCAATATTGGTTAAGGCTCCCAGCATTTTAAGCCAAGTATAAATAAAATTTATCAACTCAATCTGTATAAAATTGATTTTAGTTATCAAATGAGACCCAAAGTACTTCACAAATTACAATCCCCATAGTAAAGTTTACAGCTTTTTCCGTTCTTAAAATAAATGAAATCTAGAAACTTGATTTTCCAAATTTTGGGGCCAAAACAGATCACAAATCAAAACAGAATATTTAAATAAACACATAAATTAAATTTTTCAAAAAAAAATACCAGCCGATGAGATAGCCTAGAGCCAAGATGAAAGTGATGAGGCCACATCGGCGTCGATAAAGGATCATAGAAGTGTAACCCACGGACATGGGAACCAAGAAGTGGAGATTGGAAAAGAATCCGAAGGAGAGATAAGAGAGGATGACACCAGAAGCGGCGGCATAGAGGTTTTTCGCCGGTGGGCCGCCAGGGACGAGACGCCAGAAGAAGCTGACAGGAATTGTGGCGACGAAACAGAGGAGGAATCGGAGCACGGGGACCGAGACTCCGATCACGGACGCCATTGCGCCCAAATCCAAATCCATTATTGGGTTTGAATCAAGAAAATAACACACAGTTGTGTGTGTTTTGAAGAAGTAGTAGTAGTATGTAGTTGTGATTGGGTGTTTATTCCGACTATTCTGAGTCGGAATAGGATATATAGAGAGAGGTGGGTGATTTTGGAGGAAGAAAGGACAGGATTTTTTTTTGTTTTTTTAGTATTTGTTCATATTTGTGGTGGTGTGAAAATACGTGGATGCCCATGTGAGGAGATTTGACTGGTCAACGGATTTTTTACTTTCTTTTTTTTTTGCTTTTTGATTAAATACTACTTCTTCAAGATCTTTATTTTTAATTATATTTTCTTGAAGTCATGCTACATATTGCTATACCTATATTAAATAGGAACTAATATTTTCACAAATATTTTTGATACTTCAATATAATTTTTTTCACATAAATATACAATTAATTTTATTTTTATATAAAAAAAATCATATAAAAATATCAAAAATATATATAAAATAATACTCCTATTGACATTTGACGTACATAGATACATTAAATTAAAAAAAATTAAGAAAAGACTCATATATTATTATTTAATTTTATTATTTAGATTTACACGTTAGTCGTTAAATTTAATTTCGTCATAAATTTATGGACATATATATATATATATATATATATATATATATACACACACACATATTTTATTCTATTTTTATATGGGAGTTTATATATATATATAATTATATATGTATTTATAATGATAATAGGACGTTTGTGTAATATGAAATTTTTAAAGATAAAATTGAAAGTGAAAATTCTATTTGAAAATTGTTATTTTAAATATATATCTATAATTTTAAAATGAATGGAATATTAATTATTTAAAAAAAATAATAATTTTTTTCATCTTTTACGGTAATAGCATTCTTATCATTGGGAACATATCATTTTATTTTATTTAAATTTTTTGAATTATTTACAAAACAGATGGCAATAGGGTGTGTGTAAACCTGTGTTTTATATATTTTGTCGTTGTTTGATTTTAAAAGTCAAATTAATTATATTTTAATTTTAAAACGGAATGAGTATTATTTAAAAATAAAATACTCCCTCCATTCCTATACGTAGGTCGTTTTAGACTTTTTTTGTTATTCCTAATTATTTGTCGTTTGTGGTTATCCAGGAGAATTGATCACTATTTTTTCCAAATTGCCCCTTATTACTCCATCTAATTTTTTGATCCATATTTATCATTATTTTATACTATAAGTAAGGTAAATGGTATTATAGACAATTGATAATATAGTTAATACTTTTTAATTATTTTAATTTCATAGCAGTATATTATGCTCTAAAACGACTTATATTAAAGATCGGATGGAGTATACATTACGTGCCTTTCAAGGTAGGATAATGAAAATAAAGGGTAGAAAGTGAAAGCAATAAAGAACAGCTCGCTGGGGTGTAGTTATTAGTTGTGAAAGTTAATGAACTCAAAATACAAGTCGTCAGGTTGTTAACAAAATCCAAATTACAAGACAAAAAGGTTCTAGAAGTTTGCTTCAAAAAAACAAAAGTAAAATAAAAATAAAGTTTCTAGAAGTTATACAAAGAAGTAGTAGTAATGAAAATTTAATGATTTTTGGGTATGTCCAATGTATTCTAACCTACTACGGATCTTGCATTAACCGATCAGAGTGACAGTCTCACAGTCACATGCTGTATGGCCTTATTTATCATGGTTGTTGTGGTCCGCCAGTTTTATTAATTACATTATTAAATTTTTAATTTTTTAAATTATTTTATTAAATTAATTATTATTTTAAAATTGAGTCATTCTATTATCTCTGATTTATATGTGTTAAAATTTTTAAACATTTATCTGACGTGAACTTGAGAAAAAAATGACATTAGTTGAATCTTCCTTGTTTGACTCCTATTATAACTTTTAATATTCAATCCTTTTGATTTTTAGAGAGAAAAAAAGAAAGAGAAAGATGATTGTGAAGGGAAGAACGATGACATTAGCTTCCAGCCATCGGAGTCGGACTTGTGCGCCAACAAATGCGGTTTCTTTGGCACAGCGGCGACGAATAACCTGTCCTCCAAGTGATTCAGAGATTTGCGTAGAGCAAGCGGCTTCTGCTAAAATCGCCATTTTAAAAATTCATTGATGTGTTTTCATCACATGCATGTGCGATTTAGTTGGCGACGCCCGCGACGGTGGAATCTATTTTGGCGGTGGCTGGTTCGACTGGCGGTGGATGTGAACCAGTGGATCAGACAGAGGCATAGGTTTCGAACCGGTGCTTGAGCTGCCGGAAGAAGCTGTTGAACCGGTGACTCTAGTACTGTCACTGAGGACTGAAGACCTGAAATCTTGGATAAAAAGACACTTGCTTTGTCTCTCTCACTCCAAGCTCCCATTTTGTACTCTGTTTTTAAAGAGAGAAAAAGGAGATTATACATTGTTTAAAGAGAGAGAGAGAGAGAAAGATATTATTTTGGGTATGAAGAATGGGTTGCAGTGTGTGCTTCTCATCAATGGGCGGAGCCAGGATTTTTTTTCATCTTGGGCTACCAAGAGAAAAACCCTTTAGAAATCATTCACTACACACAACGGCCGTGAATATTGTTGGCTAACTCAAGAAGACGTGATCAGATTCTTTCTCAGCTCAATTGGCCTTTTTCCCCCCAATTTCGGCCCTGGCCATTGAATCACTCGGCATCATCACCTCCGAATTCATGTCCATTTAATATCGTAAAATATTTCCAATTAGATCATAATAAAAAAATGGACATGTAAAATCACAATATATATTATTTTTTTATCGTATTTTTATTAAATATTAAGATTTACATCAAATATGCTTTACATAATTTTTAAGTTATAACTTTTAAATTTTATTTAAAGAAATTATATAAATATGTTGACGAATCTATACATATTTTAATGTTTGAAAAAAAATTAGTGCAATGGGAATAGGAGGGAGGAGAGTATTAATAGTACTCCTTCCGTCACTTAATATATATCGTTTTAGATGATTTTATTTTTTCCTAATTAGTTGTCGTTTTATATAATCTAAGAGGATTAACTACAATATTTTCAAAATTACTCCTCATGAAAAAATATTACAAATAAGAGAGAAAATGAGATAAGTATGATAATTATATTTAATATTATATAATCATTTTTTTAATTTTTGTGCATAATTTTAAAACAACGTAGTATATTAAGGGATGGATGGAATGCCTAATATGGTACACATTCCAAGTTTTCAATAAATTCTTGAGAATTAATGTTGTGTCATCAGACCAGAATTCTAGACGAAATTGGGGGTACATATAACTCATATTCCCTTCGTCCTTTAATATAAGTCATTTTAGAGAAGTATTTTTGTTCTTTAATATATGTTGTTTAAGAATTTCAAGTAAGTATTCATTGTTTTGTTTTCAATATTATCCCAAGTATTAAATATAACTTTGGTTCTCTCACTATTTTTTGCCCAATAAATGTAAGACCCCAACTTTCATAAATAAAGATTAATTTTTCTCGAAATATATTTTTGAATATTATGGTGTGGATTTGATATAATGTTATAGTTATGAGTAATATTTATAAATTTTGCAAAGTATGCAAGTGGTTAAAGTATTCGATTGGTCGGGAAATATTAGTTTTAACAGGAAATATTCGTACGACAGCACAATCATTGGTGGACCCTACAACGGAATTATTGTCAAGTTAGAAAAACAACAGAAATATCTCTTTATAAAAGTATGTAATGGGGAAAGTTTTACCGTTAACTGTTGAAGTACAGTAATACGCGTGGTTGCATAGTAACACACGGTATTGATTATTGATGCTTACGTGAGAAATCACTCAGTTTTATTCAATTAGTATCACAGTAATTGTTGCATAGTATCTCACATTATTTGATTCAATTATTGTTACAATATTATATATTATTAAATCAATAATTGAGATGACAAGTTATTCATATTATTATCTGCATAATTAATAATGTCTAGAAAGTTCTGTCGAAGAAAGTGGTTTGGTCACCTAATTGTGCGTCAATAGGAAGAAATTCTTATCGGAAAGCCCCCTTCTTTACTGGGAACGATCTGGTTGTTAATATTACGAGTTATAATAATGATGAATAAATGTTGTTAAAAATATTAAGGGGATTTTTATGAAGTATTTGATGTAAATTTGGCTTATTTTATGGACCCTCATTTACCCATTTTTCAAAATAATCAGTAAAAAATTATTTATATATATAATAATGGTGGGGGCCACGAGTGGGTCAGGTGGGGCCCACATGTTGGTGGATTATTGAAAATGGGGGAGGGGAATAATGGTCACGGGAGGGAGTAAGTGGTATTATTATTATTATTATTATTATTATTATTATTATTATTATTATTATTATTATTATTATTATTATTATTATTATTATTATTATTATATCATAATAAGTTTTGTTTTTTTATGAAAATAGAATATATTATATTTTATTTGCATAATGTTTTACTATGCAGTGCACAATAACTTCATGTGATATCAGAAGTTGGCTCTCGTGAAATTTTTCTTCCTGTTCACCCGTGAGAATTCTAAATAATACCCCTTTCATTCTTCTATAAATATGATGCTTAGTTAGAATTGAAAATCACACCAGAATCAGAGAATTATTCTTCTATAATATTGAGCGTATTTCTTTAGAGTTTTAAGAAGCTTTGAGCGTAGAAAATAGTGAAAGTTTTCTTCAAGAATATCTCCGCTATACTAGTTAGAATACTCTTCTTTTTAAGGTAAGGGATATTATTTTTGTTCAATATTCGTATTAAGTAATACTATTTCGTTTCAAATTCAGAATTCTACACTCATTTTGTTAAGTTTTGGCTTCTATATTTCATGAAATAAGTAGAATATCCTTGAAATTTGCGTTTCATCCAGTATTTTTTCATGAAAATATTATTTTGAACATTCTTGATAAGTTTTAACTTTTTCATGTTTGAGTACTATTCACTTGGTACTATTCTCAAGTACTTATTCACGGATACTATTCTCAAGTACTATTCACTTGCGGTACTATTCACTGTGTACTATTCATCCCGGTACTTATTCATGACAAAAATTGATTTCGTTTCAGTCCAAATCATTTTTGATTCAATATTATTCTTGAATTTTACTCCACAAAGTAGTATCATATTGACAATTTGGACATTTTTGAATTCTGGATAAATTAAATTATAAATCTTTTAAAATTTATCATTTGCTTTCATTTAATTGAATTCTTATATCATTGTCATCATCTTCATGCTTATATTGTCATGAAAGTCATCTTTGGCCCGTAGTGCATAGATGAACTGTTAATCGGTGTGATTATGACCAGGGATCATTCGGTATAATCATGACCTGTAATGTTACAACTGATGTGGTAAAAGTCCTCATTGGCCCGTAGTGCATTGATGGACAGTTGTTGACATGATCATAACCATTGATGATTACACGAATATCCTTGGCCCGTAGTGCATGGATAATTTGTGGACGTGATACTAATGAATATCTTTGGCCCGTAGTGCATGGATGATTCGATGATGTGGATTATTTATTAATTAAGCTGAGTCCCAACGATAAAATTAATGATAAACTTTTTAAATCATAGAAAATAGTAGATATCATGCTCTACTTGACTCTTCTAATGGATTGCTTGTTCTGCTGCAATTAAACTTGATGTTTATTGTATTTTATCAGTTTAACACTGTTGAAGGCTAATG
Organism: Panax ginseng; assembly: GCA_020205605.1. Taxonomy (NCBI): domain Eukaryota; kingdom Viridiplantae; phylum Streptophyta; class Magnoliopsida; order Apiales; family Araliaceae; genus Panax; species Panax ginseng. The sequence goes on from CM035138.1 coordinate 26,849,913, forward strand.
ATAATTTATTCTGCATTATCTTAGTCATAATATTTCTTATTAGGCTAGTTGAGCTCACCATTTGCTTTCATTGTTCTCTTTAGGAAATGAGAACGTAGTCGGGACTAGTCGGAGAACGAAGTGATGGTCCGAGTTGGTGGTTGTAGTAGTCCTCACTATTTTATAAAATAGTGTGATAATAGTTGTAATGAGGACTCCATTTGAGTTTGAATACTGTCTACTAGACAATATTCGTGTAAAAACTCTCAGCTACGTTTTTGTCGTATTGTATAATGAAGTTTGTATTTAAATTATGTACCATGTATTTGGCGACTCAGAATAGGTGATGTATACCTATTTTGGGGGTGTCATAATAAATAACACTCTCTTTTTCCAATATAAGAATAATATAGACAAATGATATTATATTTAATGCTATAAAAGCATTTCCTAATATTTGTGCTCAACTCCAATAAATAACACTCTATTTTTTCAATACAAGGACAATATAAACAATTGATATTATATTTAATGTTATACACTCATTTTATTAATATTCATGCACAACTCTAAAATAACTTATATTAAGGGACGGAGGGAGTAACTCTAAGATCTCTTGTACTCAGTGTATTATAAATAGTTATTTTACAATTAAGCCAAAAGGGACTTGGTGACAAGCTCATCCTTGTACTACTCCAATTCCACTTTATTAGTCTTTATTATATACAACACACATTCTTTCTTGCATAATTTAAAAAAAAAAGCGAGCAAAATGAAATTTGAATATATATTATAAAAAATAAAATAATTTCAAATTTATCTTTATTGGCCTCATAAGACTGGCTTAAATATAATTTACTACCCCAAAATATTACCATTTTTTCACTTCAGTGATTCACCTTTCAATTTTGTCAATTAGATGATTAAACTATTAATTTTTTCCACATTCATCCAATTATAGCTGTCATGTCATAAATTTATGACATGGATCCTTGAGTGGTCCGTCTCCAGCTTGTGTCATTAAAAAAGTTATTTCAAATATTTTTTTAAAAATTCAAGGTATATTAAGGGTAAAATTGTCAAATAATCTGTTATCTTACATTAAATTAAACCAAAATAAAATAACAAGGAAATAACACATTATCTCTCTTGATGTCTCTCACTGGCAGAACCAAAGGGGTGCGAAGGGGGGTCATATGACCACCCATCAAAATTCTGCACAATCAATATGATAATACATATATTAATAGTTAATAGCATACACATGCGCTCCATAAATTAAAAAATAGAATAAATTTTATTTTACAATGAAATTCAAATGAAAGAATTTAAAACACAATCAAATCTAGATCGCTACTTGAGGTTGAAGAATGATCACAAAAATAAGTTCTTTATTTACCAAATTATTTTCTACAAAAAAAATTATATTTTTAAACATCATTAATTTACTTCAGAAACTCTCCCATTTGTTAATTTCTTTCTGGATTAATTTTCTTTGTTCTATATAGAAAATTTGTAAGACCCCGAATTTTATGAAATAAAAGTATTCAATATTTCTTATAATAACTATTCAGTAAATGGTTAAATTGATAAAAGTTTAAAGTTAAGGGTGAGATATGAATTTTTCAAAATACGCAAGTGGTTATAAAATATTCAATTGTCGGGGAATATTCGTTTGGTCGTGGAATATTCTTTCTGTCGGAGAATATTCGTACGACGGCGCAGCCATTTGTGGGCCCCATAACGAATAACTGTCGGATGAAGAAAACGATAAAAATTGAGTTTTTATAAATAACGACGTAGTTGTTACCGTTAACACTGTTGGAATACCCGGTGGTTAAAATACAGTAATACGCGTTATTGAATAAAGAAAAAAAGCAGATTGTACGGTATTTTTGAATTATTGATTCTTACGTAAGAAGGCACTACTCAATAATTGTTCTGATAATTAATTATCGCTCAATATTTTATTTTATTGATTCAATAATTGTTACGTTGATATTTTATATTATTGTTGTTTCAATAATTATCAACCGCACAAAGATTTCCCATTATCGGATCAATAATTCATATTATTTGAATAATATTATTAGATAGCATTATTGGCAATGTCTAGAAAGTTACAATCGAGAGGTTTGGTCACCTAATCATGGCGCCAAGAAGGAGAAATTCTTATTGGAAAGCCCCTCTTTCCAGGGAACTACCGTGGTTGTCATAAATGTGATTCTGTAATATTATTTGTGAATAATTAATTATTGATTCATATGATAAGAAAATATTTATTTTATGTGGATATAAATGTTGGATATATTTATTGTGGTTAAAAATGAAGGAGTTAATGTTGAGGTGTTTTATCAGTATTTTTATCGGAATGGAGGTATTAAAAATTAAATCAGTGTTTTTGAGATATATTGCGTGAGTTATAATTTTTAATCCGACCGTTGGATTGTTGTAATTTTTGTATATGTTATACATATATAAGTTGAGTATATGTCCACAAATTTTGAACCGTTAAAAATAAACGTATGATTTGTTATGAATTTTAAGAGGTGACTGATTCAGAAATTAGGTTATAAATGATTTTGGTGGAAAATTCTAGAATTGGTGGGCCCCACTTTTGGTTGGTAAAATTGTGCTGAAATTTTTATTCAAATGTGGTGGGTGGGAATAGTAGCAGGTAAAGCCATCAGGTTGTAGGTTAAGTCTCCTCCGGCGTGCTAACATTTTCCTATAAATAGAGGGCTAAGTTAGAATTGAAAATCACACCAGAAACAAGTTTTCTTTCTCTCTAGGTTATCAAGCATATTTGTGTGAGTATTTAGATACTTTGAGAGTTACTTTTCAGTGCAAGTTTCTTTCGACTTTTCATCCGATATTCCAAATGTAAATCACGCTTTTTGAGGTAAGTGGATTTTAATGGTTATTATGTTTTTAGTTCGTACTTCTTTTCGTCCTTCGAGAAAATTTGGAAAAATTTGAAATGATATTTTGATGCGTTTTATTGATTGTGTCCAAAATGGCGATTTTTGGATGTATATATTAAGAGTTATGAATTTTATGAGAAAAGACTATTTTAAAAGTAACCACTTATAACTCCTTGTGGTTAACTCCAAAATTGATGAAATTTTTATTGGGAGTACATCTATATAATATCAGTGTACTGTGAATTTCGGAATTTTTGGATAAAAGTACAATTTATGATAAATGTCTAAATATAAAGCGGTTTTGGCCATATGAAAAATAGTAAATGAATTTTAAAAATTCTGAGAAAAATATATGTTCACTATGGGACTATATTGTGCTAAATCCCAGAAAAGAAATATTTTTAGAACTGATTTGGTATTTCTTTATGAAAATGGACTAGTTATGAATAAATGAATTAAATATGTTATGTGAAGTAAGAAAATTAGAAAATATGATTTTATGGCTTGAGAATCATACATGAGTTATATGCAGATTTTTGATGAGGGTTTTGGTTATTGGTGATGAAATCTTATGAGTTTGGCATTTTAGAATGATTAAATGCATTATTTAGTAAAGTGTAAACAATTGAAATAAATTGTTTATAAGTTTAAGAAATGTTATTCTTTCAATATCATTATACCGAAATATTGGTATGGATTTTATTGTGGAATTTCTACCTTTTTGAGTTGAAGTTACTATTCACGAGTTATTATTCATGAGTTACTATTCACGAGTTACTATTCATGAGTTACTACTCACGAGTTACTATTCATGGGTACTATTCATGACAAAGTTGGTTTCTTTTTCTGACCAAATTATCGTTGATTTATGGATATTGCTCTTAAGATTAAGTGCAGTTGTTGATCATATTATTTTTATTATCATATATAATATTTTTATAACCCTGATGTTGAAATTCTCTTTCACTTGAGTATAAAGATGGGTAGATTATTGATATTATCATGACTAGGGTTCTCTTTGGCCAGTAGTGCAAAGTTGAATTGTTGACTGGTATGATCGTGACCATCGAATTTATAATTGAATATCTTTAGCTTAAGTGCAAAGGTGAAATGATCAACATGGTTATAATTATTGTTTATATAAATTTCGAAATGATTATATATTTCTTTGAGATAATAATATATTTGGGCATGTAGTGTAAATATGAAGCTGTTGAGGAATATCTTTGCCTGTGAAGTGCAAAAAGATGAATTGTTGATGAATATCTTTGGCTGTAGTCTGCAAAGATGACATGTTGTTGAATATCTTTGGCCGTGAGTGCAAAGATGAATAGGTGTTGAGATGAACATGACTAACTGGTGATATAAAATGAATATCTTTGGTAGTAGTGCAAAGATGAAGTTATTAATAATGATTATGAACTGGAAATGTGATTTGATGTAACCATGATCTTTGATGTTTCAGGTAAAGATAGGTGATGAAAATTATCTTCGTCCTGGATGAGAGGAGGAAGTTAGAACTACAATTATGATTATGAGTTATTCATATGATTGTGGACCAGAATATGTTGATTGATGTTACAGGGATAAAACATTGTTGGTGGATTTTTAACATGGAGAAGATAATAGACTTTATAGTCTATTTGACTCTTCTAATGGATTGCTTGTTCCGCTACAACTATGGTTGAAATTTTTATCATCTACCATATGTTCTAAATCTCTGATTTATTATTGATGAAGGCTATTGATAATTTAATTATCTTTAGTCATGATATTCTTTATTGAGTTAGTTGGTTTCACCCTTTTGCTTCACAATTCCTTTCGGTAATAAGAGTGTAAATTAGGGGTCGGCTGAGGGGTAATGAGGGAATGTAAGCGGTAGTCATCATTAAGTAGTTATATTTGGTGAATTAACTAGGGTGAGGCGAACCCAACGTTGGAAGGGTGTTTTGCCACTATCATACAAGATGTCTAATGACATACAACCTCGTGTCATCATAAGACAGGGTTGTGCTCATTCACTTCTTTGAGTATATTTACTGAGCATTACCTATATAATCTTGGTATTTGTTTAAAGTATAATTCTCATTTAGAGACAGTGGAGATAATGATATGTCAAGAGAAGACTCACCATTGGGAAAAATATGATAGTAATCTTCTCGTTTTTCTTTGGGGTCTATTGGGTCAACCAAGGATAATTCTGTGGCCATATGATATCTATCATAACCTAGACGCATGGCCTCCCATGTACGAAGGTTTCCTTGAGCACTTCCCAAAGATTCTAATTTCCAAAATAGTTTTTAACTATACCTTTATGTAAGGTGTCATTGTGATGTGCTATCCAAGGTTAGGATGAGAGTCACAGTTGGTATATATTTGTATCCAAACTCACAGCATATGTGTTATTGTATTTTGCATGACAATTGTTGTAATAAAATTGTAGTTATTTTCTGTACTATGTATTTGGCGACTTAGAATAGGTTGGATGGAATGGACTTGTTTTGGGGTTGTCACATTTGGTATCAGAGCTTAGGGATATGATCTCTGGCGGAGATCGGGGAATAGGACTAGGAGGGGAGAGATGAGTAAATCCTTCGCTAGTGTGTCCTATCTAAGCTTATTTGTTGGTTATTCATAATATCGTGATATTATGTGATATGTTAATTTGTTTAAATTAACCCTTGTTTTATGGCAGTATTTGAGAATGGCTGCTGAGAATGCTAACAATGGAGTGAATGAGACTGTGGGGATACCTCTAATCACTAACCATGATAAGGTGATGTCAGACGAAGAAGGAATTAGAGAAATCCATGTGGTGAGTGAAGAATTGATAGTTGCACCCGAGATGGTCGCAGAGGTAACAGCTGAGAGTGCGAAAGAAGAGGAAGAAGAGGTACCTGAGGAGAATTTATTTAAGGTATTATATGATCAAAATGTAGAATTGCAAAATCGTATACATGAGTTAGAAGAGCATGCTGAAGAACGACAGGCGGTCGTGGAGCAAAAGGATGCAACAATTCAAGCTTGTGTTGCCCGATATGTGATGCTTGAACAGAAGCATTCTTTGGCAGAGTATAAGATGATAAAGATGGAATCTGAGCTGAAAGATGAAAAAACTGAATGAGTGAGAATAAGTGATGCATGGGAAAAAGCCGCACGATACGTGGATATTGTGGAAAGAGATGTCCGATCTAAGAAGGCTAAAATAGATGATATGAATTTCTCTTTTTGGAAAGCAATTGGGAGAACCCAACATCGAGTTTTGAATTACCCTGTACATAGCGGTCAACCTAAATTCGATGTGGATCGAAGATTGATGATTCAGATCATGAATCAGGAGTACGACGAGGCAGTTGAGGGAGGAATATGTCCTATAGAAAAGTATATTCCGACGGTAGTGATGACGCCAAATGTTGCCCCAGACAAGTCAAAGCCAAGTAGTTCGAGGGATGACGGTTTTTATGACTTCCCTACAAATGAGGAACCTAAATGAAGTTATCACGAGAGATGAGCAACGGAGAAATCATGATTACCCGGGAAATAAAATCTGAAATGAAAGCAAGGTATTCTCAACTTTTCGAAATACCAGGTACGTAAATTTCGGGGATGGAATTTCATAAGGAGGGGAGATTGTAAGACCCCGAATTTTATAAAATAAAAGTATTCAATTTTTCTTATAATAACTATTCAGTAAATGGTTAAATTGATAAAAGTTTAAAGTTAAGGGTGAGATATGAATTTTTCAAAATACGCAAGTGGTTATAAAGTATTCAATTGTCGGGGAATATTCGTTTGGTCGTGGAATATTCTTTTTGTCGGAGAATATTCGCATTTACTGGCGCTAAAATGACCATTTGTGGGCCCCATAACGAATAACTATCGGATGAAGAAAACGACAAAAATTGAGTTTTTATAAATAACGGCGTAGTTGTTACTGAATTAACAATCGTTGGAATACCGGTGGTTAAAATACGTGAATGTCGCGTTATCGCGATGAAGAAGGCACCCAGATATTTACAAAGATTTTTGAATTATTGATTCTTACGTGAAAGGTACTACTCAATAATTTTTACAAAGTAATTCTTTATTCAATATTTTATTTTATTGATTCAATAATTGTTGCGTTGATATTTTATATTATTGTTGTTTCAATAATTATCACTGCACAATATTTCCCATTATCAGATCAATAATTCATATTATTTGAATAATATTATTAGATAGCATTATTGGCAATGTCTAGAAAGTTCATCAAGGAGAGGTTTGGTCACCTAATCAAGCGCCAAGAAGGAGAAATTCTTATTGAAAGCCCCTCTTTCCTAGAACTACCGATTGTCATAAATGTGATTCTGTAATATTATTTGTGAATAATTAATTATTAATTCATATGATAAGAAAATATTTATTTTATGTGGATATAAATGTTGGATATATTTATTGTGGTTAAAAATGAAGGAGTTAATGTTGAGGTGTTTTATCAGTATTTTTATCGGAATGGAGGTATTAAAATTAAACCAGTGTTTTTGAGATATATTGCGTGAGTTATAATTTTTAATCCGACCGTTGGATCGTTGTAATTTTTGGATATGTTATACATATATAAGTTGAGTATATGTCCACAAATTTTGAACCGTTAAAAATGAACATATGATTTGTTATGAACTTTAAGAGGTGACTGATTCGGAAATTAGGTTATAAATAATTTTGGTGGAAAATTCTAGAATTGGTGGGCCCCACTTTTGGTTGATGAAATTGTGCTGAGATTTTTATTCAAATGTGGTGGGTGGGAATATTAGCAGGTAAAGCCATCAGGTTGCAAGTTAAGTCTCCTTCGGCGTGCTAACATTTTCCTATAAATAGAGGGCTAAGTTAGAATTGAAAATCACACCAGAAACAAGTTTTCTTTCTCTCTAGGTTATCAAGCATATTTGTGTGAGTATTTAGATACTTTGAGAGTTACTTTTCAGTGCAAGTTTCTTTCGACTTTTCATCCGATATTCGATCCAAAATCTTGCTCTCTTTTGAGGTAAGGGATTTTAAGGGTTATTATGTTTTTCAGTTCGTACTTCTTTCGTCCTTCAGAAAATTCTGGAAAAATTTGAAATGATATTTTGATGCGTTTTATTGATTGTGTCCAAAAATGGCGATTTTTGGATGTATATATTAAGAGTTATGAATTTTATGAGAAAAGACTATTTTAAAAGTAACCACTTATAACTCCTTGTGGTTAACTCCAAAATTGATGAAATTTTTATTGGGAGTACATCTATATAATATCAGTGTACTCTGTGAATTTCGGAATTTTTGGATAAAAGTACAATTTATGATAAATGTCTAAATATTTGGCGATTTTGGCCATATGAAAAATAGTAAATGAATTTCAAAAATTCTGAGAAAAATATATGTTCACTATGGGACTATATTGTGCTAAATCCCAGAAAAGAAATATTTTTGGATCTGATTTGGTATTTTTCATGAAAATAGACTAGTTATGAATAAATGAATTAAATATGTTATGTGAAGTAAGAAAATTGAAAAAAATATGATTTTATGGCTTGAGAATCATACATGAGTTATATGCAGATTTTTGATGAGGGTTTTGATTATTGGTGATGAAATCTTATGAGTTTGGCATTTTAGAATGATTAAATGCATTATTTAGTAAAGTGTAAACAATTGAAATAAATTGTTTATAAGTTTAAAAATGTTATGCTTTCAATATCATTATACCGAAATATTGGTATGGATTTTATTGTGAAATTTCTACCTTTTTGTGTCGGGGTTACTATTCATGAGTTACTATTCACGAGTTACTATTCATGAGTTACTATTCACGAGTTACTATTTATAGGTACTATTCACGACAAAGTTGGTCTCTTTCACTTGAGTATAAAGATGGGTAGATTATTGATATTATCATGACTAGGGTTCTCTTTGGCCAGTAGTGCGAAGTTGAATTGTTGACTGGTATGATCGTGACCATTGAATTTATAATTGAATATCTTTAGCTTAAGTGCAAAGGTGAAATGATCAACATGGTTATAATTATTGTTTATATAAATTCTGAAATGATTATATATTTCTTTGAGATAATAATATATTTGGCTTGTAGTGCAAATATGAACTGTTGAGGAATATCTTTGGCCTGTAGTGCAAAGATGAATTGTTGATGAATATCTTTGGCCCGTAGTGCAAAGATGACATGTTGTTGAATATCTTTGGCCAGTAGTGCAAAGATGAACATGACCAACTAGTGATACAAATGAATATCTTTGGCCGTAGTGCAAAGATGAAGTTATTAATATGATTATGAACTGGAAATGTGATTTGATGTAACCATGATCTTTGATGTTTCAGGTAAAGATAGGTGATGAAAATTATCTTCGTCCTGGATGAGAGGAGGAAGTTAGAACTACAATTATGATTATGAGTTATTCATATGATTGTGGACCAGAATATGTTGATTGATGTTACAGGGATAAAACATTGTTGGTGGATTTTTAACATGGAGAAGATAATAGACTTTATAGTCTATTTGACTCTTCTAATGGATTGCTCGTTCCGCTGCAACTATGGTTGAAATTTTTATCATCTACCATATGTTCTAAATCTCTGATTTATTATTGATGAAGTCTATTGATAATTTAATTATCTTTAGTCATGTTATTTTTTACTGAGCTAGTTGTGCTCACCTTTTTGCTTCACAATTCCTTTCAGGTAATAAGAGTGTAGCTGGGTCGAGCGGGGGTAACAGGGGAATAGAACGGTGGTCATCATTAAGTAGTTATATTTGGTGAATTAACTAGGGTGAGGCGAACCCAACGTTGGAAGGGTGTTTTGCCACTATCATACAAGATGTCTAATGACATACAACCTCGTGTCATCATAAGACAGGGTTGTGCTCATTCACTTGCTGAGTATATTTACGAGCATTACCTATATAATCTTGGTATTTGTTTAAAGTATAATTCTCATTTAGAGACAGTGGAGATAATGATATGTCAAGAGAAGACTCACCATTGGGAAAAATATGATAGTAATCTTCTCGTTTTTCTTTGGGGTCTATTGGGTCAACCAAGGATAATTATGTGGCCATATGATATCTATCATAACCTAGACGCATGGCCTCCCATGTACGAAGGTTTCCTTTAGCACTTCCAAAAGATTCTAATTTCTAAAACAGTTTTTGACTATACCTTTATTTAAGGTGTCATTGTGACGTGCTATCCAAGGTTGGGATGAGAGTCACAGTTGGTATATATTTGTATCCAAACTCACAGCATATGTGTTGTTGTATTTTGCACGACATTTGTTGTAATAAAATTATAGTTATTTTCTGTACCATGTATTTGGCGACTCAGAATAGGTTAGATGGAATGGACCTGTTTTGGGGTTGTCTCAAAATTGATATTTTCATATAAAAAATAATATTTCTACATGAAATAAAAAAATAATATTTCTACATAAATTTTGATATTGACCAAAATTTTGAGACGTTTTCAAACTATTCAGAGTCGTAGAATACAGTTACCTCCTCTTAGTCGTATAGCCGAAAGAAGCACTCCTAGCGTCAATAAATAATTTTTTTTTCTGATGTATTTTGATCCCCCTTTAAAAATATTCTGGTTCCGCCACTGATGTCTCGTCTAGATCGATTCTTCGTTATTTCTCATTTCTGAATTCTTGTTCCAGATCTGGAAAGATCATTCTTTGACCTACCATTCAGGTATGGATTTATTTTATTTCTCCGTTCAATTTGTTATCGTTCCTTTTCAGATTTATTTCAATAACCTTTTTTTATGGAGTTCGGGTGAAAATCGCTTTTGGTTCTATAGATTTGTTGAGGTGTGCTATAGATCAGATTTTTTTTGGCTATTTTTTGTATTGGTTGGCCCATTTTTCTCTAGATTTATTGTATCTTCGTTCTTTCCTCTAATTTCTTTTAAAATATATAGGTTATTCTTTGGATATGTTGAATCAAATCAGGCCCTAGATAGATGTATAATCTTATCATAGGTTAAGAATTTGAAGGTGTTTTTATGATTTTTTTGGAGTTTTGGTTGTATTTATATGAAGCTAGAGGGGATTGTTGGTCCGACTAGTAAATGGGTGTACTTCGTGAAGATCAACATGTTATTGTCGTCAGCACCACAACAAACAGTCAATTCATGTGGATTGGACTCAATAAAAAAGGTTTTCAGGAATCCTAAAGTTCATTTGAATCATCCTAAAGGATTGGATAACAAGATGAATGGTCCAAAAAATTCATAATCTAAGAAAAATGGTTCAGATTTTCTTCCACCCAAGAGGACAAACAAAAGTTATGGAGCTTTTTTCAAATTGCTTGCAGATTCTATTCAGAGATTTAGTAATATTTATGAGAATATTGAGAGTAATAAGAGGCAACAGATGTTTTTGCTGAGAATGTTTATGGGTGATGTATATCTTTCTCGAATCCTATCTAGCGTATTCACTGCTTGGTGTTGTTGTATTGTATCTGAGGGCCTTATCCCTCTACGGATCTTATTTTTAAGGCAATAAAATTGCTTTATGCATTTAATTTAAGTACTAATGAAACTTCAGATGTCATTCATTTATCTGTTTACGCCCCCAAAATAGGTATACAACACCCATTCTGAGTCGCCAAAATACATGGTATAGAAAGCAAACTACAACTTTGATAATACAGATGTCGTGTAGAATACGACAATACAACTGTGAGTTTAAATACAAATATTGTCTTCTAGACAATATACACACCCAAATAAGTCCTCATTAATTATTCATACACTATTTTACAGAAATAGTGAGGACAGCTAAAACATCTTCCTAGAACCATCACTCCATACCCCGACTCGATCCTACTATGTTCTCACCTCCTGAGAAGAAAAATGGAACAAAAAGGAAAAGGGTGAGCTCAACTAGCCCAGTAAAGAACATTATGACTAAGATAATATACAACAAATTATCGTTAGTCTTCAACAGGAAAAAATCTGATAAATTATAATAGACAACAAGTTTTAGATCAATAAATGCAGCGGAACAGCAATCCATTAGAAGAGTCACATAGAGAAAGAATTCTACTGTCTTCTAAGGTTTAAAATTCCATCATCAATATTTTATCCCTGTAACAACAATCAATATTCATCTTTGCACTACAGGCCAAAGATATTCATTTAAATCACCAGTTGGTCATGTTCATCTCAAACACTGTTCATCTTTGCACTACAGCCAAAGATATTCATCGATTAATCGTTCATCTTTTGCACTACAGCCAAAGATATTCATTTATATCATCATTTAAGACCGAGGATGATGAAAATATTTTTAAAGAAAGCGAATCCGGTGAAACAAAATGACAAGGATTAAGGATTAAGGATTCGTACTTTGTTTTACCTATGTCCAAAAATACCTCGAAAATAATCATATTGGTGTAAAATTCAAGAATGATCAAAACATGGATACAATCAAAGCTAGTATCCGAATAGATATTTTGGGCAAAAAAGAAAAATTTTTATTTTCTATTGAATAGTCTTAAGTGATTCGTGAATAGTGTAGATATCGTGAATAGTGCCAGATATCGTGAATAGTAACTCCCAAACACAACAAGTTCCAAATTTGATAAAAAGTTCAACAAAGATTTTGGCATAATGATATTGAAGAAAATAATATCATTTACTGAAAGAAATAACATCCCTTACCTCAAAATAACCGTACTTACATTTGAATTTCGGTATAGTCTTGTAAACTCGCACCATATATAGCAACACTCAAAATATACTCACAAGAATACGTTCGACAATATATAGAGAGAGAAAGAGAGAAAACTTAGTTTACGGTGTGATTTTCAATTCTAACTAACCTCTATTTATGGAAAATGCTAGAACGCATGAAAGCGAGACTAAAATAATAAAATATTATTTTTATTTAAACTTCCTACGCATGCTTTGTTAGGCCAAGACCACCCCTCAATGTGAAAATTTCAATGACCCATGTGTTTAATCACACCAACCAAAGTGGGTCCCACCCATTAATAAAAATCATTTTATTTTACTCAAACTTCAACAATTCATATATAATATAGCTCGGTTATCGAGAAAAATTCAAAACTCGTGATTTTCATAGAAAATTTCATTCTCTACAACTTTGCGTAAGAAAGTTTTTCCAAATTCCAAATGAAATTGACCAAAATCCATAAGCAGGCGATTTTATGATCTATAATAAATTTTTCATTCAAGAATTGTGTCCACCGACACACAAAACATGTGTTAAACATTTAATGCCACAAAATACTCTACCTCCTCATATACTCATATATCCCACATTCATTATAAAAATATCATAGTTAATATATTATTAAAATAATATATTTAAATGAATTATTTATCGAGAAAAAGATAAAATATTAATTTTCAACAATTGTCACATTAAAAATTTTCTCCATCTATATCCACATAAAATAAATATTTTCTTTCTCATAATAATCAATAATTAATTATTTTTAAAATAATATTACGAGAATCACAAGATCTTGTAACGGTAGCCGCCGAGAGAGAGAGGGGCTTTCAATAAGGATTTCTCTCTTCTTTGCGCAATTAGGTGACCAAACCTCTCCTTAGACCAGAACTTTCTAGACATTGCCAATAATGTTATCTGATAATATTATTCAAATAATATGAATTATTGATTTGATAATGGAAAATATTGTGTAATGACAATTATTGAAACAACAGCGATACAAAATATCAACGCAACAATTATTGAATCAATATAATATTGAGCAAGAATTCATCGTAACAATTATTGAGTAGTGTCTTCTTCACGTAAGGATCAATAATTCAACAATATCATGCAATCTTGTGTGGTGCATCTTGTGCAACCACGCATATTATCAGTATTTTAACCACGGGTAACCCAAAGCAGTTGTTAATCAGTAACAATTTCTGTAGATTATTTATAAAACTCAATCTTTGTCGTTTTCTTTCATCCAACCGCTTTTTTCGTTATGGGGCCCACCTAATGACTGCTATTTGTCAGACGGAGATTCTCACAAAAAGAATATTCCACGACCAAACGAATATTCCCAAACAATAATGAATATTTTATAACCACTTGCTTATTTTGTAAACTTTGCACATTTCACCCATAACCAAAGAATTATATCAAATTAACCCTTATTAATTTAGAATAATGAATAAAGGAAAATTCAATTTTATTTATAATAAGTTGGGGTCTTACAACCTCCCCTCCTTATGAAATTTCGTCCTCGAAATTAACATACGTACCTGGTGTATCGAAAAGGTGAAGGTATCTCGCTTTCATCTCCGATTCCAACTCCCATGTCATTTCCTCAATTGCATGGTTTCTCCACAAAACCTTAACTTGTGGTATAACCTTCGTGCGTAAGACACGCTTTTTCCTATCCAAAATCTCAACAGGTATCTCCTCGTATGTTAAATCTTCACTATCTAAATGCGGTTCTAACGCAATAATGTGGTTCGGGTCTTTCACATATTTACGAAGCATAGATATGTGGAATACATTGTGAACACGAGACATACTTGGAGGTAACGTGGGTCTATAGGCTACGTTTCCTATTCGGTCAAGAATCTCAAATGGACCAATAAACCTTGGATTGAGCTTTCCTCTTTTCCCAAATCTTGTAACTCCTTTCCATGGAGCAATACGTAACAATACATTATCTCCAATATTAAACTCCACGTCCTTTCTATGAAGATCAGCATAACTCTTTTGTCGATCTTGTGAAGTTTGAATCGTTGTCGAATCATTTGGATCTTTTTGTAGTCATGCGTACTAATTACGGTCCCAACAATGTTGCTTCTCCCACCTCATCCCAAAGATCTTTGGAGAACGACATTTTCGTCCATACAACGCCTCAAATGGAGCCATGCCTATACTTTTAACGATAATTTGTTGTTGTAAGAGAATTCCACCGATGGCAAGTACTTATCCCAACTTCCTTTGAAATCTAGAACCACGAGTCTTAATAGATCTTCAATGGTTTGAATAGTCCTCTCTCGATTGTCCGTCTGGTTTGAGGATGGTATCTTTCGAAGCCCGAATAAATAAATCCGTGCCCATAGCTTTCTCGCAAGCTAACCCAAAATCTTGAAGTGAATCTCGGTCACAATCCAAAACTATGGATACTAGCATGCCATGCAATAAATACAATCTCATTCACATCATATACTGAGCAAGACGTTCAAGGAATAAGTCTCGCGTGATCGATAAGAAATGGGCGGACTTGGTTAATCTATCAACAATAACCCAAATTGCATCTTCGCCTTGAGAAATTTTGGGAAGACACCGTAACAAAATCCATAGTAATGTGTTCCCATTTCCATTCAGGAATCTCAAGTGGTTGCAATGGACCTTTTGGCACTTGATGCTCCGCCTTTACATGTTGACAGGTTAAACATCTTAAGATAAACTCCGCAATCTCTCTCTTCATATTGTTCCACCAAAATGTATGTCGAATATCATGATACATTTTGGTACTCCCAGGATGGATTGCAAACGGGGTGTTGTGTGCCTTCATCATGATTTTATGCTTCAGGTCAGAATCGTTAGGAACGCAAAGTCTAGAATTGACTCGAAGTATTCCTTCTTCATCGATTCTTGCTTCTGGAATAGCACCTTCTTGCACTTTCTTCTTCATTTGTATCAGCCCCAGGTCCGTAGCTTGAGCAGCTTTAACTTTATCAATTAAAGTCGGTTCTACTCGTATATTCGCCATCATCATGTGGGATCCTGGAGTCTTTAATTCTATCTTCATCCTTTGTAAGTCGTATAAAATGGGCCTTTGCGTTGACAATATTGCACTCGTACTTGCATATGATCTTCTACTCAATGCGTCAGCTACTACGTTCGCTTTTTCAGGATGATATTGAATAGTGTGATCGTAATCTTTCAATAGCTCAAGCCAACGTCGTTGCCGCATATTGAGTTCTTTTTGGGTGAAGAAATATTTGAGACTTTTATGGTCCGTATAAATCTCCACTTTCTCTCCATACAAGTAGTGTCTCCATATCTTCAACGCAAATACGACTGATGCCAACTCTAGATCATGAGTAGGATAATTCCTCTCATATTCTTTGAGTTGTCGTGAGGCATAGGCTATGACTTTCCCATGTTGTATGAGAACACATCCTAATCCCTTGCCAGAAGCATCGCTGTAGATAACAAATCCATCCGAACCAGATGGTATTGTTAGAAAAGGTGCCGAAATGAGTCTCCTCTTGAGCTCTTGGAAACTCTTCTCACATTCTCCGCTCCATATGAATTTTGTATCTTTCTGAGTCAGCTGAGTTAACGGAGTAGCGATTCGAGAAAATCCTTCCATGAATCTCCGATAATAACCAAATTTAAGCCCGAGAAAGTCTGCGTCACTTGATCACCGACTTCGGTTGCTCCCAACTTTGTATTGCTTCAATCTTCGCCGGGTCAACAGATACTCCTTGTTTTGACACCACGTGCCCAAGGAATGCTACTTCCTCAAGCCAGAACTCGCATTTCTTCAGCTTGGCATAAAGCTTGTGTTCACGAAGTCTTTGTAGTACCAGCTTCAAATGGTGCTCATGACCTTCACGGCTTTTGGAATAGATGAGGATGTCATCAATAAAGACAACAACGAACTGATCCAAATATTCCTTGAATACACGGTTCATCATATCCATGAAAGCAGCAGGAGCATTAGTCAATCCAAAAGACATGACCAAGAATTCATAATGCCCGTATCGAGTCCTGAATGCCGTCTTTGGAATATCCTCAGTTTTAATCTTCAAATTTGATGATATCGAGCGTAAGATCAATCTTTGAAAAGAATTGCGCTCCTTGTAACTGGTCGAACAGGTCATCAATGCGAGGTAGCGGATACCTATTCTTGATGGTGACATGGTTCAATTCTCGATTGTCAATACAAAGTCGCATACTCCCGTCTTTCTTCTTTACGAATAAAACAGGAGCAACCCAAGGAGACGTACTAGGATGAATGAAACCGATGTCTAATAATTCATGTAGTTGGACTTTTAACTCCTGAAGTTCAATAGGAGCCATTCGATATGGGATTTTAGAAATGGGTTTTGTACCCGGTTCAAGGTCAATAAAGAATTCAACATCACGTTCTGGGGGTAAACCAGGAAGCTCTTCAGGAAATACATCAGGGAATTCTCTAACCACAGAAATAATATTCAAATCTGACTTGTCTTTATTCAAATCCATAACATGGGCTAAGAAAGCTTGACATCCGTTTTTCAATAAACGAATAGCTTTGTGGCTTGATATGACAGTGATTGATTTTAGTGGTTTAGTGGTTTGAATTCGTATGACAGGTTGGTTAGGAATATGAAAACTAACCACCTTACGAAAACAATCAATTTTGGCATGATGAGTGGTTAACCAATCAATTCCTAAAATCACATCAAAAGCAAATATCTTTAAAGAGATAAGATCAACAGGTAATGTGATAGTGCCAACTTGGATCATGCAAGATTTATAAAGCGTAGATGTAACGAAGGTTTCACCCAAGCGGAGTTTCAACAGATAAATCAAAATCTAATTTCTCCTGAGTCAAGTTTAAGCGTTGAGTACAAGCGAGGAGAGATAAAAGAATGGGTAGAAGCGGGTATCTAGTAAGGTATAAACTTCGCAAGAATTCAAGATTAGCTTACGTGATCACCTCGTTCGGGTTCCTCACGTTTTGGCGATCCACGACAAAAGCTCTTCCAGAACCGGCCGATTTCGACTTATCCGGGATGACCCTTGGAATCACCACTCCATTGAACTTGGTTTCGCTATAGTACAATCTCGAGCGATGTGGCCTTCCTTTCCACAGGTTGTAACATACCTTGGATTGTTGTGGACGGTTTGCCAATGATATGTCCCTCCTTCCCGCATTTGTAATATCTAACTGGCGGTCGTTCTCCTCCCCTAGCATTTGTTGTTGGCGCTGGTGCTGCTGTTGATGTCTTCCCGTCATTGTTGAATCTTCTCTTTCTGAAATTTCCACTTGAGTAACCTTTCCTATTATCATGTCCATGATTACCATCTGAGTGGTTACCGCCTTTGTCCATATTCTTTCCTCCTCGCTGCTTATCATCGTTCTGATGACTACCCTGGTTGTGGTCCCTCGGTTGAGTATACTCACTATCTCGCTCTAATAACTGAGCCTTGTTGACAACATCTGAATACAGAGAAAACTTATGAGAGATAAGGTATTGACGAATCTCGGGTTTTAGACCTCTCAGAAACATACGCGTCATTCGTTCCTCATTCTCCACCAAATGAGGTGCAAACCTGGATAACTCTGTGAACTTTGCCTCGTACTGAGACACCGTCATGTTGTTCTGTTTGAGTCTAATAAACTCTACCTCCTTCATATGATGAATACTTTCTGAAAAGTACTTGTCATTGAACAGTTTCTGAAATCTTTTCCAAGACATGTTAAGTGCATCTGGCTGGGTACACTTCACAGATTCCCACCAGTAATCTGCTTCACCACGAAACATAAAGGTGGCGAATGGAACCTTCTGTTCCTCCGTGCACCCCAAGACATCGAATATCTTGGTAATTTGCTTGACCCACGTTTCTGCCTTGATCGGATCCGGCTTTCCATGGAAATCTGGTGGTCCCAACTCCTTGAAGCGCTTGGGTTGTGATGGCATAGCGTTGCCATCGTTTCCACCAGTATTTTTTACACGAGTCTCCCTCGCCCGATTTTGCATGAGGCGCAAAAAGCTCCTAAACATTCCATCGTTCATCGTTTGCTCAGTAGTGTTGTTTTTGGGGAGGAATATTGCCTTCTGTTGCACGTTCTCCGGTTTTGCGACTAAAGGTTGTTCCACAGCCTCATAAACTCCATTGTTAACGTTCTCGTGACCATTCTTAAATATCGCCATAAAATAAGGGTTCATTAAAAAATTAACATATCACATAATATCCTATATTATGAGTAGATCAACAAATAAGCTTAGGTAGGACACACTAGCGGAAGGATTTACTCGTCTCTCCCTCCTAGTTCTATTCCCATCTCTCGCCATGGAGATCATATCCCTAAGCTCGATATTAATCATGGACGCCCCCAAAATAGGTATACAACACCCATTCTCGAGTCGCCAAAATACATGGTATAGAAAGCAAACTACAACTTTGATAATACAGATGTCGTGGTAGAATACAGTAATACAACCTGTGAGTTTAAATACAAATATTGTCTTCTAGACAATATACACACCCAAATAAGTCCTCATTAATTATTCATACACTATTTTACGAGAAATAGTGAAGACAAATAAAACATCTTCCTAGAACCATCACTCCATACCCGACTCGATCCTCGCTATGTTCTCACCTCTCCGAGAAGAAAAATGGAACAAAAAGGAAAAGGGTGAGCTCAACTAGCCCAATAAAAGAACATTATGACTAAGATAATATACAACAAATTATCGTTAGTCTTCAACGGGAAAAATCGATAAATTATAATGACAACAAGTTTTAGATCAATAAATGCAATGTGAATAAACAATCCATTAGAAGAGTCACGTAGAGAAAGAATTCTACTTGTCTTCTAAGGTTTAAAAGTCCATCATCAATATTTTATCCTGTAACAACAATCAATATTCATCTTTGCACTACAGGCCAAAGATATTCATTTAAATCACCAGTTGGTCATGTTCATCTCAACACCTGTTCATCTTTGCACTATGGGCCAAAGATATTCATCAGTTAATCGTTCATCTTTTACACTACAGCCAAAGATATTCATTTATATCATCATTTAAGACTGAGGATGATGAAAAATATTTTTAAAGAAACGAATCCAGTGAAACAAAATGACAAGGATTAAGGATTCGTACTTTGTTTTACCCATGTCCAAAAATACCTCGAAAATAATCATATTGGTGTAAAATTCAAGAATGATCAAAACATGGATACAATCAAAGCTAGTATCCAGAATAGATATTTTGGGCAAAAAGAAAAAATTTTATTTTTCTATTGAATAGTGTCAGATACGTGAATAAGTGCCATATCGTGAATAGTAACCCGACACAACAAGTTCCAAATTTGATAAAAGTTCAACAAAGATTTTGGCATAATGATATTGAAGAAAATAATATCATTTTGCGAAAGAAATAACATCCTTACCTCAAAATAACCGTATTTCTAAATGAATTTTATTTATAGGTCGATGTGAAACTCTCACCCGTATAGCAACACTCAAAATATACTCACAAGAATACGTTCGACAATATAGAGAGAGAAAAGAGAAAACTTAGTTTCTGGTGTGATTTTCAATTCTAACTTAACCCTCTATTTATAGGAAAATGCTAGAACGCATGAAGGAGACTAAAATAATAAAATATTATTTTTATTTAAACTTCCACGCATGCTTTGTTAGGCCAAGACCGGTCCCTCAATGTTTGAAAATTTTAGATGACCCATGTGTTTAATCACACCAACCAAAGTGGGTCCCACCCATTAATAAAAATCATTTTATTTTCGAAACTTCAACAATTAAGTAGAAAATAGCTCGGTTATCGAAAAATTCAAAACTCGCAATTTCCATGGAAAATTCCATTCTCTACAACTTTGAGAAGAAAGTTTTTCCAAATTCAAGTAAATTGACCAAAATCCATAAGCAGGCGATTTTATACTATAATAAATTTTAGGTCAAGAATTGTGTCCACCGACACAAAAAACATGTGTTAAACATTTAATGCCACAAAATACTCTACCTCCTCATATACTCATATATCCCACATTCATTATAAAAAATATCACCGTTAATATATTATTAAAATAATATATTTAAATGAATTATTTATCGAGAAAAAAGATAAAATATTAATTTTCAACAATTGTCACATTAAAATTTTCTCCATCTATATCCACATAAAATAAATATTTTCTTTATCATAATAATCAATAATTAATTATTTTAAAATAATATTACGGAATCACAAGATCGATAAACTGCACTGCTAGTTAAGAAAGAGGGGCTTTCAATAAGGATTTCTCCTTCTGGCTGTAGCAATTAGGTGACCAAACCTCTCCTTGAGCAGAACTTTCTAGACATTGCCAATAATGTTATCGATAATATTATTCAAATAATATGAATTATTGATTTGATAATGGAAAATCTTGTGTAATGACAATTATTGAAACACAAATGATACAAAATATCAACGCAAAGAATTATTGAATCAATATAATATTGAATAAAGAATTCATCTTGTAACAATTATTGAGTAGTGCCTTTACGTAAGGATCAATAATTCAACAATATCAGTGCAATATCGGTGCTACTCTTTGTGCAACCACGCATATTATCGTATTTTAACCACCGTGTAACCCAACAAAGTGTTAATTGGTAACAATTTACGCCAATTATTTATAAAACTCAATCTTTGTCGTTTTCTTTCATCCAACCGCTTTTCCGTTATGGGCCCACTAATGATCAAGGCCTTGCATTTGAGATTCCTCGAAACAAAAAAGAATATTCCATGACCAAACGAATATTTCCCGACAATAATGAATATTTTAGAACCACTTGCTTATTTTGTAAACTTTGCACATTTCACCCATAACCAAAGAATTATATCAAATTAACCCTTATTAATTTAGAATAATGAATAAAGGAAAATTCAATTTTATTTATAATAAGTTGGGGTCTTACAATAATTGTCAATAATTAAACCACTAACATTCTTGAAAATTATTAACTCGAGTTTGAGTTAGAAAACTTGCATGTAACGTCGATTATTGCTACACAATTTAATTTAATCTCTTATGAAATACCTATCAGTTATTGTAAGACCCCGAATTTTATGAAATAAAAGTATTCATTTTTTCTTATAAATATTATTCTAAATAGTAATGTGATAATTTAATAAATGCTATAGTTATGGGTAATATATGCAAATATAGAAAGCTGTGGGATATAGAAAGCGACAAAAATAACCTTTTTATAAAAATAACGACAAGACTTTTACCGTTAGACTATTGAAATAACCGATGATAAAAGTACAGTAATACGCGTTGTTGCACAGTAGCACACAATATTGTACAATATCTCTGATTATTGATGTTTACGTAAGAAGTCACTCAGTTTCATTCAATAATTGCCACAATAATTATTGCATATTATCTCATATTATTGATTCAATTATTGTCATAGTATCATCTGCATAATATTTTATATTATTAAATCAATAATTGATACGACAGTTACTCATTTTATTATTTACATTATTGACAATGTCTAGAAAGCTCTGTCGATGAAAGGGGTTAGGTTATTTAATTGCGCTAATAAGGAGAAATCCTTATCGGAAAGCCCCCTTTTTCCTAGGAATGATCTTGTTGTTAATATTATTAGTTATTATTAAATCAATAATTAATACGACAGTTACTCATTTTATTATTTACATTATTGACAATGTCTAGAAAGCTCTGTCGATGAAAGGGGTTAGGTTATTTAATTGTGCTAATAAGGAGAAATCCTTATCGGAAAGCCCCCTCTTTCCTAGGAATGATCTGGTTGTTAATGTTGTTAGTTATAATATTAATGAGGAATAATTATTGATAAAAATATTTCCATTGTGTTGGGAATATTAGTATTAGTGAAAATCGACATTTATTTTGATAATAGTTGATTTTTGGATGTTAAATTGACCAAACGGGTAATTAATTAGATAAATGAGCAATTAATTACTATTAGTTCACATGCAAGGAACTATTGGTTCACATGCAAGGAACTATTATGGGATGTTATGCAAGATTGATAATACTTGAGGGACTAAATTAAAAATAGAGGCAAAGATGAAGGTACTAATTAAAGTATAATTAACCTTGTAATTTGCCACCTTTTTCTAGCCTATAAATACTCCTCTATCCATTTATTATTTCCTACCATTTTTGAAGAGCAAAGTTATAATCAAAAGCTATAGAAAGAGAAACTATAGAGAAAGAATAAAAGAGAAAAAAGAAGAGTATTCTGCTACTACAGTATTGCAGTATCTAATCTCCTACTAAGATAAGGGGTATTATTTATTTCATATTCGTAAAGGATGTCATTTTTTTCATACTCATAAGGGTTGTCATTCTATTTCTTATTAATCTGTGGGAATAACATGTCTACGCGGATTACCGCATGCACCTAGTGAATAACCCTTTGTATTCATTCTTTATTAAATTGTGAAAATGATCTGTCTACGCGGATTACCGCATGTCTGGTGAAAATCCATTTACAGTTTCGTATATTATTTCATTTCATATTCCTAAATCTAACATATTATGGTAAGTATTGCTTCTATAATTTTAATCTATTCATGTCGGGGTACTATTCATGTCGGGGTACTATTCATGCCGGGGTACTATTCACAACAGAATTAGTTTCTTTTTCTGTCCAAACTATCTTTGATATATGAATCTTATTCTTAAATTTGAATCCACGTTTTGATCATCATGTTGACCATTTGGACATTCTTGAATTCTAGATAAATTGAATTATAAATCTCTAATATTTATCCTTGATCTCACTTGATTCATTCTTTATATCATTGTTATAATCCTCAGACTTAAATTGTGGTTAAAGTTATCTTTGGCCTGTAATGCAAAGATGAACTGTTGATTAGTATGATTATGACCAGGAACTGTGTATTGGTATAATCATGACCTTTAATGTTACAAATAAAGACTTGCGGTGAAAGTTCTCTTTGGCCCGTAATGAAAGTTCTCTTTGGCCCGTAGTGTTAGGTTTTGGCACATAAAATGCAGCGAAAATGAAACAATTTAAAGTGTAATTTCGAAACCCTACAATAGGATCCATGCGAAAACCATATTAATTCAGTGGTTAGAAATTTATACCGATTACTGAAGGTGAAATTGATACAATCGAATCTCCAGCGCAATCCAAACGAACCACGCCTCTCAGATCCACACGAGCATGCATGAATCATCGCACGATCTGCGATAAAAAGGCTGCGGTACTAGCCACCAAGGATGAGGATCTCGAAATTGTTTCTCTCTAGTCTCTCTCTAAGAGCGGCTAGGGTTTTAGGTTATGATTAAATTCCCTAAAATATTGATATTATATATATATAGCAGTAAATCGGAATTATTCTAATTAAAATAAAATCCGAATTTATACATATATTGTGACGCCCCCAAAACAGGTATACATCACCCATCTTAAGTCGCCAGATACATGGTACATAAATACAAATAAAACTTAATAATAAAATTGTCGTGTATAATACGACAAAATATAAGATGGGAGTTTATACAAGAATATTGCCTTCTAGACAATATCCACACCCAATGGCGCCCTCATTGAATTTATTATTACACTATTTCACAGAATAGTGAGGACTACTAATGCATCATCTAGGACCATCACTCTGTTCTCCGACTAGTCCCAGCTACGTTCTCATTTCCTGAAGAGAATAATAAAGAAAGGGTGAGCTCAACTAGCCCAGTAAGAAATATTATGACTAAGATAATGCAGAATAAATTATCGTTAGCCTTCAACAGTGTTAAAATGATACAATATAACAAACATCAAGTTTAACTGCAGCGGAACAAGCAATCCATTAGAAGAGTCAAATAGAGAATAAAATCTACTATCTTCTATGATTTAAAAGGCTTTTCATCACTTTTATCGCTGAGACTCAGCTCAATAATTAATCCACATCATCGAATCATCCATGCACTACAGGCCAAGGATATTCTTTAGTATCACGACCACGAATTTTCCATGTACTACGGCCAAAGATAATCGTGTTTTCATCAATGGTCCTGATCATGCCATAAAATAATTCATCTTTGCACTACGGCCAAAGAGAATCCATAGCCATAATCATACCAAAAACTGTCCATCAATGCACTACGAGCCAATGAGGACTTTTTCCACATCATTTGTAACATTACGGTTATGATTATACCGAATAATCCCTGGTCATAATCATACCAAGTCCATCTATGCACTACAGGTCACAGATGACTTTCAACATAATATAAGCATGAGGATGATGACAATATTATAAGCATTGATCAAACTAAATCAATGATAAATATTAAAGACTTTAAATTTATCTAAACATTATCAATCACTTAATAAAATCATAATCTAATATTATTAATATTATAACAATATTTTAATCACTCCTTAAACTTATAAACAATTTAATTTAATTGTTTACACTTTTCCAAATAATGCATTTAATCATTCAAAATGCCATACTCATAAGATTTCATCACCAATAATCAATTTACTCATCAAAAATCTGCATATACCTTATATAGGATTTTCAAGCCCTAAAATCCTATTTACCAATTCTTCAACTCCACATAACATATTTAACTCATATATTCGTAACTAAACTATTTTCATAAAAAATATCAAATCAGTCCCAAAAATTATTCTTTTCTGGGATTAAGCATAATATAGTCCCATATTGAACATATATTTTTCTTGAAATTTTTAAAATTCATTTACTATTTTTCAAAAATCAATTTCTAATTAATTCCTTAAGAAATTAGCTACCTCAAGGTTAACTCCAGAAATTCTCAAATCTTGGCAGGATCTTACACATGTTAACGTGAGCTTCAAGTTTAAATTTCTTAGTCATCGGAGTTATAGAACTCCGGTTATAGCGTTTTTCGTCGGAAAAACCTAAATATTGAAATGGTCATAACTTGCTCATTTTAAGTCGGAATGAGCTCATTTTTGGACAGGAGGTACTTTATACCATATACTTTCATGTCCCAAAAGGCCAGAATTATTCTCATAAATTAAGTGGCCGAAAATGCCCTTTTAAAAATCTGGGCAGTAGCTTTTTCTTAAATTGCAACTTTTGACTCCTTTGCTAAAATCAGTCTACACGAAAATCTACAACACCTTTTCCAGTGATTCCACTTGGATAAGTTAAAAAACTCATAGACTTAACTCTGGAACTTGACCTCACTCAAAAATTCAAAAATATAATAGGAGATATGGTCAATTGAATTTCATGTTCCATTTTCACCAAAATCTAATTTTCAACCCTTTGTGATTTCTAAGAAACTTTCAAGTTTTCATATAATAACCAACATAACTCATCATAACATTTACTAATACCACATATACCCATAATTTTTATCAGTCCAATACTTTTGTTATGACTCTCATCATAATCCACGTAAACAGATCATTTCCACAATTTAACAAGGAATGAAATACAAAGGATCGTTCACCATGCATGTGGTAATCCACCAACAAAGTTATTACAATGTAATAATAAAGAATGGAATAATGAAGGATTCACCATGCATGCGATAGACCCGTATGCATGTGAGTTATTCCCAGCGAGAATAATAAATAATAGAACCCAGTCCAGCCAGAACGCATGAGATAGGATATTCCGGCTGAATAATAAAGAATGGAATAACAATGAAATTACCATGCATGCGATAGAGCCGCGCAGAAAGTTATTCCAACAGAATAATTAATGGAACCAGTCAAGCGTAATCTACATGACAAGCAAAGTTATTCTCGACGTAATAATAAAGAAACGAAATAATAGAAGAATTTCACCATATATGCGATTGCTTGATAAACAAAGTTATTCCAACATAATAATAAAGAATGGAATAACAGAAGAATTTCACCAAGTATAGGATAAACCGCGTATATAGGTTATTCCAACAGAATAATAAGCAATGGAATAACAACAGTTCTCTTCATGAATAAGAAAGAATAACACCCCTTACGAGTACAACAAATAATATTCCCTACATTTGAAAGAAGAGTATTCTGACTGGTAGAGCGATGATATACTCGAAGAAAACTTGTACTACGCTCAAAGCTTTCTTAAACTCTAAAGAAATACGCTCAAGATTATAGAAGAAGAATTTCTCTATAGTTTCTCTCAGAGTTTCAAAGAATTGAATTAAGTAAGAAATAATGAATGAATGAGCTTATATTTATGTAAGAATGGATTGCATAGTAACTAATTCATGAACGGTCCAGATTGATTTACTTTAATCGGACGGTCCAGATTTAAAGAAAAATCTTTTAAATAAAATATAATATATATTCTATTTATAATCTAATAAAACGAATAACTTTATAAAAGTATTACATTTTATATATAAAAAGATTTTACTATGCAAAATACTATGCAGGTACTATACAATACTATGCATAATAAAATATAATATATTCTATTTATAGAATATCTTTATAAAAGTATTCTGTTTTATATAAAATGATTTTACTATGCAAACATTATGCAAGCACTATGCAAATACTATGTATAATAAAACATAATATATTCTATTTATAGAATAACTTTATAAAAGTATTCTGTTTTATATAAAAAAAAATTACTATTAAAACATTAAACCAACGATCCATATTGATTTACTATTATAATTTCAACCAACGGTCTGAAAAATTAGCACATCTCTTCATAAAATAATATTGTACCCAAAAATGATTTAGACCGAAAAGAAATATATTTTTTGGGTGAATAGTACCCCGTGAATAGTATTTCGAGAATAGTACCCCGACACAAAAAGTGTCCCAAATACCCGAGTGAACAATACTAGAGTGAATAGTAATCGGGTGAATAGTAACTCGTGAATAGTACTCTGACACGAAAAATACTCCAAATACCCGAGTGAATAATATTTGGGTGAATAGTAACCCGTGAATAGTAACTCGTAAATAGTACTACCGTCACAAAAAGTACCCCAAATACTCGAGTGAACAATACTAGAGGGAATAGTAACCGGGTATTTTATGACAACTTGTCTACTTTGAAAAATTTTCACATATCACCCTTAACTTTAAACTTTTATCAATTTAACTATTTACCAAAAATAAAAATTGAATACTTTTATTTCATAAAATTCGAGGGTCTCACATATATTATATCTTAATTAAGTCTTACTTAATTAATTAATTATATATATATATATATATATATATATATATATATATATATATATATATACAAATCATCCTTTTAATTTAAATTCGTGATTTAAATACTATCAATCATATTGATATATTTAAATCCTTACAATTTAAATTAATTCTCTTTTTAATAACGTTCTATGTGTGTGACCCTATAGGTTATAATTACGTTGACAATAATTTTAAAATCATATTACAAAATTATAAACAATGAGCGGCATCTAGTAATGCATCACTGCTACCCAAGTAATAATAAGATCGAATATTCGATCTAACCTTTTCGTGACCAATGTTTCAATGTAATTTAATCCTTTTAACCTTAATATCCTAGATTA
The DNA here is from genome assembly GCA_020205605.1 of Panax ginseng. Lineage (NCBI taxonomy): Eukaryota > Viridiplantae > Streptophyta > Magnoliopsida > Apiales > Araliaceae > Panax > Panax ginseng. The sequence goes on from CM035138.1 coordinate 26,878,127, forward strand.
AACTCGAGTCATGGAATGTGTCATACTCTTCATAATTTAATCTAAGTTTTTCTTGATCAATGAGTAGACTATATGAAACAAACCACTATTTTTAGAATAGCCATGCATTTCATAGTCCTACTCAATCAAGAGGCCTATGGATATCATTCCTAATAAATAAGAGGGTTAAATTCCATCTAGATCACTCATATTCCTCACACAATTCATGATGTACATAAATTCTCGTGTAGTAATATAGTGATTTCAGGTCGGAGGACCATTACATCATAGTCACAATGAGAATCACTAATGACACTTTGCATATTGTTTCACGTAGAATTCTCATGGTGGGTCTGTCCAGCACATCATTCTTTAACATGTACCTATGCATTGACTTAATATCTCATATATTTATGACCAATGAGATTTGGTCATCGATCCAATCCATACATTAGTCTCAATGCATCATTGTTGTCCCATCAATGATGATACTCGACTAGGACATTTAAGAGCAATGATATTAATTGTAATTATATAATCTCATGTTCAAGTCACATACTTAAAACTATATAATTTGTATCACTATTCTAAGAAATTTTATTATGTTAACATTTATATAACACAGTAAATAAAATCATTCATTTATTCAATCAAATATAATATCGAAATATTAAGCAATTATATCAAACAATTGGCCTCTAGGGCACAAACTCTAACATGTAGTGCAAAGAAGAATTTTTAATTGATATCTTTGGCCCGTAGTGCAAAGAATAACTGTTGATTGATATCTTTGGTCCATAGTGCAAAGATGGACATATGTTTGACATGATCATGACCACTGATGATACAAATGAATATTTTTGGCTCGTAGTGTAAAGATAGACTATTGTTTGGCTTGATCATTGGTGTTATAGTTAAACATCTTTGTCCCGTAATGCAAAGATAGAAAATTGATTGCTATGATCATGACCATTGATATTACAGTTGAATATCATTAGCTCGTAGTGCAAAGATAGACAATTGATTTATATGATCATGACCATTGTTGTTACATTTGAATGTTGATGAGTGAGTTTTATGCTTATAATTGAGTGCGTTTGAACTTAATCTTTTGGATGTTTTTAAGTGTTTATGTCTATTCATGCATGTTTTATGTTCTTTTGTAGGAATTGGGACAAAAGTTACTTGGATCGACGTTTGGGGTGGCTAAATGCGCGTTTTCGGCTTATTATTTACATAGCAGTCACTTTAGAGCAAATTTGAGTATTTCTCTGGACCTTATTTCGAAACAATTAAAGAATGAAAGTTGTAGATCTACGTCTCCTCTTTCCGGAACATCTTGAATCATCAAAATCGGAGTTCGAACGAAGAAGTTATGGCCATTTTTCCAAAGGACGTCGGAGCAAAAAATTTCCAAAATTGAGGCCAGCGCCGAGGCGCCCAAATCAAGCCTATGCCCAGCGCCGGGCGCTTAGGGCAGAATCTCATTGCCGTGTGCTTGTATTTGAAGCCTTTGAGGGTAGAGGTTGGGCAAACTTGGACGCGTTTTGGGGCGAATTTTGACACTTTTTTGACTCCAAATAGGATTGGGTTTGTTCCTAAGCTAAAAAATAGACTTGTAACCTATAAATACATGATGTAAGGCATAAAATAAAGGGATATTACATAGCTTAGATTAGATAAAACACTCCATTAGATTAGACATTAACCCTAGTTCTTATTAGTTTTGGAGATTGAAGCAACTTAAAGATTAAGAGCAGGAGCAAGAGGGGAACATCAGATTTGCTGAAAACAGATTCTATTCTCTTCTCTTATCATACTTTTATCGTTTAATATCTATTCAGTTTTGGATTCTTGGTTTTAATTCATTAATTATGAACTAACTCTTTTATTAAGATTTCAATTGAACCTTTTATGTCTATAAATTAGTTATTCGATTTATTCTAATTATTTGTGTCAAAGTGAATTGTTTATCTTGTCTTGTGCTTATTGCTTAATTATTTGATCAATAATTACCTTGTTACTCTAGAAGGATTCTTAACATGTGACTTAGTTATTTGCATGGTGAATAATTAGGTTTGTGAATTGAATGAAAATATCTGTTTACCGCATGTAACACATAAGGAATTGGAATTGAAGGAGTTTAATTCAATTGTTTTGCATAGGAATATAGCAAGATTAATCTGGATTAAATAGAAGTCAATTGATCACTTGGAAAAGGACTTTTGACATTTGAGAATTCCTGTTAACAATTCATTAGGCATAATAATTGGGATAATTGGATAACTAGTTTATAGTTCATAATTGGGGATATTGTAGTCTTCACCTTTATTTATTTGAATTCATTCATAAAGCAATTCAGTTTAATTAGTTAATTTAGTTTTATTAATTAGAAAAATCACGATTTGAGATTGTTTAAATAAAATTAGTTTGGTTAAGAATTAGTATTTGATGATTTTTATTAAATAATTCCTCGTGGGAATGATACTCTACTTTCACTTTATTACTTGTTGACCGTGTATACTTGCACGTATTCATTGATTGCGAAATCAACCAATAAATGTCTTTGGTGTAGGGTCTAAAGACCATATGATTATTGAGTGTCTTTAGCTTTTGTGGCAAATACATTCAGTGAAAGTTCTATTAAGCCTTTGTGGCAAGGAGAAACTGTTGATTTATATTATTATAAACATGAATTGTGGATTTAACTATAATCTTTGGTGGTTTAGGTGAAGACAGATGATGAAAGTTCTCTCTGTCTTGGGTATAACAAAGAAATATTGATGGGTATTACAGGAATGAAATATTAATGATGGACTTTTAATTTGGAGGAGATAGTAGACATTATGTTCTACTTGACTCTTCTAATGGATTGTTAATTCCACTGCAATTATAGTTGAACACTTTTATCATCTACCATATGTTCTAAATATCTAATTTATTACTGATGAAGCCTATTGATAATTTGATTATCTTTAGTCATAATATTGTTTACTAGGCTATTTTTGCTCACCTTTTTGCTTCACAATTCCTTTCAGGTAATAAGAGTGTAGTTGGGTCGAGCGATGATAACAGGGGAATAGAGTAATGGTCTGTGATTGTTGAAGTTTCTCAATACATTATAAAATAGCATGACAATATATAATTGTATTGAGACTTAAAATGTGTGTCGTATTTTATACGTCATTTAATAGTTAATTTTGGTGAAAAACAATAGTGTGATGAGAACCCGACTTTAAAAGCGTCAAAAATGCACTCTATTAGAATGAGGAGGATAAAATTATATTGAGAGCTTAAAGGGTGTGTTGCCACTATATGGTTGTGTGCATCCACTGACTGACTATATCTATGAGCATTATCTATATAATCTTGGAGTATGGTTGGAATATAATCCTCAGTTTGAGATAATGGAGATAATTATATGGCAAGAAGATACACACCATTGGAATGAACAGGATAGTAATCTTCTCGTTTTCCTTTGGGGTCTATTGGGTTAACCAAGGTTAATTCTCAAGATTATGTATTGTCGTATTTTGCACGACAAATTAATAGTTGTAAATATGAAGACTTGTATTTTTTTCTGTAGTGTATATTTTGACGACCCAAAATGGGTTATGTGGACCTATTATGGGGACGTCGCAGTTATAAGATTGATCTTTCAATTAGCATAACATAATTTCACAATACTATTACTTAAATAATAAATTAGCTAACATTTAGCCACATAATCAAACATTTAATAATTCTTTAACTCATTAGTAATATTATTATCCCTTAATAATATTACTATCACTTAACCATTATCTTAAACTCTTGTCTAATATTATTAATTCTTTAATAATATTTTAATCACTTAATATTATTAATCACTTAATAATAATTAATCACTTCTTAACATTATTAATCATTTTATAGAATATTAATCATTCACAAATATTATTAATTATTTAATAATATTTTAATCATTTACCAATATTATTAACCCTTTAATAAAATTGAATCAAACACCAATATTATTAATCCTTTAATAATTTCTTAACTAATATTATTAATCATTTAATAATATTTTAATTAATAACTAATATTATTAATCATTTAATAATATTTTAATTAATAACTAATATTATTAATCATTAATAATATTTTAATCCTTATCTAATATTATTAACCATTTAATAATATTTTAATCATTATTAATAACAATATTCAAATCACTTTTTAATATAAATAATAAAGGTCTCATACATTTTAAGATGTAAATATTTTACATCTTGAAGCTTGAACCATTTATATTCCATTTCAGAAATATATTTTACATTTACTAGTAAATTCGGGGTTTGAACAACTAATACATAACTTTTATAGTAAAAATCAATTTACTATATTATTTCTTTAATTTAAATAATTTTATATCATTTTGTATGTTCATGAGTCAACACGAACCCTTGCCTCATATATATATATTTCATCCCACTAGCACATTCGCTTTATTTTTCGTTTTATAAATATTCGCATTTTATATATATATATATATATATATATATATATATATATATATATATATATATATATATATATATATATCGTTACATAATTCTCAACTCAAAAACCTCATTTCGAACCCCGGAAAACTCAAAATATCATTTTTATGATTAATACGAATTTTTAAAGGTTTCTCGTTTCGTTGCACCACAAAATAATTTTATAGGCAACTATAGTTTTTATTTTGCTTAAATATGTAAATTTATATTTATTACATATTTTTATTACTTTATTTATGCCTGAAAGGAAGTTTCTCGACATAAAATATCATTTATAATCAAATCTGACCCCGTAGGAATTTATTAGATTTATTTTGACTCATTATTTTATCGGAACGATTCGGAACGTCGAACGTAAAAATTGTTCAACGCGCCGACACTCGACGTCCGCTCGTTTTTAAGTTCTGACATGTTCTTTTGCTCATTTTTAACTTTCAAACCGTAAGTCCTATAACAGTAAATTTTTGAGCATGTTATAGACATCATGTCATAATATTTAGAAAAATTTCTAATCGCAAACAACCAATCACGGAATCCATCAAAAATGTGTCAAAACCCTAGCTGAAGAAGAACAGACAAAGAAAGCGCCAAGAGGTTTGGTAGCGCTACTGCTTCTCTTGCTGGTGGTCTTTGCTTTAGTTGTGGTTCATGACAGCGAAATAGCTACTTTGCGATTTTCGTACGCGTTACTTGTAACTCTGATTAATCTAATTTTTGGATATGTTATACATGGCATACCAAAGTATTTAAAAAAATATAACCCACTTATTTCGGACCACATAGGCAGCCTAGAACAGGCTCCAAAAATGTCCACTTGTAACAATTTTCAAATATTTTCCAACTTAACCCTCTTGCACTAAAACAATCATAAATTTTTGTTTTAGGCGATTCTTGAGCCCACGAAAAGCTAACTTCCGGGAATACAACTCTTCCCTCTTGACTTTTTTCCAAATTCCCAACATATCACCCCAGAAATTCCGTGCAAGGAGACTGCACCACATTTCTTTGACAATTTCGACTCTACTACTTTGAAATGTCATAACTTCTTGCTACGAAGTCGGAATTAGTCCATTTTAGAGTCTATGGAAAGATTATTCAGTGTACTATAACATACCAAAAGCCCAGAATTTTATGGAACATCTAACTAATCCCGAAATTTCCTTTTAGTGGTAGCAATCCACTAATTTTTTCTAAGTTTTAAAAACTATTTTACTTTTCTTTCTTTGGATCAAACTTTTAATACCAAAAATGGTTAGATCCATACACAATAAACTATATAACATGTAGATATAAGGCTTTAAAATTGTGACACATTAGATCTTTATTTCATCCAAAAACAAATAAATTAGAAAGAATAACTAAGTTAGGATTTTTATACCTATTTCCTTGTACAATTCTTCTTCTTCTATAATATGAGATGAGCTTGGAATATCCAAGGATCAAACCCCTCTCTTCTTTAGGGGTGTTAGTCGATCAGTGTATCTCGATACTCGACTCGAGATTGGTTCGAAAATATGATCTAAAGCTCGAATTCGAAGTTGATTCGAGTCGAATATGATCCATACTCATTTTTTGTTTAATGATACATGAGTCAAATTCGAGTATACCAGTATTCGCTCAGATGGTTTTGAGTATTTCATTTTTTTTCTCGAACCATACAAGATACCTAATCGATGGATCATATTCGAATAATGGTCTGATCCATACTAATAAGCTAAGGCTTAAATATGAATTAGTACCCTAAACTATAGGCCATATTCCACTTCGATGATCCACCTTTCAATTTTGTCAATTAGATGATTAAACCATTAAATTTTTCCAATTGGAAAAAATTGAAAATGCCACGTCAGAAATTGCTGACGTGACTGACGTGACAACTTGTGTGTGGCCTTATGAAGTCGGTGTGGCAAAAAAAGAGTTTTTTAATCATAATATTGTTTGTTTTTTTATTAATTAGTTATGTTATATAATTTATTGTTTGACCATTTTACCCCAAACCAAATCAGATTTGTTTATTTTAGGATTAAAAACTCTTTTTTTTGCCACACCAGGTTTTAAGGGCCTTATTATTAAGTTGCCACGTCGCCAATTTCGACGTGGCATATTCTAATTTTTGCAATTGAAAAAAATTAATAGTTTAATCATCTAATTGACAAAATTGAAAAGTGGATCATCGAAGTGGAATATGACTTATAGTTTAGGGTACTAATTCATATTTAAGCTATAAGCTAAATATGTGATATTTGTATCAATCTTTATAACTTATAAAGTGTGATGCCCCCAAAATAGGTATACATCACCCATTCTGAGTCACCAAATACATGGTACAGAATATAAATGTGAGACCCCGAATTTTATAAAATAAAAGTATTCAATTTTTCTATTTTGGTAAATAGTTAAATTGATAAAAGTTTAAAGTTAAGGGTAATATGTGAATTTTTTTTTTGCAAAGTAAGCAAGTTGATATAAAATATTCGTTTTGTCGGAGAATATTCGATTAGTCGGGGAATATTCTTTTTGTCGGGAAATATTCGTATGACGGTACAATCATTGGTGGACTCCACAACAGAATTATTGTCGGATTGAGAAAACGACAAAAATACTTTATGAAAATAACGGCGGAAGTTTTACCGTTAACTGTTGAAACACTCGGTGTTAAAAGTACAGTGATACGCGTGGTTGCATAGTAGTACACGATATTGATTATTTATGCTTATGTGAGAAGTCACTCAATATTGTTCAATCGGGTATTCGGGACACTTTTCGTGTCAGAGTACTATTCATGAGTTACTATTCACGAGTTACTATTCACGAGTTTCTATTCATAAGCTACTATTCACGAGTTACTATTCATGAGTTACTATTCACGCGTTAATATTCACGGAGTACTATTCACCCGTAAAATATATTTCTTTTCGGTCCAAATTATTTTTTTGGGTACAATATTAGTCCATGAGGAGATGTGCTAATTTTTCAGACCGTTGGTTGAAGATATAATAGTAAATCAATATGGACCGCAGGTGGATAGTTATAATAGTAAATCAATATGGATCATTTGGTTTAAATTTTTTAATAGTAAATCGAATGGACCGTTACTTTAAGTTTTAATAGTAAACCAATATGGACCGTCAGTTTAAAAGTAAATCAATCTGGACCGTTCATGAATTAGTTCTTATCACGGTCCATTCTTCTATAAATAGAAGCTCATTCCTTCATTATTTCTTATTTAATTCTTGAAACTCTAGAGAGAGAAAGTATAGAGAAACTATAGAAAAGTATTCTGCTACTTCCCTACTCTTATATTCAGTTTCTTTTATGGTAGGGGATATTATTTGTTGTACTCGTAAGGGGCATTCTTTCTTTCTTATTCATGAAGAGAACTTTTGTTATTCCATTCTTTATTATTTCATTGGAATAACTTTGTATCTGTGAGGATACCCTATACTTGGTGAAATTCTTACATTATTTCATTCTTTATTATTACTGTTGAAATATCCCATGCATGCGTTTTTACGCTGGGACTGGTTCCATTATTTATTATTACATTGGAAATATCACATGCATGCGTTTCTGTGGGACACGGTTCGATTTTTATTATTCGTTGGAATATCTATACATGCATTTCTACAGGGGACTGGTTCCAGATTTATTACTCTGTTGGAATATCATCATGCATGCATTTCTTGTCGCGGACTGGTTCCGTTATTTATTATTACGTTAGAATAACTTTGCATGGTCTTGATCTATCGCGCTGGTGATTTCTTTTGTTATTCCATTCTTTATTATACTCAGTTGGTTAAAACTTTGACTTCTATACTCCATGAAATTAGTGGAATATCCTTGATATTTGCGCTTCATCCAGTATCTTTTCATGGAAATATTTTTCTGAGCATTCTTGAATTTTACTCCACAAAGTAGTATCATGTTGACAATTTGGACGTTATTGAGTTCAGGATAAATTAACTTATAAATCTTTAAAACTTATTCTTGAACTTGTTTTATTGAATTATTATGTCATTGTCATGATGAGTTATGTTAGCTATTATGTGAAAACATGAAAGTTTCTTAGAAATCACAAAGGGTTGAAAATCAGATTTTGGTAAAAATGGAGTATGAAATTCAATTGACCATATCTTCAATTATATTTCGAATTTTTGAGTGTGGTCAAGTTCTAGAGTTAGATCTATGAGTTTTCTAACTTATCCAAGTGGAATCACTAGAAAATGTGTTGTAGATTTTCGTGTGGACTGATTTTAGTAAAGAAGTCAAAAACTGAAAAGTGCCAAAATGCTACTGCCAGAAAATTTAAAAGGGCATTTTTGGCCACTTAAAGTATGAGAAAAATTCTGGCCTTTTGGGACATGAAAATATATGGTATAAAGTACCTACAGTCCAAAAATGAGCTCATTTTGACTTAAAATGAGCAAGTTATGACTATTTCAATATTTAGGTTTTTCGATTGAAAAACGCTATATAGGAGTTCTATAACTCAGGATGACCATGAAATTTAAACTGGAAGATCACGTTAACATGTGTAAGATCCTGCCAAGATTTGAGAATTTCTGGAGTTAACCTTAAGGTAGCTAATTTCTTAAGAAATTAATTAGAAATTGATTTTTAAAAAATAGTAAATGAATTTTAAAAATTCCGAGAAAAATATATGTTCAATATGGGACTATATTCTGCTTAATTCCAGAAAAGAATAATTTTTGGGACTTATTTGGTATTTTTCATGAAAATGATTTAGTTACGAACATATGAATTAAATATGTTATGTGAAGTTGAAAAATTGGTAAATAGGATTTTATGGCTTGAAAATCCTAAATATGGTATATGCAGATTTTTGATGAGTAAATTGATTATTGGTGATGAAATCTTATGAGTATGACATTTTGAATGATTAAATGCATTATTTGGAAAAGTGTAAACAATTAAATTAAATTGTTTATAAGTTTAAGGAGTGATTAAAATATTGTTATAATATTAATAATATTAGATTATGATTTTATTAAGTGATTGATAATGTTTAGATAAATTTAAAGTCTTTAATATTTATCATTGATTTAGTTTGATCAATGCTTATAATATTGTCATCATCCTCATGCTTATATTATGTTGAAAGTCATCTGTGACCTGTAGTGCATAGATGAACTTGGTATGATTATGACCAGGGATTATTCGGTATAATCATAACCGTAATGTTACAAATGATGTGAAAAAAGTCCTCATTGGCCCGTAGTGTATTGATGGACAGTTTTTGGTATAATTATGGCTATGGATTCTCTTTTGGTAGTAGAAAAAAGATGAATTATTTTATGGCATGATCAGGACCGTTGATAAAAACACGATTATCTTTGGTCGTAGTATATGGATAATTCGTGGTCATTATACTAAAGAATATCCTTGGCCTGTAGTGCATGGATGATTCGATGATGTGGATTAATTATTGAGCTGAGTCTCAGCAATGAAATATTAATTCATGGATGTGATAATAATGAATATCTTTGGTAGTAGTGCAAAGATGATTTAATGATTCTGACGAGGAATTGTGATTTGGTATAACCATGATTTTTGATGTTTCAGGTGATGAAAATTATCTTCGTCCTAGGTGCGAAGAGGAATTTAGAATCACAATTATGATTATGAGTTATTCATATGATCGTGGATGGGAATTATTGATTGATGTTACACGGATAAAATATTATTGGTGGACTTTTAACATAGAGAAGATAATAGACCTTACGGTCTATTTGACTCTTCTAATGGATTGCTCGTTCCGCTGCAACTATGGTTGAAAAGTATTATTATTTGTCATATGTTCTAAATCTCTGATTTATTATTGATGAAAGCTATTGATAATTTAATTATCTTTAGTCATGATATTCTTTCTTTGGGCTAGTTTGTGCTTCGCCTTACCTTCACAATTCCTTTCGGGTAATAAGAGTGTAAATTTGGGTCGAGAAAGGGGTATTAAGAGGATTAGAGCGGTGGTATCTAGGCGTATGGAGGTTCTCCTAAGCAGTATATAAAAAGTGTGTTGTATTCTATACATCATTTAGTAGTTATATTTGGTGAATCATATAGGGTGAAAGGCGAACCCAGCGTTGGAAGGTGTTTTTGCCACTATCATACAAGATGTCTAATGACATACAACCTCGTGTTATCATAAGACATAGTTGTGCACATCCACTTGCTGAGTATATCTACGAGCACTACCTATATGATCTTGGAGTATTTTTGAAATATAATTTTTACTTGGAGACAATGGAGATAATTATATGTCAAGAGAAGACTTACCATTGGAAAGAAGATGATAGTAATCTTATTGTTTTTGTTTGGGGACTTTTGGGTCAACCAAGGATAATTCTGTGGACATATGATATCTATCATAACCTGGACTCATGGCCTCCCATGTACGAAGGTTTCCTTGAGCACTTCCCAAAGATTTTAGTTTCTAAAATAGTTTTTGACTGTACTTTTATGTAAAGTACCATTGTAAGGTTGTGGTCGAGGTACCATGAGAGTTACATACATTTGTATTAAAACTCATATTTAACTGTGGTCGTATTCTATACGATAGCTCAACAGTTGTATAAATGAAGTTGTATTTGAATTTTGTACCATGTATCTGACGACTTAGAATGGGTGATGTATACCTAATTTTGGGGGTGTCACAATAAATAAAAACTTAAATATACAACATGAGCTGTGAGTTTTAATACTAATATTGTCTTCTAGACAGTATTCAAACTCAAAATAAGTCCTCAATACAGTTATTATCACACTATTTCACAGAATAGTGAGGACTACTAATGCAAACATTTGGACCGTCACTCCATTCTCCGACTAATCTCAGCTATATTCTCATTTCCTGAAGAGAACAATGAAAGCAAATGGTGAGCTCAACTAGCCCAGTAAGAAATATTATGACTAAGATAATGCATAATAAATTATCGTTAGCCTTCAACAGTGTTAAATTGATAAAATACAATAGACATCAAATTTAACTGCAGCGGGACAAGCAATCCATTAGAAGAGTCAAGTAGAACATGAAATTTACTATTTTCTATGATTTAAAAAGTTTATCAACTGTTTTATCGCTGAGACTCAGCTTAATAAATAATCAACATCATTGAATCATCCCTGCACTACGGCCAAAGATATTCATTAGTATTACGACCACAAATTATCCATGCACTACAGGCCAAGGATATTCGTGTTTTCACCAATGGTCATGATCATACCAACAACTGTCCATCAATGCACTACGGGCCAATTATGACTTTTACCACATCATTTGTAACATTACGGTCATGATTATACCGAATAATCCATGGTCATAATCATACCAAGTTCATCTATGCACTACGACCAAAGATGACTTTCATAAAAATATAAGCATGAGGATGATGACAATGATATAAGAATTCAATTAAAAGAAAGCAAATGATAATTTTTTAAAGATTTATAATTTAATTTATCCAGAATTCAATAATGTCCAAATTATTAACATGATACTGCTTTGTGGAGTAAAATTCAAGAATAATATTGTATCAAAAATGATTTGGACCGAAAAGAAATCAATTTTTATCATGAATAGTACCTCGGGTGAATAGTAACTGAGTGAATAGTACCTCGTGAATAGTACTTCGAGAATAGTAACCCCGCGAATAGTACCCCGACATGAAAAGTTAAAACTTATCAAGAATGCACATAATAATATTTTCATGAAAAGATACTGGATGAAACGCAAATATCAAGGATATTCTACTAATTTCATAGAGTATAGAAATCAAAACTTTAACAAAATGAGTGTAGAATTTAAAATCTGAAATGAAATAATATTACTTACATACTTATAGAAGAAAATACTATTTCATATGAATACTGAATAAAAATAATATCCCTTACCTTAAAAAGAAGAGTATTCCACTTGTAGGACGTGGATATTCTTGAAGAAAACTTATATTGTTTTCTACGCTCAAAACTTCCTTAAATTCTAAAGAAATACGCTCAATATTATAGAAGAAGAATTCTCTGATTCTGGTGTAATTTTCAATTCTAACTAAGCATCCTATTTATAGGAGAATGGAAGGATACTATTTAGAAACGAACTACACAGTGATTTCAAAATAAAATTCACGCATGCGTTAGTAGATTATAAAAAAATTTAATTTTCTTTGTCAATGCAGCATTTATGCAAATACTATGCATAATAAAATATAATATACTTTATTTTTTATAAAAAAACAAAACTTATTATATATATATATAACGCCAACTTCTCGTGAACCAAAAAATTTCATCAACTTATTTTTTCCTCTACCTAAGTCTTTCACACGTGGGCCCCACCATGTGTCATCATCACATATGGGCCCCACCTTTATATATATAATATATATATATATATATATATATATATATATATATATATATATATATATATATATATATAAACTTAATAACTTTCTACTAGATTAATTTGAAAAATGGGTAAATGGGGTCCAAATAATAAGTAAAATTTATCACAAATTCCCTCAATATTTTTAACAACATTTATTCATCATTATTATAACTCGCAATATTAACAACCAGATCATTCCCAGGAAAGAGGGGAATTTTCGATAAGGATTTTTCCCTATTGGCGCACAATTAGGTGATCAAACCTCTCTTCGACAGAACTTTCTAGACATTATTAATTATACAAATAATAATATGAATAACTTGTCATCTCAATTATTGAATTAATAATATATAAAATATTGACAATAATTGAATCAAATAACGTGAGATACTATGCAGCAATTACTGTAGCAATAATTGAATAAAAATGAATGACTTCTCGCATAAGCATCAATAATCAATATCGTATGCTACTATGCAAACACGCGTATTACTGTACTTTTAACCCTGGTTACTTCAACAGTTAACGGTAAAACTTTCACCATTATTTTTATAAAAAGATATTTTTGTCATTTTCTCATTCCGACAATAATTCCGTTGTGGGGTCCACCAATGATTGTGTCGTCGTATAAATATTCCCTGTTAAAACGAATATTCTCCGACCAATCGAATATAATATAACAACTTGCGTACTTTGCAAAATTTATAAATATTACCCACAACTATAACATTATAACAAATTCACACCTTAATATTCAAAAGTGATATTTATAAAAAATTTACCTTTATTCATAAAAATTGGGCTCTTACATAAAGTGTAGTATTAAATTGTGTAAGCTTTGTTGGGTCTCTAACTTTTAGTTTTATTTTGATGATAACAATAATTAGTAAATAAATTAATTAAAAGGGTAGAATCCTCTCCATAGGTTTTTTCTTATAATTGTTTTATTTATCTTATTTACCTTGACCAAAAATATTTTCTAAATCTTATTTAATTGATTTTATTGATCTTGATGTTTTAAAATGTTAAATCAATTGGGTCATGCATTGTGGAACAAAAGTCATATGTTGATTATCAAATGCTTGTTTGACCGAATTTGGAAAGAAGATGAAAATGTTGATTAAATTATTTTTAATTGTGGGCATATTCTATTTAGTTTTGAATTAATTTTATTATTTAAATATCTCAAAATTTATTTTATTTCAAAATTATTTTATATAAATATATATATATATATATATATATATATTATAAATTTTATATTATTATATATTCAAAAACCAAATATATATATATTATTATATCTTTGTAAAAACCGTGTATATATTATTATATATATATATATAAATCTACCGTATGTGTGTGTTGTGTCCAAAAAATATATATATATTATAATATTGCATGAGCATAATATATATATATATATATATATATATATATATATATATATATATATATATATATATATATATATATATATATATATATTAGTCATGCATGCATATATATATATATAGAAAACCATGCATGCATATGTATTATATCTATATATTTAATTAATAACATGCATGCATTCTTTTTGTAAAGTAAGTGCTTTATATGCATTTAATTCATGGGAGAAGGTTCAAAAATATCCCTGATTTTTATTCAGATGTCTATCGAGCATTTTATACTTTTTTTGTCTAAAAATACCCTTAACGTTACATTTTTTGGTGCGTGGTGCTTGCCATTATGTAAATGCCAAATAGACAACAATGATATGCGTAAGCGAGGGGCATAGATGCTTAAATATAAAATATATTTTAAATAAAATAATATATATCATTTAATCAAAATAAAAAATACTAAAATTCAAAATAAAAAAAGCATAACATATTTACATCATTTAATCAAAATACTAAATAACGTTATCAATTTTTTTAATATTCAAAATATTCAATTTTAGTAATATTTTGAATATTTTGTATATATATTCAAAATAACGTTAATATTTTGAATATTTTGAATATTTTGCATATTACTAAAATATATTACTAAAATATTTTGAATATTAATGTTAATATATTGTGAATATTAAAAATATTTTAGTAATAACGTTGAATATTTTGAATATTACTAAAAAATAATGTAATATTAATATTTTGTAATATTAATGTAATATTTTGTAATATTAACGTTATTAGTAAAATAACGTTATTACTAAAAAACGTTATTTTTTAGTAATATTTTTTAATATTCAAAATATATCAATGTTAACGTTTTATATATTTTTAGTTACGTTAATTAAAACTAGTATTTTATGATATTAATCATAACATAATAGTATTTTTGTAATATTTTTGTTAATATTAAAATAGTATTTTATGATATTAATGTAATTACTAAAATACTATTTTGAAATACTATTTTAATTAACGTTGTAAATGCCGTACAAAATATTGATGTTATGATTTTAATATTCAAAATATTACAAAATAATTAATGTTATGATTTTAGTATTTTAATGATGTAATTTCAATTTTGTTATTTTGATTAATTAACAACATAATTTGAAATTTAGTATTTTAATATTTTTTAATTTGATTTTTTCTAATATTTTAGTATTTTTTAAATTAGTATTTGAGTATTTTTTTTAATTAGCGTTTGATGAAAAATATGTTATGTTTTGAATTTTAGTATTTTAATTAAGTGATGTAAATATGTTATACAACTTATTTTATTTAATTAGTTGTTTTGATTGGTTAGCAAAATAATTTGAATTTTAGTATTTTGATTAAATGATGTAAATATGTTATGCTTTTTTTATTTTGAATTTTAGTATTTTTTGTTTTGATTAAATGATATATATTGTTTTATTTAGAATATATTTTATATTTAAGCCTCTATGCCCTCGCCACGTCATCGTCGTTTGTCTATTTGGCATTTCTATTAACGGCAGGGTGCCGAATGGCCCAAAAATATAACGTTAAGGGTATTTTTGGACAAAAAAAAGTATAGGGTGCTCGGTAGACATCGAGGTAAAAGTCAAGGGCATTTTTGAACATTCTCCCTTTAATTCATGCATAGATCATTTATAGGCATGTGCTGGGAATTCTTTAAAATCGCGTGACAACCATTTTGGGACAAAAGGAAACCGTGTGTTGGCATTAAATTTAGCTTTCAAAAAGTGGTCAAATATGAGGAATAAATGCTAAGTTGGTGATTTATTGCCTAGGCGGAATTAAGTCTCTGCCGCGTAAAAATTAATTTTAATCCGGACCGTCCAATTCAAAAAATCTTCATCTCAACCATACATTTAAAATCAGTTTTAACAAATTATCATTTTACCCCTGACTTCAAAAATCTATAAATAGGAGGCCTTTCTTTCATTTTCAATTTGCCAATTCACTTACAAAGAAAAGCTTATTTTCTCTCCCACATACTCTCTCTCTGAAAAAGCTTTCTCTCTCTACTTATCAAAGTTCTAATCATTTGAGAAGAGGAAAATTGGACTAAGCAAATTGAGATAAGTGGTTTGATTTATTTATTTGAATTATCTCTTGCTTATTTATATTTATAGATATAAGAATATAAATTGTTCTACACAATTCTATATATCTATATTTCATCTATTTATCAAATAAAAAGGATACTTGGCTAGCATGAACTCTGGAGATAAACCTCTACGAGAGGAATCCAAATAGTACAATTTCTTATAGTCTTCAGTAACCTTTTATTGATATTATTTATATAAATATCGTAAAATAGATACGACACTTGATAGCTCAAAACAACACTAAGATACTGTGACGCCCCAAAATTAGGTATACATCACCCATCTTGGGTAAATCGGATACATGGTATAAAATTCAAATACAACTTACTAATACAACTATCGTGTACAATACGACAAAATATAACTGTGAGTTTGAATACAATTATTGTCTACTAGAGATTATACAAACTCAAAAGGAGTCCTCATTACAATTATTAACACACTATTTCACGAGAATAATGAGGACTACTAATACTATCCTCAGACCGTCACACCGCTTCTCGACTAGTCCTGCTTATGTTCTTATTTTCAAGAGAAAAACGGTGAAAGAAAAGGGTGAGCTCAACTAGCCCAAGAAGCAATATTATGACTAAGATAATACGAGAATAAATTATCGTTAGCCTTCAACGATGTTAACCGATAAAATATAACAACATCAAGTTTAATCTGCAGAGAACAAGCAATCCATTAAAAGAGTCAAGTAGAGAATAAAATCTACTATCTTTTATGATTTAAAAGGTTTTTCATGACTTTTATCGTTGGGACTCGACTTAATAAATAATCTACATCATCGAATCACCCTGCTGACTACTGGCGAGGATATTCTTTAGTATCACGACCATAAATTATCCATGCACTACTGACCAAGGACATTCGTGTATTCATTAATGGTCATGATCATGCCAACAATCGTCCATCAATGCACTACGGGCCAATGATAACTTTTATCACATCATTTATAACATTACGGTCATGATTACAAGAATAATCCTGGTCATAATTATACCAACTCCATCTATGCACTTCTGTGCCACGGATGACTTTCAACATAATATAAACATGAGGATGATGACAATGATATAAGAATTCAATAAAACAAGTTCAAGAATTAATTTATCCAGGAACTAATAATGTCCAAATTATCAACATGATCTTTGCTTTGTAGAGTAAAATTCAAGAATGATCGGAAGAATATTTCCATGAAAAGATCTTTGGATGAAGCGCAAATATCAAGGATATTCTACTAATTTCATGGAGTATAGAAGTCAAAACTTTAACCAACCGAGTATAATAAAGAATGGAATAACAAAAGAAATCACCATGCATGTGGTACTCAGATAGACAGTTATTCCAGCGAATAATAATAATAACGGAACCGGTCGAGGCAAAATTTGCCAAGCGGGATGTTCCAGCGAGAATAATAAAGATGGAACCAAGTCCCGGTATAAAACACACTGCATGAGAATGTTACAATGAGAATAATAATAAAAGGCGGAACCGGTCCGGTGTAAAACACTGGCAGAAGGATGTTCCAGCGGAATAATAATAAAGATTTAAAACCGGTCCGGTGTAAAACACTATTGCGAGGATGTTCCAACGGAATAATAATAAAGACGGAACCAGGTCCGGTGTAAAACACACAGACAGGATGTTCCAACAGAATAATAGAAGAATGTCACCAAGTATAGGGTAGACCGCGTATACAGGTTATTCCAACAGAATAATAAGAAATGGAATAACAACAGTTCTCTTCATGAATAAGAAAGAATAACACCCCTTACCGTAATAAAGAAGAACTGGATAACAAAATAATGAAGTAGCAGAATACTTTTCTTCTTTCTCTCTATTAGTTTCTCTCTCTAGAGTTCAGTGAATTCGTAAGAAAATAATGAAGGAATGAGCTTCTATTTATAAGAGAATTGAAGGATACTATTGGACTGTACAGTAGGAATTCAAACAAAATAATTTCAGATTCACGGGTGAAAGATAAATTGCAGACGCAACCTAATTATCCCACATATGCAATCCTTTAATTCAACGACAACTATATATATATATATATATATATATATATATATATATATATATATATATATATATATATATATATATATATAACATGTTAGCCACTTATTATATATATATATATCCCATATTAGACTCCACCTTCCCGACAACATCAATTCCCCACCAAATTATCTTTCATATTAAAACACACAATTCATTCACCCACCAAAATCCACTAAAAAAAAATAATGAAATAATACTCCATATGACAATTTGATTCCCCCCTTTTCCCCACCCATTTTGACTATCCCGTATACATATATAATATATAATACTTTATATATATATATATATATATATATATAAAACAAAATTAAGATTAACTTCCAGAGACAATTTTAAAAATGGGTAAGTAGGGTCTAAATAATACGCCAAGCTTACTATAAATCTTTGAAAGCAATAATTGAACAAAAGCGAGTAACTTCTCACGTAAGCCTCAATAATCAATACTGCAGGTGTCTTCTATGCAACCACGCCAGACGTATTATTGTACTTTTTAACAAGGTGTTTCAACAATTCTTGGTAAAACTTCCATAGTTATTTTCATAAAAGTATTTTTTGTCGTTTTCTCAATCCAACAATAATTCCGTTATTAGGTCCACTAATGATTGTGTCGTTGTACGAATATTCCCTCGTTAAAATGAATATTCCCAGACCAATCGAATATTATATAACAACTTACGTACTTTTGTAAAATTTATAAATATTACCCACAACTATAACATTATATCAATTTCACTCCATAATATTCAAAAATAATATTTATAGAAAATTCATCTTTATTCAAAAAGTTGGGGTTTTACAGATACTGCTCCAAAAAGAGTAGTCATCCGAATCGGATTTGAGAATCGTAGTGATCTATTGAAAATATTTATATAAATATCAATTGTGAAAATTATAAATTACATTATACTTGGTATGAAATACTGAAGATAAACCTCTACGGAGAGGAATCCAACCGTACGATTTCTTATAGTACCAAGTGACACTATTTATAAAGAGTTCACATAATAGACAAAATATTCTTATATATTGTTTGAGTTAAACAATAATATTTTTTATATCAAGTATTTCTTAACTGTTTTATTTATTATACTTGATATCTGTCATCACAAGTATTTGTTCATAAAATACTTGTTGCATAATATAAAAGTTATTTAAACTTTTATTTCACAAACTTAAGTGAATATATCTGCTTAAATAGAAGCATATTTGATTCAAGGTTTAAAATAACTTATTTGCTTACTCAGAAGCATTCTCACTCTAAAAGTTATTTAAACTTAAAGTGACTTTTTCTTTACTCCATAAAGAATAAATATTTCTTTATAAATTTGCATTAAATTATATATCTACTTAAACAGAAGCATTTTTGAGTAAAAGCTAAAATTGACTTATTTGCTTATTCAAGAAGCATCTTTTCACACAAAACATAAAAGTTATTTAAACTTTTATAACAGTGCATAATTTACATATTTGCTTACACAGAAGCATTATTTGATCTAAGCACAAATTACTATCTGCTTACAAAGAAGCATATTTTCTCAAGTATACAAGTCTTTGAACTTTTATATATATTTTTGATCTTTAATTGATATCTGCTTATTTGAGAAGCATCAATCTGTACTAAATTATATCTGCTTATTTAAGAAGCATCCATCTGTACTAAATTCTTGTTTGCTTATTTGAGAAGTATCAATCTGTACTAAATTGTTATCTGCTTATTTAAGAAGCACATTGTTGTAAAATCATTTGTAAAAAGAGAAAAGGTTAGAGTTAGTTTATTTTATGTACCTGTGAGAAAGACGAGTAATTCTTCGACCAAGACCAGAGTCTTAGAGAGGTCAGCAGGAAGTTGGGCCTCTAGTGTACTTGTGAGGTCATGAGGAAGAGGCTGTTGTTTCAAGACCAGATCATAGAATAGAACTGAACTCAAAAGAGGTACAACTAAACTTGAGGAAGGAGCGGGGAGCTTGCTTTCCAAGATAGAATAGTTGAGAATAGTTGGAAGAATGTCTATAAAACTTTGTAAAGGCTTCTCCGCCTGTTGAAGGAGTATTTATTACTGTAGTAATAGGATCTCAAGTCCTGGAGAGGAGCTTGAGACTGGACGTAGCAGCATACCCAGGATGTATGTTGTGAACCATACAAATCTCTGTGCATTGTGTGATTGATTTTTTACTGTCTTGCATATTAATTTCTAACACTGCAAATTAATTTTACAAAAAATCAAAAAGGCCTAAGATAATTTTTTAATCTATTCAACCCCTCCTTCTAGATTATTATTGGACTTTCAAGCTTGAACTTAAATAAATCAGTGAATTGATTGTCAATTCGTATTACATTATTTGTAATTTTTTTACATAAATAAAAGTAAAAGACTTTTATATATAAACATTAGTTTAATAATCAATTTAATATGTAGTGGTTCAATATTAAGCGAAATGGTTCATATTTGAAACTCGATTTGAAGGCTCAAATGAGTAACTCTCGTTTTGTAAGCGAGGTTGAGTACTTCTGATAGAGAGTAAGTCCGATAATGATCCTAGTCGAATCTGGTGCAAAATTAAAAATTTCTTATCAAATTCGAGTCGAATTCGAGCTAAATTTTTTCGAGTCGAGCCGAATCTGAGCATTAGAATGTTCGCTGAGATTCGACTCGTTTTCACCCCTACTCTTCTCCCTCTCCTTAGACTGTCGAAACTCTTCCTTTGTCTTTTGTCTTTCTATTTTATTTTGCTAGCTCTCATCTTCTCTCTCTCTCTCCTTTTTCCTTCTCTCTCTTACCTTGTTTGCAAATCATGCAAAATAATAAGGCTAAGATGATATTGTGACACCTAAGCTTATAAGAGATATGAATTGATTTTGCCCATGTGGTTACTCCCCCTTGAAGGGTCATGTGTCACCCCCTCATTTTGCCCAATTTTAATTTTATTGCTTTGGTTTATCCTACATGCATACTTACATAGATAATAAACTAGCACATTGACCAATTTAATTTTCACCAAAGTGGATTTAAATTGGGTTCTTAATTAATATTTTGGGCTTTGGAAAAAAATTGCTTGGGCAATATAAGTTACTATGATCCAATGTCTTAATTTTATCTTACCCTCATGAAATCATATAATTTATATAACTCATATTTGATATATAAATTATATAAAATATAACATACTTAAATTACATATTTATTTTACAATTGTAATATAAATATGTTACACATAATTTTTTATGCAAATACAATTATTTACATATATACCCATGATATTATAATATAATATCCTTACTTTATTAACATAAATTCAATTAAGAATTTATTTACTTCCTTAAGATATTACGATAAATATAATATCTTTTCTTTATTAAATTAATTTCATATAAGAATTTATTCTAATACTCTTGGGTAAAGTATATATAAATATTATATGCTTAACCCGCCTATTTTTTGCTTCATCACGCC
The DNA here is from genome assembly GCA_020205605.1 of Panax ginseng. NCBI lineage: Eukaryota > Viridiplantae > Streptophyta > Magnoliopsida > Apiales > Araliaceae > Panax > Panax ginseng. The sequence continues at coordinate 26,900,110 of CM035138.1, forward strand.
AATTGTTCTCAATAATTTTATTTTCCCCGCGTAATAAATACATATATATAATATATATTTATTACTCCCAATTACAAGTTACACCAAGGGCTGTAAACGAATATATACATATCTGGATACCAGTGTATTCGTATGCGTATCCAAAAAAATTAATTTGCATCCGTATTCGTATCCGGTATTCGGCGGATTTCAAAAATATTATCCGTATTAAGTATTCGGAATAATATTCGAATACGGGTAATATTCGTTTTCGTTTTCGTTTCCGTATTCGTATCCGGAAAATTTAAAAACTAAGTTTTTTTTATTTTGTTTTTTTTGCTAAATTACTAAGATTTTATTTAATTACTAGATTTTAATGAATGCAAAGTTATACTAATGAATGTAAGATTTTAATGAATGTAAATATTTTTTAATTTACAAAAAATGTCACCCCGCGACCTCACTTTTTTTAAAAGAATCTTCAAAATGACATAGTTTTAAATTTTTAATAAAAATATGTTATTTAAGAGAGATATACTTAAGATTCATCCTATATATATATATATATATATATATATATATACATTAAAAAACTTCTCCGGTAATTTGGAGGAAGCGAACTAAAGAATCGAATGGCTATAGCGACAATTTTTCCGTATTTATAACACATGTAATAGTTTTTTATCTTTATAGCGACAGAAAAAAACCGTCGCTTATAGCCGATTAGTTCTTAGTTCGCTCTCCTCGATTCGAAGAAAAAATTGAGCTATATATATATATATATATATATATATAAATTATTAATCAATGAATATAAGTAATTAATGAATGTAAGTTATTAATATATATCTTATACACACACATATATATATAAATATATATGTAATTTATTAGATATATATATATATATATATATTTATATAATTAATAACTTAATTATATATTTATATAATTAATACAAGTATAAAAATTAATAACTTATATATATGTGTGTGTAATTAACTATGTGAGTTATAATATATATATATATATAAGTTATTCGGATACATATTCTGAATACGGATATGAATCCGAATATGTAATTCTGGATATCAGCTATCCGTCGAATATATTTACGGTCAGATGTTAAACGAATACGAATACGCCTATATCCGTATTCGTTTTTTACGGATACCTTTAAACCAAATACGGATATATCCATTTTTTCCCAAATACGAATAATATCTGGATTTTTTCGAATACAAATGCGGATGAATACGAATGTTTCGATTATATACCATTTACGGCCCTAGTTACACCAAATATGCACACATCACATATAGAAAATAATTAATAATTTTATTTTCTCATATTATAAATTGTTTATATCAATTTATTTACATATAGCAAATATAATTTAATATATTTATCATATTACGTAAACATACATATTCTTCATAAATCATAAAATGATTTATATACTCATATATTAGACTAAATATTTAATTTAACGTCTAGTAACACTCTTAATACAATTTACTACATTCAATAAGCCTCTTTTATATGGCTTGCCATATATATTATTCTGACTTGCCATATTCTTATTTTTTTTTATATAAGATTTCTAACGCTTGACTACTAGGTTAGGTTTATTGTCACCAGCTTCTATAATGAAGCTTGTCATCTATTAATCTTGTATGATTAATTTAAATAATCAATCCTCTTATTTGGTTAAATCATATATAACACCTCTCCAAGTATATATGTATCTATACGTATACACATTTAATTTAATCTAATAACATCTCTTCATTTGAAATTTATTTCTTTAAATAAATTTTTCACATACAAAATCTCCTTCTAGGCTTTGAATTTTAATAACCCTTATTTTCTCAATTCTCTTTCAAATAGTAAATCAAATAGGTTCTTCTTAAAAAATTTAAATCATTCCTCTATTTCAACTCTAGGTTTTAAACTTTAACCTTTAATTTAATCATTAGAGATCCTCTTGATTTTTGAGTTGTCACAATTTTCCTATTAAGAATGTCATTACTTCATAATTAATATAGGTCTTTATTTTCATATTTGTCCTTATTATGTTTTTGTTGGAAAACGTTGATTAGAGGAAAGAGAATAATAATATTTTTATGAGAATAAATGTATTTGGAAAGAGGAGAGAAATTAGGGGTACTATCATAGGAATGTAGATAACTTTTTATCCTAGATAAAAGAGAACGACTAATATATTTAAACATTAAAAAGTTCTAAAATAACTAATATACTCTGTCCCGTCCCATAATATATGACGTTTTAAATGATTTTATATGCCAGTTCGTTCTTAGTTCGCTTCCTCCAGTTCGTTGAAGAAAGCTGAGCTATATATATATATATATATATATATATAAATTATTAATCAATGAATATAAGTAATTAATGAATGTAAGTTATTAATATATATCTTATATACACATATATATATATAAATATATATGTAATTTATTAGATATATATATATATATATATATTTATATAATTAATAACTTAATTATATATTTATATAATTAATACAAGTATAAAATTAATAACTTATATATATGTGTGTGTAATTAACTATGTGAGTTATAATATATATATATATATAAGTTATTAGGATACATATTACGAATACGGATATGAATCGAATATGTAATCTGGATATCATTTATCCGTCGAATATATATTTGATTAGGATGTTAAGCGAATCTGAAATCGCTTTATATCAAGTATTCGTTTTTTTACGGATACCTTTAAACCAAATACGGATATATCCATTTTTTCCCAAATACGAATAATATCTGGATTTTTTCGAATACAAATGCGGATGAATACGAATGTTTCGATTATATACCATTTACATTACCTAGTTACACCAAATATGCACACATCACATATAGAAAATAATTAATAATTTTATTTTCTCATATTATAAATTATTTATATCAATTTATTTACATATATAAATATAATTTAATATATTTATCATATTACGTAAACATACATATTCTTCATAAATCATAAAATGATTTATATACTCATATATTAGACTAAATATTTAATTTAACGTCTAGTAACACTCTTAATACAATTTACTACATTCAATAAGCCTCTTTTATATGGCTTGCCATATATATTATTCTGACTTGCCATATTCTTATTTTTTTTTATATAAGATTTCTAACGCTTGACTACTAGGTTAGGTTTATTGTCACCAGCTTCTATAATGAAGCTTGTCATCTATTAATCTTGTATGATTAATTTAAATAATCAATCCTCTTATTTGGTTAAATCATATATAACACCTCTCCAAGTATATATGTATCTATACATATACACATTTAATTTAATCTAATAACATCTCTTCATTTGAAATTTATTTCTTTAAATAAATTTTTCACATACAAAATCTCCTTCTAGGCTTTGAATTTTAATAACCCTTATTTTCTCAATTCTCTTTCAAATAGTAAATCAAATAGGTTCTTCTTAAAAAATTTAAATCATTCCTCTATTTCAACTCTAGGTTTTAAACTTTAACCTTTAATTTAATCATTAGAGATCCTCTTGATTTTTGAGTTGTCACAATTTTCCTATTAAGAATGTCATTACTTCATAATTAATATAGGTCTTTATTTTCATATTTGTCCTTATTATGTTTTTGTTGGAAAACGTTGATTAGAGGAAAGAGAATAATAATATTTTTATGAGAATAAATGTATTTGGAAAGAGGAGAGAAATTAGGGGTACTATCATAGGAATGTAGATAACTTTTTATCCTAGATAAAAGAGAACGACTAATATATTTAAACATTAAAAAGTTCTAAAATAACTAATATACTCTGTCCCGTCCCATAATATATGACGTTTTAAATGATTTTATTTTTCTAAAATTATTTGTGGTTTTATACAATTTAGGAGAATTAACTACAATCTTTTTAAAATTATCCTTTGTAGAAAAATGTTACAGATGATAGTGAGAGTATGAGATAAGTATGATAATTATGAAAATTTAAGGATATTATAGATAATTGATATTATATTTAATGTTATGCAATCATTTTCTTAATTATTGTACACAACTCTAAAACGTCATATATTATGGGACAGATGGAGTACTAGAATGGAGGGAGTATATTTTTTGAATTTAATGAACTCATTATAGTAAACGAATTAGGCTCTTTATGAGTTCGGTTTGGACGGTCTCAATTGGATTGTGTCCTACTCACTTTTAATTCAAATTTATTAAACGAGTTGATCTCAAACAAGTTTTTTTTGTTACTTAATTAAGTACCTGTTAGTTTTACTAGAGTTGAGCAACGAATCACATTGGAACCAAAATCGCACCAGCGGTTCCAGCGTATGTGACGGTTTTAGGTGGGTTGGAAAACTAAATTTACGGTTTTAACCAAAACTGCATGCATAAAACTGAAACTGCACCAAATAATCATCATGTTCTCTCAATTTTGCTACGAGTATATATAATTTTTCTACTGTAACATATTCTCCTCATTTTATTTTAGAAGACAAATATTATAGGGTTGAATGAAAAATCAGCAGCATTAATTATGTTTGCAAATTAAGAGTGGCTTGTTATTTCCTAAATCAAATGTGATAGCATAGTATTAATCAACCATATAATTGTTGATGTCTGGAAGTATTTTGCTAAGTTAACTCCATGATTGTGTTCACTGCGTAATATGTTTGCAGATTCTTAGATTCATCAAAGGTTCATGAGTTGTGGCCACCACATTGAACATATTCTGTATGAAAATTTGGTGGTTTAAATCCTATAGGTGATTGTGAGATTTAAAGAAGCATTGAAAAGCTTCCAAATTTATTGCCCATATTAAACTGTGGCCACAAGAGGGGGGGGGGATCAAATTGGAGTTGGTATGTAGCTTGTAACAAAAATTTCAATTTTGTTATTTCAATTGGTTTTGGAACCGGAACCGCACCAAATGAAACCACACTACACGGTTCAAAACTTCACCGCACTAATCACAAACGGTTTCATGTGTGGTTTTGGATTTGACAAACCGCACCTAAGCGATTTTGTGTGTAACTTGAGCTTCAAACCAAACCGCACCATGCTCACTCCTAAGTTTGACTATGGATCTCTACTAAGTCGATCCATTTGCCAGATTATGCATTTAAAAATAATTTAGTTTTCCAATTTCTGCTCAAACCCAAGTCGTTTAGGCCAAGCTCAAATATGCCTGAATGATTTAGTATTTGGTTAATAATTTTTCTTTTTTTATATAGAATTAAACGAGTCGTGTTCGTGTTAAATTCGACTAGGCTTAACTCAATTAAGTTTGATTTAAGCTTGACTCGTTTACCAAACATATCGAGTTTGTACATTAAATCTCAAACTCGTTTAAAATTTCCACTCATTCAACTTCAAAACGTGGTCGAGCTTGACAAGTCAAAATCTGGTTCAACTCAAACTCTCAAGTTGACATTAGCTTAATCTAGTTTGGTATAGTTTTAGTATGTGCTCATTTTCTTAACCATGGTCCAACTCCAACTTAATCTATTTGTGTATAACCAAAAGGGTCCTTAACACTAATATACAACAATTAGAAAGTAATTACAAAAATAAAACACACACAAAATAATTACAAAAATAACACAAATACAATATTATGTTGCTAAAATCACGTATCATTAACTCCTACACGTTAGTTACCGACTTTCATATTTGCAACTAACCGCACCTAAATTCATGCAACTTTGAAATCGAAACAACAGATCAACGACAAATCTATCGGAGAAGACAAAAACTTATGTCGCGACTCTTAGATCGGAGAAGACAAAACCTTTTGCCGCGACGCAACTCTGAGATCAGAAAATAGCATACAAAATCAACAACTTCTTCAAGTTCAGTAACCGAAACTTACGACCACGGAGTGATTACTGATTACAAGATCAACAACAATTTCGATACAAATTTGAATACTGAGGTATGTGAATTTAAAAGTTATATGCATATAGTTACCTACGGTTACTATGAATTCCTATATTGTTTACCTTTCTTAAGTTTTCGAACTAAAAAATGGTCACAAAGTAAGAATACTGAATGTTTTGATTCCAAAATGCATTTGAAAATATGTAATATGGTAACTAAATATATATAAATTGGTTACTTCTGTTTATTATAAATTTGGTTGCTGAACAATGTTTATTTGATTGCTTTAAAATTTTAAATGAGTTCTACTAATTTTTTTTATATTACTGGTTACTCATCAAATACATTGGTTACCTTCCTGCAACATGCTGGTTACTGTCTAATGTTGTCTTGGTTATTGTGTAGCATTATGTTGTCTAATCCTATATTGGTTACTGTCTAATGTTGTCTTGGTTCTTTGCATAATATTCTTGACTAATCTTTGACTTGGTTCTTGACTAATCTTTGTCTTGGTTACTATGTAACATTATATTGGTTACTTTTCGATCTTTGACTTGGTTCTTGTCTAATATTGTCTTAGTTCTTTGCATAATATTACTTACTAATCTTTGAATTAGTTCTTGATTAATCTTTGTCTTGGTTCTTGTGTAACATTATATTAGTTATTGTCTAATGCTATCTAGGTTCTTGTCTAATCTTTGGATTAGTTCTTTTGCATAATATTCTTGATTAATTCGACTTGATTCTTGACTAATGATGTCTTGGTTATTGTGTAACATTATATTGGTTACTGACTAATATTGAATTGGTTACTGTATAACATTATAATGGTTACTGACTTGGTTGCTGTGTAAAATTATAATGATAACCAAACAAATATTACTGACTACTGCTGACTTAGTTATTTAAAAATGCTGATTTGGTTACTGGCTATAGCTGACTTGGTTATTTGCTAACATTGTATTGGTTACTGGCTAATACTTACTAGGTTACTATGTAAAATTATAATGGTTACTCTTTAGTGCTGACCTGGTTACTATGTAAGATTATAATGTTATATTGTTTGATAATTGTTTCTTTTATATTGGATGTTACTTATTGTTTACATTGGTTACCATCATGCGACTGTTAATATGATTATACTTATATATATTGGTTGTTGTATACTGATTAATTGGTTACTGTATATTTGGTTACTGAAGCATATTAATGTTCACTTTTACTTATGTTTTTTTATATTGATGATTACTTGTAAGCAACATTGGTTACATTCCTACAACAATTAGCCTTTAGTTGGTAACAAACAAATTATACTAGTTGTTTCTGACTATAAAAATGCAATGAATAATGTGTTTATCTTGTGGTTACTAAATAAATATGTTTTGTTTACTGTCTAGATTGGATTTGGTTACTGTATAATGTTGTAACGATTATTGAATAATATTACGGTGTTTTATATTGGTTAATTTTATTATGATGGATACTTATTGGCTACATTTGTTACCTTCATACAACTGTTATAATTTAATTGGTAAAAAATATCAATATACTTATTATTTCCATTGTAAGATGAATGTACAAATGTGTTTTATGTTCTGGTTACTAACATTATTTAGTTTGGTTACTGGCTAACATTGATTTGGTTACTTTACAAATACTTATTCTGTTGACAGACAATGAAGATGATTCTCGTTGTACTTTATTTCAACGGTACATGGGCTGATAGTAACCAATACACCAAATTTGAAGTTACCGGCATACTAGTTCCATCAACTAGTTCGTTCAGAGAAATGCAAAACAAAATATGCAGTGCATTACGGCTAGACACAAACGCAACAACATTGTCAATCAAATTTCAGATTAGAAACGACATTCCACCGATCAGTATATCAGATGAAGCAACCTTAAAATTCTTTCTTGAAGTCAGTAGGAAATCTGATGAACAAGGTAAATTCCCACTGATTATAGATATTGAACATAGAAGGGGACGCACAACAATCTTGCATAACTTGTAAAATGTAGAAGAAACTATAATTCACGATGTAATGCCAATCAGATCAACACAAGGGAATTCAGCACTAGTTCCACTAGCAACACAAGATTGCTAAATTGGAACGCAATATGCTGATTAACTTGCAATAGAAATTATTAAACAACAACTAGACGGACAACATGACATATCATACACAGAAGAACGATACGATGATGTAATATCAGATCCGAATGAATGTGAAGTAAAATTACATCAAACCTACAAAGACAAAAAAATCCTATCACAATCAATGAGGCTGCATTCAATCAGGAAAAACAGACAACACAAAGTTCAACGAACAGGCCATAGAGACTTTGTACTAGTGTGCGTAGATGATGAAAATTGCTGATGGAAGATGAGAGCATCTGTGACGCCCCCAAAATTAGGTATACATCACCCATCTTGGGTGCATGGATACATAATGCAAATTCAAATACAACTTACTAATACAAGCTATGCCGTGTACAATACGACAAAACATAAAAGCGTGAGTTTAAATACAAATATTATCTACTAGAGATTATACAAACTCAAAAGGAGTCCTCATTACAATTATTATCACACTATTTCACAGAATAGTGAGGACTACTAATGCTATCCTCTGGACCATCACTCCGTTCCCCGACTCGTCCCAGCTATATTTTCATTTCCTGAAGAGAATAGTGAAAGGAAGGGTGAGCTCAACTAGCCCAGTAAGAAATATTATGACTAAGATAATGCCGAATAAATTATCATTAGTCTCCAACAATGTTAAACTGATAAAATATAATAGACATCAAGTTTAACTGAAGCGGAACAAGCAATCCATTAAAAGAGTCAAATAGAAAATAAAATCTACTATCTTTTATGATTAAAAAGGTTTTCATCTTTGTTATCATTTGAGACTCGACTTAATAAATATTTTACATCATCGAATCACCCTTACACTTATGACGAAGGATATTCTTTAGTATCCGACCACAATTATCCATGCACTACGGGCCAAGAATATTTGTGTATTCATTAATGGTCATGATCATGCCAACAAGCTGTCCATCAATGCACTACGGGCCAATGAGAACTTTACCACATCATTTTGTAACATTACGGTCATGATTACCCGAATAATTCCTGGTCATAATCATACCAAGTCCATCTATGCACCACAGGCCACGGATGACTTTCAATAAAATATCAACATGAGGATGATGACAATGATATAAGAATTCAATGAAACAAGTTCAAGAATTATTTTATCCGGGGAATTATTAACGTCAAATTATCAACATGATCTTGTTTTGTAGAGTAAAATTCAAGAATGATCGGAAGAATATTTCCATGAAAAGATCTTTGGATGAAGCGCAAATATCAAGGATATTCCACTAATTTCATGGAGTATAAAAGTCAAAACTTTAACCAAGCGAGTATAATAAGGAATGGAATAACAAAAGAAATCATCGAGCATCACGATGGACCGCATATGGCGAGTTATTCAACAGAATAATAAATAACGAGAATCGGTCCGCGTAAAGCGCGACATGACGGGATATTCCAGCGAGAATAATAAATAACGGAATCGGTCCGGCGTAAAGCGCGCAGACGGGATATTCTAACGAGAATAATAAAAGGCGGAATCAGTCCGAGTAGAATGCACAGACAAGATATTCCAAGCGAGAATAATAAAAAGGCGGAATCGGGTTACGTGCAAAGCATAGACGAGAATATTCCAAGCAGAATAATAAAAAAGCGGAACCTGTGTCGAGTCCGTAGAAAAACCTGAATAGGATGATCCAACAAAATGATAAAGAATGGAACAACGGAAGAATTTCACCAAGTATAGGGTAGCAGCGTATCTGATTATTCCAATGAGAATAATAAAGAATGGAATAATGAAGTTCTCTTCATAGATAAGAAAGAAATAATACTCCCTACGAAAGTACAACAAATAATATTCCCTACCTTAAGAAGAAAATCTTGGATATATAAGTAGTGAAGTAGCGAATACTTTTTCTTCTTTCTCTCTATAGTTTATCTCTAGAGTTTGATTGAATTAAGTAAGAAAATAATGAATGAGCTTCTATTTATAGAAAAATGGAATGCATAGTAACTAACTCATGAGCAATTCGAGATTGATTTACTTTAATATGACGGTCCATATTTAAAGCAAAATCTTTTAAATAAAATATAATATATTCTATTTATAATCTAATAAAATGAATAACTTTATAAAAGATTTTACTATGCAAACACTATGCAGGCAATATGCAAACACTATGCATAATAAAATATTGCACTTTCGTGCCGCGTATGATCTTCTACTCAATGCGTCGGCTACCTACATTCACTTTTCAGGATGGTATTGGATAGTATGATCATAATCTTTCAGCGATTCAAGCCAACGTCGTTGTCGCATGTTGAGTTCCTTTTGAGTGAAGAAATATTTGAGGCTTTTATGATCCAGTAAAGATCTCCACTTTCTCCCCATACAAGTAATGCCTCCAAATCTTTAGTGCGAAGACAGCATTTGCCAACTCTAGATCATGAGTAGGATAATTCCTCTCATATTCTTTGAATTGTCGTGAGGCATAGGCTATGACTTTCCCATGTTGCATGAGAACACATCCTAACCCTTTGCTAGAAGCATCACCTTGTAGATGACAAATCCTCCGAACCGGATGGTATTGTCCGAGCGGTGTTGAAATGAGTCTCCTCTTGAGTTCTTGAAAACTCTTCTCATTCCTCGCTCCATAGAACTTTGTATCTTTTACGAGTCGGTGAGTTAGTAGAGTAGCGATTCGAGAAAACCCTTCTACGAATCTCCGATAATAACTTGACCAATGCCCAGAAAAGCTACGTCTTGATCAGCGATTTAAGTTGCTCGACTTTGAATAGCTTCAATCTTTCTTTGGGTCAGCGGATATTCCATGACTTGATACCACGTGCCCAAGGAATGCTACTTCCTCAAGCCGAACTCGCATTTCTTGACTTGGCATAAAGCTTATATTCACGAAGCTTTTGGAGTATCGACCTCGAAGTGTTGCTCATGCATGATCTTCATGGGTTTTAGAATATATGAGGATGTCATCAATAAAGGCGACCACAAAGTGATCCAAATATTCCTTGAATACTCGGTTCATCATATCCATGAAAGGCGTAAAGAGAGCATTAGTCGATCCAAAGGACATGGACTAGGAATTCATAATGTCCGTCAGGAGTTACGAAAGGCGTCTTTGGAATGTCATCGGTTCTAATCTTCAATTGGTGATATCAAGCGAAGATCAATCTTTGAAAAGAATTTGGCTCCTTTCAATTGGTCAAGCAGGTAATCAATACGTGGCAATGGGAATTTTATTTTTATGGTGACATGATTGACTCCAGATAATCAATACAAAATCGCATACTCCCATCTTTCTTCTTCACGAATAAGCAGGAGCACCCCAAGGAGAAGTACTAGGACGAATAAAGCCAATGTCTAACAATTCCTGCAGTTGAGTTTTTAACTCCTGAAGTTCAATAGGAGCCATTCGATATGGGGATTTAGAAATAGGTTTTGTACCGGGTTCAAGGTCGATACAAAATTCAATTTCACGCTCTGGGGTAGGCTGAAAGTTCTTCGGGGAATACATCGGAAATTCATTAACAATAGAAATATAATTCAAAAGCGGCGTATTTTGGTTTAGATCCGTGACATGAGCTAAGAAAGCTTGACATCCAGATTTTTCAATAAGCGAATAGCTTTATGGCTTGAGATAGCGATGATTGATTTTAATGGTTTGGTTGCTTGAATTCGCATAATAGGTCGATTAGGAATATTAAAGCTAACAACCTTACAAAAACAATCAATTTTTGCATGATGAGTAGTTAACCAATCAATCCACTAGAATTACATCAAATGCAAGTATTTTAATTCAATAAGATCGAGCGGGTAAATGTGGTTACCAACTTGAACCAAATAAGACTTATAAACCGTGGATGTAATGAAGGTTTCTCCCAAGCGGAGTTTCCTGAGATAAGTCAAAGTCTAATTTCTCGAGTCAAATTTAATCGTTGAGCGGAAGTAGGAGAAATAAAAAGAATGGGTAGAACCAGGTATCAAATAAAGTATAGACTTCGTTAGAGTTTATGATAAGCTTACCGTGATGACCTCATTCGGGTTCCTTGCTTCGGGAGAGGTCACAACAAACGCTCTTCCTTGCACTTCTGGCTTTGACTTTTTCTGGGACTGACCTTTGGTGCCTCCATCTAAATTTGAACTTGTCTTTGGTGAGCGACAAAATCGGGCTAAGTGACCTTCTCTTCCACAATTATAATATGCTTTGGATGGCATCGCGATTTTGGTGATGTGTCCCTCCCTCCCCATTTGAAGCATATGATGGGTGGTCGTTCTCCTTCCTTAACAACGGGTCTTTGGTGTTGGCGTCTTTCCATCATTGTTGAATCTCCTCTTCTTGAAATGTCCATTCTTATTGTTTTGCCTGATTACCATGAAGTGGTTACCACTTACGGCATGTTGATTCCTCCACGCTTGTTGTCACCGCAAGCCGATGGTCGCTCTCTCATTTGGTATTATCATTTTCTTAAATTTTGCTCTCTTTTGGTTGCGTTAAACTCGTTATCGCGCTCCACCAATGAGCCCTATTTACAACATCTAAATACAAACACGGTTTATGAGAAATAAGATGTTAACGTATCTCGAAGCTTCAAACCTCTTAAAAACATTCGCGCCATTCTCTCTTCATTATCCACCAAGTGGGGGTATGGCAGGGATAACTCATGAAATTTTGCCTCGTATTGCGACACGGTCATATTGTTTTGCTCCAATTTGATAAACTCCACCTCCTTCATTGTGGCGAATACTTTCGGGAAAGTATTTGTCGTTGAGCAACTCTTGGAACTTCTCCCAAGACATCTTGATCTGGCGGAGTTGAGTACGTTTCTGGAATTCCCACCGATGTCACCCTCTCGCGTAACATAAAGGCGTGAAGGGAACCTTTTGCTCCTCGGAGCATCCCAAGACATCAAATATCTTGGTGATCTGCTTTATCCATGCTTCCGCCATAAGTGGTTTTGGCTCTCCCTTAAACTCCGGTGGTCCCGGCTCCTTGAAGCTGTTTAGCGGTGATGCTTGAGAGTTTCAGGTGTTTCCACCTACATTTTGGAAAGGAGCCGGCTCTACTTTCTTTATTGCATGAATTGCATAAAGCCTCTGAATAATCCATCATTCATCATTTGGTCAATGTTGTTGTTTGCATGAGGATTGTCGCCTTCACGATGCACATTCTCACGATTATTGATATGTGGAGACTCAGCGGTCTCTTGTGCTCCATTCTTTATTCTCAACATTTTGGATGTCATTTTAGAATGCCACAAAACAAAGGTTAATTGACATGTAACATAATATCTCTAAACTCGACCAACCAATTTAAATACAAAATAAATTTAAGTAGGTCATAATAGCGAAAGAATTCTCCGTTTCTCCCCTCCTAGTTCTAGTCTCACATCTTAGCGAGGATCGTATCCTAAGCTTTGATACCAAGCGTGTGGCGCCCCCAAAATTAGGTATACATCACCCATCTTGGGTACTTGAGATACATAGTGCTGAGAATTCAAATACAACTTACTAATACATTTGTGGTGTACAATACAACAAAACATAAGCGTGAGTTTGAATACAAATATTATCTACTAGAGATTATACAAACTCAAAAGGAGTCCTCATTACAATTATTATCACACTATTTCACGAGAATAGTGAGGACTACTAATGCTATCCTACGGACCATCACTCCATTCCCCAGGCTAAGTCCCGGCTATATTCTCATTTCACGAAGAGAACAATGAAAGGAAGGGTGAGCTCAACTAGCCCGAAGAAGAAATATTATGACTAAGATAATGCGAGAATAAATTATCATTAGTCTCCAACAATGTTAAATTGATAAAATATAATAAACATCAAGTTTAAGCTGCGGTGAACAAGCAATCCATTAAAAGAGTCAAGTAGAAAATAAAATCTACTATCTTTTATGATTAAAAAGTTTTTCATCACTTTATTATATTTGAGACTCGACAATAAATATTCCACATCATCGAATCTCCCACACTTTCTGACCGAGGATATTCTTTAGTATCACGACCACAATTATCCATGCACTACGGGCCAAGAATATTTGTGTATTCATTAATGGTCATGATCATGTTAACAATTTGTCCATCAATGCACTACGGGCCAATGAAAACTTTTACCACATCATTTGTAACATTACGGTCATGATTTACCGAATAATTCACAGTCATAATCATACCAAGTCCATCTATGCACTTACAGGCCCACAGATGACTTTCAACAAAATATAAACATGAGGATGATGACAATGATATAAGAATTAAATAAAACAAGTTCAAGAATTATTTTATCCAGGAATTATTAACGTCTAAATTGTCAACATGATACTGTTTTGTAGAGTAAAATTCAAGAATGATCGGAAGAATATTTCCATGAAAAGATCTTTGGATGAAGCGCAAATATAAAGGATATTCCACTAATTTCATAGAGTATAGAAGTCAAAACTTTAACCAACTGAGTATAATAAGGAATGGAATAACAAAAGAAATCACCGGGCATGCCATAGACCGCCTTGAGCGAGGTTATTCTAACGAATAATAAATAACGAGAATCGGTCCGGCGTAAAAGCGCATGAGATAGGATATTTAACAAGAATAATAAATAATGAGAATCGGTCAAGGCATAAGCGCATGCAGACAGAATATTCCAGCGAGAATAATAAAGGCGAATTAGGTCCGGCGTAGAACGCCATGCAGACGAGGATATTCCAGCGAGAATAATAAAAGGCGGAATCGGTCCGGCGTAAAAGCGCGCATGCGACGGATATTCAGCAGAATAATAAAAGGCGAAACCGGTCGGCGTGAAGCGCACAAAGCAGGATGTTCAAGCAGAATGATAAAGAATGGAACAACGGAAGAATTTCACCGGGGTAGCCGCGTGAGCATCTGAGTTATTCAACGAATAATAAAGAATGGAATAACAAAAGTTCTCTTCGTAGATAAGAAAGAAATAATACTCCCTACGAGTACAACAAATAATATTCCTACCTTAAGAAGAAAATCTTTGGATATATAAGTAGTGAAGTAGCGAGAATACTTTCTTCTTTCTCTCTATAGTTTATCTCTCTGAGAGTTTCGGTGAATTCGTAAGAAAATAATGAATAAATGAGCTTATATTTATAGAAAAAAGGAATGCATAGTAACTAACTCATGAGCAGTCGAGATTGATTTACTTTAATCGGCGGTCCATATTTAAAGCAAAATATTTTAAATAAAATATAATATATTCTATTTATAATCTAATAAAACGAATAACTTTATAAAAGATTTTCTTGTCTGCAAAACACTATACGTGCACTATATGCAAACACTATGCATAATAAAATATAATATATTCTAATTATTGTCTAATAAAGCGAGAAAACACTATGCATAATAAAATATAATATATTCTAATTATTGTCTAATAAAGCAGATAACTTTATAAAAGTATTACATTTTATATAAAAAAATTTTACTATGTAAAATACTATACGAACCTTATACAACACTATGCATAATAGAATATAATATATTCTATTTATAGAATAACTTTATAAAAGTATTACATTTTATATAAAAAGATTTTACATATTATTACATTAATAATACCAACAATCTTGAGTTACTTATCACTTAAGCATTAATAATTAATCTGGTATTATTCTTTATGCAACCACATAGCATATTCTTTTTTAAACAAGGGGTTTCAACGAGTTAACGGTAAAACTTCGCCGTTATTTTCATAAAAGTATTTTTGTCATTTTCTCAATCAAACAATAATTCCGTTGTTGGGGTCCACCAATGATTGTGCCGTTATGCGAATATTCCTGTTAAAAGCGAATATTCCCGACCAATCGAATATTATATAACAACTTGCGTACTTTGCAAAATTTATAAATATTACCCACAACTATTATATCAATTTCACTCCATAATATTCAAAAATAATATTTATAGAAAATTCATATTTATTCAAAAAGTTGGGGTTTTACAGCATCCAGTGTTCGACAAACCAGTATGTTTAAGGTAGGAGAATTCAATGACATCCACACGTGTTTAGTTAACGTATTGTTGGGAGACCACAAACATGCAAATAGTGAGTTGGTCAGTGAATGCATAATGCACAAATTAACAAATTTGAAGAAAATATACACACCAACCGATATTGTGGAGGACATAATGTCAGAATATAATGTGTCTATCTCGTACCAAAAAGTATGGAGATCGAAAGAGAAAGCGTTGGAAAAAATGAGAGGAAATCCACACAACTACTCACTAATCCCATCATGGTTACACATGCTGAAGAAAACAAATCCAGGTAACACTTTAAAACATTTTATTGGTTTTGCATGATTATTTGGTTACCCAATTTAACTAATTTGGTTACCTTAATATGCATGTTTAGTTACTAAATGTACTGTACAATCAACCTATGTGAATTAATATTTTGCTTATCATAAATATCTACTCAAAAGATTACACATTAATTAAATTATGTATACCATTAACCACATTAATATGGTAATTAGTTGGATACCATTAACCACATGAATGGTTACCGATTACTAGTGATTTGGATAATGTATACTACTTGTAATCTAATGATAATGCTGATGTTTCATATCAGGTTCCGTCACATCCCTTGAGTTGGAAATAAATGGTCGTTTCAAGTATTTATTCTTTGCCATTGGAGCATCCATTCAAGCATGGCACCATTGTTTTCCAATCATTATAATTGATGGAACATTCATACAATCAACTTATGGGGGGACACTACTGATAGCAAGCACACAAGATACAAACCAAAACATTGTTCCGATTGCTTTTGCAGTGGTTGACAGTGAAAATGAATTGTCTTGGAGATGGTTTTTCGTAAATTTGAGAATTGCTTGTGGAGTTAAGGAAGGTCAATGCATTGTTTTAGATAGACATGAAGCCATTATACAAGGACTGAATTTTGTGTTTCTGGATGTCA
This sequence comes from Panax ginseng, assembly GCA_020205605.1. Taxonomy (NCBI): domain Eukaryota; kingdom Viridiplantae; phylum Streptophyta; class Magnoliopsida; order Apiales; family Araliaceae; genus Panax; species Panax ginseng. The sequence goes on from CM035138.1 coordinate 26,917,099, forward strand.
TGCATGGTTCCTGCACATACCATATACTAAAAAATATAAAAAAATAGATTCAAAAAGAGAGGAGAAAAAGTTAAACAGGCTTACAACGGGGCTTGTAGAGCTTACACTGTTGAACAATTCAACAAACACATAGCTGAACTTAATGCCATTGATCCTCGAATAAGGACATATTTGGAGGAAGAGGTTAAGTTGGAGAAGTGCACCAGGCTCCATTGGACTGTAAGCATATACCCAACAATGACTTCAAACACCGCCAAATCTATTAACAATGCAATCAAGTTTATCAGGGATCTTCCTGTTGCGTCAATGATTGAATGCCTACGTTGTCTAGTTCAAAGATGGTATTTCACAAACAAACAAGCAACCATATCAACATTCACAACACTGTCCACAACAGCTGAGCGAAGATTGTAATCTAATATCATTAAATCAAAGATACTTAAGGTAATTAATACAAATTTTAAATTGGTTACTGACAAATACTGAATTGCTTACCGTGTAACAATATAATGGTTACTGACTATTGTTGAGTTGGTTACTGTGTAACATTATACTGACTAATACTTACTTGGTTACAGTGTAAAATTATAATCGTTATTTCATAACTGACTAATACTGACTTGGTTACTGACTACTGCTAACTTAGTTACTATGCAACATTATATTGGTTACTGACTAATACTCAACTGCTTACTGTGTAACAATATAATGGTTACTGACTATTGTTGAGTTGGTTACTGTGTAACATTATACTGACTAATACTTACTTGGTTACTGGATAAAATTATAATCGTTATTGCATAACTAACTAATATTAACGTGGTTACTGACTACTGCTAACTTAGTTACTGTGCAATATTATATTGGTTACTGACAAATACTGAATTGTTTAATGTGTAACAATATAATGGTTACTGACTAATGTTTACTTGGTTACTGTGTCACATTATACTGACTAATACTTACTTGGTTACTGGGTAAAATTATAATCGTTATTGCATAACTGACTAATACTGACTTGGTTACTCACTACTGCTAACTTAGTTACTGTGCAACATTATATTGATTACTGACTAATACTGAATTGCTTAATGTGTACCAATATAATGGTTACTGACTAATGCTTACTTGGTTACTGTGTAACATTATACTGGTTACTAATTAATGCTTACTTGGTTACTCTGAAAAATTATAATGTTAGTGTTTTATAATTGTTTCTTTTATATTGGGGGTAACTTATTAACTACATTGGTTACCTTCATGCAACTGTTAATCTGATTGTATACGTTGGGTGTTGTGTACTAGTTAATTGGTTACTGTATATTTGGTTGCTAAAACATATTAATGTACACTTGTACTGATGTTTTTTATACTCATGATTACATATTAGTTACAAATGGTTACTGTTCTGTAAGATGAATGTACAAATGTTTTTTATGTTCTGGTTACTAACATTATGTAGTTTGGTTACTGGCTAATATTGATTTGTTTACTTTACTATATTTATTATGTTTTCAGACAATGAAAATGATTTCAATTGTACTTTATTCTAACGACACACTTAATTTGTGTTGTAGGTTGAGACATCAAACTTAGTGATTTTCACTGTTTACGATGTCGCTAAACAATATATTGTGGACATCGAACAAAAGACATGCACATGCCGTAATTTCAGTACCATGAGATGATTTGTCCCATGCTCTGCTGCATTATATGAAAAAAAGCGAAATTTGGTATTATTATGATTTTTGCTCAAAAAATTACTTTAAAACAACTTTGGTCGAGACATTCAGCTTCCATCATGCTGTTAAATGACAAAGAGAATTGGGATGTATCAGAAGAAGTAAGAAACATATGTATACAACCACCGAACACAAGAAGACCAGCGGGGAGACCAAAAATAGGGAGGTACAAACACGGATCTGAAATCAAAATTCAAAACAAATGCAGCAGGTGCCAAGAAAAAGGACACAATAGGAAAACATGCAATAATCCCCCGGTTTTAAGACAAAAAAAAGGGTCTGATATAGTGCAGATAAATTAAGAGTGTAAATAGATGAATGTATAATTGTTTACTGTGAGTAACCTTTAACCACATGGTTGGTAACATTTTTGATTGTGTATAGTAACCAAAATTGTTATTCATTAATATTTTGATATCTGATTTCATTATGAGTTCTCAATATAAAGCAAACATAACATTAATTACATAACAGTAACCATAACAGTAACCACATAATTACATAACAGTAACCATAACAGTTTTTAATGGTAACCAAATAATTACATAACATTAACCATAACAGTAACCACATAATTACATAACAATAACCATAACAGTTTTTAATGGTAACCAAAATATAAACAACCTATATATCCATCAACCTGTAATGAAAGTGGTATTGTTTGTTTAGGCAACCCATGTATACTCACACATGTACATTAAACAATTGATATATGTCCTGATACAAGCTTGTAACTCTCTGGTTATTATCAAAACATTACCTGGTTACCTCTTTATACATGATTGGTTACCAACTGTATATTTCAAAATAATGTATAATAAACATCCATCTTAAGCAAGCATGTCTAATAAACAAATAATTACATAACAGTTACCATAACAGTTTTTAATGATAACCAAATAATCATATAACAGTAGCCACATCCCAAATTGAAATAGTCTCTCCCCAAAGCCCAATTTAAAACAGAACAAAAACGTTAGGGTCCTTTACACTAATATACAACATTTAGAAAGTAATTACAAAAATAAAACATACACAACATAATTACAAAAATAAAACATAAGCAATATAACGCGCCTAAAATCACGTGTCATTATCCAAGTCAGTTACCCAATTTCATATTTGAAATTAACCATTCCTAAAATCATGCAACTTTGAAATCGGAACAACAGATCAACGATGGAGAAGACAAAAATACGAAGCCGAAGCCTCCTGTCGCGACTAAACTCGTAATCGGAGAAGACGAAGCCGGTTGTCACGACGCACCTCTAAGATCGAAAATAGCATACAAAATCAACAACGCCTTCAAGATCAGTAACCAAATACTGCAGTGATTGTTGAATATAAGATCAACATCAACTTCGATAAAAAAAATACTGAGGTATGTGAGTTTAAAATTTATAATCATATAGTTACCTATTGTTACTACGAATTACTATATTGGTTACCTTTCTTAAGTTTTTTGCACTTAAAATGGTCACACGGTAAGAATAATGAATGTTTTGATTGCAATATGAATGTTTTGATTGCAATTGCATGTAAAAATGCAATTGGTTACTGCTTAACATTACATTGGTTACTGTCTAACTATGTCTATGTTACTGTTTAATGCTGGATTGGTTAATGCATAATGGTACTAACTAATGTTGCATTGGTTACTGTGTACCATTACCTTTGATTCTTGACTAATAATGACTTTATTCTTGTGTAACGTTATAATGGATTCTTGATGAAGACAGTTCTTGATTAAATGCCGACTTAGTTTCTTGCTTAACATTACATTAGTTCTTTGTATGACTATGTCTATATTCTTGTTTAATCTTTGGATTGGTTAATGCATAATGGTACTAACTAATGTTACATTAGTTCTTGATTAATAATGATTTGGTTCTTGTGTACCATTACATTGGTTATTGACTAATAATGAATTGGCTACTGTATACCATTGCATTGGTTACTGACTAATAATGACTTTTTTACTGTGTAACATTATAATGGTTACTAATGAAGACTTGGTTCTGATTAATCTTGACTTAATTCTTGCTTAACATTACATTAGTTCTTTGTCGACTATGTCTATATTCTTGACTAATCTTGATTTGGTTCTTGTGTACCATTGCATTAATTCTTGACTAATAATGACTTTATTCTTGTGTAACATTATAATTATTCTTGATGAATACTTGGTTCTTGACTAATGATGACTTGTTCTTGTTTAACATTATATTGGTTCTTAATTTAACATAGGTTATTGACTAATAATGAATTGACTCTACGTGTACCATTGCATTAGTTCTTGACTAATAATGACTTTATTCTTGTGTAACATTATAATGGTTACTAATGAAGACTTAGTTCTTGACTAATGTTGACTTAATTCTTCGCTAACATTACATTGGTTCTTTGTCGACTATGTATATATTCTTGTTAATAATGATTTGGTTCTTGTGTACCATTGCATTAGTTCTTGACTAATAATTACTTTATTCTTGTGTAACATTATAATGGTTATTGATGAAGACTTGAGTTCTTGACTAATCTTTGACTTGGTTCTTTGTTTAACATTATATTGGTTCTTAGGCTAACATTGATTTTGTTACTTATCATTACTTATACATTGTGATGACAATGGAGATGAATCTAGTTGTACTTTATTTCAACGACACATGGGCTGATAGTAACCAATACACCAAATTTGAAGTTACTGGCATATTAGTTCCATCAACTATTTCATTCAAAGAAATACTAACCAAAAAATATGCGATTGCATTACGATTGAACACAAAACTTAACAACATTGTCAATCAAATTTCAGATTAGAAGCGACATTCCACCGATTAGTATATCAGATGAAGCAACCTTACAATTCTTTCTAGAAATGAGTAAAAAATCTGATGAACAAGGTAAATTCCCACTGATTGTGGATATTGAACACAGAATGGAACGCACAACGATCTTGCATAACTTGACAAATGTAGAAGAATCTACAATTCACGATGTAATGCCAATCAGATCAACACAAGGGAATTCATCACTAGTTCCACTAGCAAGCCAATCATGCCAATTTGGAACGCAATATGATGATCAGCTTGCAATGGAAATTATTGAACAACAACGAGACAGACAATATGACAAATCATACGCAGAAGAACGATATGATGATGTAATATCAGATCCGAATGAACGTGAAGTAAAATTACATCAAACCTACATGCAGAAAAAATCCTCTCACAAGCTATGAAATGCGCATTCGATCGGAAAAAATAGATGACACAAAGTCCAACGAACAAGTTATAGAGACTTTGTGCTACAGGTGTGTATGCGATGAAAATTATAAATGGAAGATAAGAGCATCAAGTTTGAGAAAAACCAGTATGTTGAAGGTGAGAGAATTCAATGATATCCACACTTGTTCGGTCAATGTATTGTTGGGAGACCACAGACAGGCAAATAGTGAGTTGGTCAGTGAATGCATAATGCAAAAAATAAAAAATTTGAAGAAAATATACACACCAACTGATATTGTGGAAGACATGATGTCAGAATATAATGTGTCTATCTCTTACCAAAAAGGATGGAGATCGAAGGAGAAAGCGTTGGAAAAGGTGAGAGGAAATCCACACGACTACTCACTCATCCTATCATGGTTATACATGCTGAAGAAAACAAATTCAGGTAACACTTTAAAAACATTTATTGGTTTTACAGCATTAGACAGTAACCAATATGATGTTCCACAGTAACCAAGATATCATTACACGGTAGAATGTTACCAATGTAAATTGTTTACTGATTAATATTGTATTGGTTACCTTCATGCAACATGCTGGTTACTGTATAATGCATTGGTTACCAAACATGTGGTTACCAAGCATTAGTCAGTAATATTATTCAGTAACCAAAATAGCATTAGTCAGTAACCAATTAAGCATTATACAGTAAACAATAAACTACTACACAGTAACCAACACCTTTAGACAGTATGCATATTTAGTTATTAAATCTTTAGACCATTTGTATGCGGTTATTATACATGTTTGGTTACCTTAATACGCATGTTTAGTTACTAAATGTAATATACAAGTGTATACCATTAACCACATGAGCAGTTCTGGAATTACTAGTGATTTGGATACGATATACCACTTGTAATTCTAATGATAGTCTTGATGTTTTATATCGAGTTCCGTCATGAACCTTGAGTTGGAAACAAATGGTCGTTTCAAGTATCTATTCTTTGCCATTGGAGCATCCATTCAAGTATGGCACCATTGTTTCCAATCATTGTAATCGATGGTACATTCATACAATCAACTTACGGGGACATTCACGATAGCAAGCACACAAGATCTGTTGAAACATTATTAGATTGCTTTTTCGGTTGTTGATAAGCGAAAATGAATTGTCTTGGAAATGGTTTTTAAAGAATTTGAAATTTCTTATGGAGTTAGGGAAGGTCAATGTATTGTTTTGAACCAGATATAAAGCCATTATACAAGGACTGAATTGTGTGTTTTCGGATATCATGCATGGTTCCTGCACATATCATATACTAAAAAATATAAAAAACAGATTCAAAAAGAAAGGAGAAGAAGTTAACAACGAGGTTTGTAGAGCTTACACTGTTGAAAAATTCAACAAACACATGGCTGAACTTGATGGCATTGATCCTCGAATAAGGACATATCTGGAGGAAGATGTCAAGTTGGATAGGTGCACCAGGCTCCGTGGGATATGGCGGTACTCAACAATGACTTCAAACACCGCCAAGAATCTATTAACAATGCAATCAAGTTTATCAGGGATCTTCCAGTTGCGACAATGATTGAATGCCTACGTTGTTTGGTTCAAAGATGGTATTTCACAAACAAACAAGCAGCCATATCAACATTCACAACACTTTCCACACAGCTGAGAGAAAGTTGCAATCTAATATCTTTAAATCAAAGATACTTAAGGTAATTAATACTCAATTTAAATTATTGCATCCTAATTTGCATTTGCAATCTACTGACTATTACTAACTTGGTTACTTACTAATGCTAACTTAGTTACTGTGCAACATTATATTGGTTACTGACTATTGCTGAATTGGTTATTGTGTAACCATATAATGGTTGTTGGCTATTGCTGAGTTGGTTACTGTGTAACATTATACTGACTAACAGTAACTTGGTTACTAGATAAAATTATAATCTTTATTGGTTACAGACTAATGCTAACTTACTTAATGTGCAACATTATATTGGTTACTGACTACTACTGAATTGCTTACTGTGTAATTATATACTTGTTACTATATAATGCTTATTTGGTTACTATGTAACATTATATTGGTTACTGATCACTACTGACTTAGTTACTATATAACATTATAATGTTACTGAGATTTATGATTGTTTCTTTTATATTGGTGGTTACTTATCGACTAATATTGTATACTAGTTAATTGGTTACTGTATATTTGGGATGCAACTCTTAATCATATAATAGTTCTTATTATTCGACTTAGTTCTTTGTGTAACCATATAATGGTCATTGGCTATTCTTTGAGTTGTTCTTATGTAACATTACGACTCTGATAACTTGGTTCTTTGGATAAAATTATAATCTTTATTGCATAATATTCTTGACTAATCTTGACTTGGTTACATACTATTCTTTGACTTACTTAATGTGCAACATTATATTGATTCTTGACTACTACTTCATTGCTTCTTTTGTGTAATTATATAATGGTTCTTTGTATAATGCTTATTTGGTTCTTGTGTAACATTATCTTTGATTCTTGATCAATCTTGACTTAATTCTTATGTAACATTATAATATTCTTGAGATTTATAATTGTTTCTTTTATATTGGTGGTTACTTGTTGACTAACATTGTGTACTAGTTAATTGGTTTTGTATATTTGGCATGCAACTGTTAATCGATTGTATACATTGGGTGTTGTAGGTTGAGACATCAAACTTAGTGATTTTCTTTGTTTTGATGTCTCTAAACAAGATATATTGTGGACATCGAACAAAAGACATGCACATGCTTAAGTAAATTTCGATTACCATGAGATGCCTTGCCCTTGCGATCTTTCTTTATTATGAAAGCAAGAGAAATTTGAGTATTATGATTTTTGCTCAAGAAATTACACTAAAGCAACTTTGGTCAAGACATTCAAACTTCCATCATGCCATTAAATGACAAAGAAAAGCTGGGATGTATCGGAAGAAGTAAAAAACATATGTATAAAACCACCCAACACAAGAAGAGACCGGGAAGACCAAAAAAGGGAGGTCAAAAACACGGATCTGAAATCAAAATTCAAAAAAAAATGCAAAGAGGTGCGAGAAAAAGGACACAACAGGAAAACATCAAAGTAATCCCGGTTTTAAGACCACTAAAAGGGTGCGATATAGTGCGATTAAATTAAGAGTGTAAATACATGAATGTATTATTGTTTACTTTGAGTAACCATTGAACGATTGGTTTGTAAAATTTTGATTGTGTATAGTAAACAAAATTGTTATTCATTTATATATTGATTTCTGATTTCAATGAAACATTAACAATAATAGTAATCAAATAAATACATAACAGTAACCATAACAGTTTTTAATGGTAACCACATAATTACATAACAGTAACCATAACAGTTACCACCTAATAACATAACAGTAACCATACTAGTTTTTAACCAAATAATTACATAACAGTAACCATAAAAATGTTTAATGGTACCCAAATAATTACATAACAGTAACCATCATAGTAACCACCTAATTTCATAATAGTAACAATACCATTTTATAATGGTAACCACAACATAAACAACCTGTATATCCAGCAACATATAATTAAAAGGGTATTGAAGTTTATGAAACCCATGTATACTCACACATGTACACTTAACATATGACATATGTCCTGATACAATATTGTAACTCTCTGGTTACTATCAAATCATTATCTGGTTACCTATTCATACATGATTGGTTACCAACTGTATATTACAAAATTATAATTAGTTACCATTTTATACATGATAGTAACCATAACAGTAACCATACTAGTTTTTTAATGTAAACCAAATAATTACATAACAGTAACCATAACAATGTTTAATGGTACCCAAATAATCACATAACAGTAACCATCACAATAATCACCTAATTTCATAACAGTAACCATACCAGTTTATAATGGTAACCACAACATAAACAACCTGTATATCCAGCAACCTGTAATTAAAAGGGTATTGAAGTTTATGAAACCCATGTATACATAACACATGTACACTTAATATATGATATATGTCCTAATACAATCTTGTAACTCTTTGGTTACTATCAAATCATTATCTGGTTACCCCTTTATACATGATTGGTTACCAACTGTATATTTCAAAAAAATTCAACAAACACAACTTAAAAAGAAACAAAATACCAACCAACAAACAATATCTCTTTCATTAATGCTAATATAATCAAATATGTAATCCCATCTACATAAGATCCAATGAAAATCAAAAAATCATAAATCATACACAAATGTTGTGTATAACACCAAAACTTAAAAAAAAAATACACAACTAAATTAATAAAGACAAAACAACAAAATCCGAACTAATCAAAATCTGGAATAAATCTTCCTGGAAATTCTCTATCAGTATCATAGCCCTCTAACTGCTTGCTCCTTGCATGCATATATAGGTTTGTGCATAACTTTTTTTTAAATCTTTGTGAATGGGGAAAGGAATAGGAATCGATCAAACTTCGATGAATGGCGTCTCAAAGTAAAACAAATTGTGAACATCCCACAATCACTGTAACAACAAACAACATATAACAAAAATCAAAAATAAAATCAACCTATATATAATAATTAAAAAAATGTACACAATTTAACCCTTACCCCTCTACTTGTTGAGGCGAGTCTCAAAGAAATTCCAACTCAATTATATCGTCTTCGATCCCTTGTTGCGATCTGGTCATTTCTTTGAAGTCAATGTCAGACCTATCCTTCCAAAAACTAGACTTGCGTAGTAGTATGGGAAGAATGAAGATGTACGGCTCACAAACATCAGATATTTTAGTTTGCATGGATTTCTTTTTTTAGTTGTAGAGAATTGTAAACAGTTAGAAACCTACGATTCACATCAAAAGTCAACAACAACCAATGGTCTGGTGATGACATATGAATTGGGAACAACACATAGTCACGTTCCTCCATGGTGTGTTGACATCCATAAAAAGCCCATGTATGTATTCAGCAACATCACCCTCCCCAGACAGAACAATTTTGGCACAATTTTTTTTGTATACTCCTCGAAAAAAGCGGTGATCTTTAGCGTGAAACCAACAATCCGTGGTCGTTACCCTTATAGGAACACTTCGGAATGTCTTGCCATTTCTGGAAATAATACAATGCAACATTGATGTCTTTGAGCCAAAAAAAAAATTAATAGGATATTAACGGTTGTTGGAAAATGCAAGTATTTGATGAATGTAACTAAATAATGTAAACATAACTACAAAAACATAATTTTTAAAAATACTCACATTGTCGTCTAACCAACTACCATTTGAGCGTCTTTAATTTATAGAACCACATCTTGATGATATTGCAATGGATCCAAATCTGATAGAAGACATGATAATATCGTTCTTTCCAGGAAATTTGTCCAGTCCTTGATATAATAACATAATATTAGTATACACACTAACATTAACAATTACCATATTAATATACACACTACTACAAATCAAACTTTACGTTCTATAATTAACATACTAATCAACCAACTTAATTTTAAAGCAATTACCCGCTAAACAACAAATATTAAAATCATAACCATAATCAAATAGTAACTAATACGTAACTAATAGGTAACCAAAACATAAACTAATATTAACCAGAATATAAAGTAATAGTAACCATAACATTTATTTAATAGTAACCACACCATTTATTTAATATTAACATTTATTTAATATTTAATATTATGCAGTAACCAAAATAGCATTAGTCAGTAACCAATTAAGCATTATACAGTAACCAATTTAATGTTACACAGTAACCAATACAACATTCGACAGTAACCAATACATCATTAGACAGTAACCAAAATCAACTAAACTAATCAACAACTTAATTTTAAACATTAATCTGGTAACCAAACCATAATCACATAAGAATAAAACATAACTACTAGGTAACCAAAACATAATTTAATAGTAACGAATATAAAATAATAGTAACCATAACATTTATTTAATATTAACCATATGTTACTACAATAATACAAACTTATTTGTTTCATAAAAACTATAGCATTGTTAACAACAAAAAACAAACCTTTTTTACATTGTTTATTTCAATTTTGAACCATTCTTCAAACAATGCCTCTTCAAATTTTGAGGGCATCTCCATGCATGATTTGGGGAATGCACTTAAACATGCAAGTGTTTGACTAAAGACCTACTACGGTAGATGATGACGGTAACCGATCCGAACAGCTCGTATATGGAGCAAGTAAAATGGCACTCTTTGCAGGTTCACGTACAGGTCTACCACCGGCTTTGTGGACACTCTTCTCCAACTCATCACACTTAGCTATGTCATGTATGGTGAGAACCATAAAATCAAGAGCATACCTGCTTGCTGCCTCACCTTTCTTCCCCTTTTTCAGTTGACATAAAAAGGTAATATATACGATTAGTAACCTGAATAACATAAACTAGTAACCAACTGACTGTACAACAGCCAACAAACTAAAATGAACATGTTATATTAGTAATCTGAATAACATAAACTAGTAACCAAATCATAATATAATAGTAGCCAAATCACAATATAATGGTAACCAAAACACAATATCATAGTAACCAATTCACTATATAATGGTAACCAAAACATAAATAACATTTAAATAAATGATGGCACATAATTATAACACTAACCTTATCAGCATCATACACAACAATCTCTTTCCCAGTACATTGGCTTAATATGTCAAAAGATGGCATGTCATTATTATTGTCAATCTACGCAAAATAAAGAACCATTTAATAATTAAAACAAAAGACATATATCACATAACAAAACAAACAAATATATCAACCTTGACATCTTCTTGACATCATTATTTTTTTTCATCGGGTTCTTCAACCATAACAGCACGTTCAACTTCATTAGTAATCTCAATTACATTCACATCATTCTTCTCCACGAATATTGACACATCATCACCAACTTCATTACCCAATTCAATTTCATTCCAACCCTTCTTCTCAACGTCATCCAACACATCATCACCATCATTATTCTTATTAACTTTTGAACCATAATCAACATCCTCATCAACATGGACCTCCTCCACCATGACATCAGCATCCTCATCAGCAGCGTCATCAGCATCAGCATCATCAGCTTCATCACCTTCACCGCCTTTGTGACGCCCCCAAAATCAGGTATACATCACCCATCTTGGGTGAAATCGGATCGTGGTACAAAATTCAATACAACTTACTTCTAATACTGTTTGTGTACAATACGACAAAATATAAACTGTGAGTTTGAATACAATTATTGTCTACTAGAGATTATACAAACTCAAAAGGAGTCCTCATTACAATTATTAACACACTATTTCGCGAGAATAGTGAGGACTACTAATCTTATCTCTACGGACCATCACTCGTTCCGACTAGTCCTCGCTATATGTTCTCATTTTCTGAAGAAAACGGTGAAAAAAAAGGTGAGCTCAACTAGCCCAAAGAAGAAATATTATGACTAAAATAATAAGAATAAATTATCGTTAGCCTTCAACACGGTGTTAAAGCGATAAAATATAACAACATCAAGTTTAAGCTGCGGCCGGATCAAGCAATCCATTAAAAGAGTCAAGTAGAGAATAGAATCTACTATCTTTTATGATTTAAAAGTTTTTCATCACTTTTATCATTTGAGACTCAACTTAATAAATAATCCACATCATCCCCGCACTACTGACGAGGATATTCATTAGGGTCGCGACCACAAATTCCTGCACTACAGGCCGATGATATTTGTGTATTCATCAATGGTCATGATCATGCCAACAATCTGTCCATCAATGCACTACGGGCCAATGAGGACTTTTACCACATCATTTGTAACATTACGATCATGATTACACCGAATAATCCACTGGTCATAATCATACCAAGTCCATCCATGCTTTACTGAGCCACAGATAACTTTCAAAAATATAAACATGAGGATGATGACAATGATATAAGAATTCAATAAAACAAGTTCAAGAATTAAGTTATTCGAGGAACTAATAACGTCAAATTGTCAACATGATAATCTTTGCTTTGTAGAGTAAAATTCAAGATTTCTCGGAAGAATATTTCCATGAAAAATATTGGATGAAGCGCAAATATCAAGGATATTCTACTAATTTAATGGAGTATAGAAGTCAAAATTTTAACCAACTGAGAATAATAAGGAATGGAATAACAACAGAAATCACCATGCATGCGATTACTTGGCATGGCGGAGTTATTCCAATAGAATAATAATAATAATGGAACCGGTCGGTAAAAATCACTGCAAGCGGGATGTTCCAATAGAATAATAAATAATGAAATAATAATAATAAAGGCGGAACGAATTAAAGTCCGTGTAAAAGCCTGAACATGATGTTCCAACGGAAAATAAAAAGGCAGAATAATAAAAAGCGGAACCGGTCCCACAGATGCTTACCGGCTGACGGGATGTTCCAATGAATAATAGAAGAATGTCACCACATATATAGGTATTCAGCATTATCTGAGTTATTCCAATGAGAATAATAAAGAAATGGAATAACAGAAGTTCTCTTCTTAAATACAAAAGAATAATATCCCTTACCGTAAAAAAAATTGAATATAAAAGTAGTTAAGTAGCAGAATACTTTTCTTCTATCTCTCTATAGTCTCTCTCTATAGTTTCTCTCTCTAGAGTTTAGTGAATTCGTAAGAAAATAATGAAGGAATGAGCTTCTATTTATAGGAAAATGGAATGCATAGTAACTAATCCATGAACGGTCCAGATTGATTTACTTTAATTTGACGGTCCATAATTAAAGCAAAATCTTTTAAATAAAATATATATATATATATATTATAAGGCACATGTTTGATTGAAAAATAATTCACTCTCCTGTGAATCATGTCATCCAACTTTCCCAGCACAATAATAGCCTCCAACTGTGGGCCCCACCATTATATATATATATATATATATATATATATATATATATAATGTACATATATTATATATCATATAACATATATATATATATATATATACAATGATATTAACTCCCTCCCATGACTAACATACTCCCCCACCCCCAAAATCATTTTCAATCATGGGCCCCACATGTGGGCCCCCACCTTTATTATACCGAATAACTTTTTACAGAATATTTGAAAAAAATAGATAAATGGGGTCCATAAAATAAGCAAAAGCGAGTGACTTATCACGTAAGCCTTAATAATCAATACAGGTGTGCTCTTATGCAACCAACGTGTATTCATCGTACTTTTACTCTAGGAGTAATTCAACGAGATCAAGCAGTAAAACTTCCGCCGTTATTTTAATAAAATATTTTTGTCGTTTTCTCAATCCGATAATAATTACATTATGGGGTCCACTGATGATTGTGCTTGTCGCATTGAATATTTCTGTTTAAAATGAATATTCCCAGACCAATCGAATATTATATGACAACTTGCGTACTTTGCAAAATTTATAAATATTACCCACAACTATAACATTATATTAAATTCATTCCATAATATTCAAAAATGATAATTATAGAAAATTCATTTTTATTCAAAAAGTTGGGGTCTTACAGCCTTCACCACCTTCATCACCTTCATCACCTTCATCTTCATCATCATCATCATCATCATCATCATCATCATCATCATCATCATCATCATCATCATCATCATCATCATCGTCATCATAATCACCAGCATTGTCAGAATCGTCATCATCAGAATCACCATCAAGATTTTTGTCCCCCACGTCTTTGATAGCACGTAACTCATCTCTAATAATGGACCTAAGGTCCTGATAACTGACATGTAAAAGTCGCATTTCATCTTTAATATCGATTCAAGAACTTTTCAAATTCTTTCTTCAATTGAAACTTCTTTCTTCAATTCGGACACTTTCTTCTCCAATGACTTAGACCAGTACATCAATTTCCTCTTTCACAACAGATATATCAACACCAATGTTGTCGACCTTCACTTTTTTGTCTACTTTCTTGTCACCATCCTTCCCATTAAAAAAGTGAAACACCGCTTCAAATCAATAGATCCTTCTCTCCTCGGCGGTGGGAATCAAACTTATTTATCCTCAATTTGAAAAATAATAAGTATACTTTAGTATATCATCTAACGAACAATGTACAATTACATTGAAATAAACAGCAAATAAAGAATCATAAAACATAATCAATAACCAAATACATATATACAGGTAACCAAATGTATAATAAGTAGTAACCAATTAAATGTATAAATGTAACCAAATGTGTATATTCGGGTAACCAACAACAATGTTATTAGTAACCTGAATGTAATCTAATCGAGAATCAGATTTGAATATTCAAGTAACCAAAAAACATTGTTATTATTAACATGCATATAAAATAATCAGTAACCAAACGTGTATATAAAGGTAACTAACTACTTTATTGATAGTAAACTTCACATAATATTTTCATTTATCAAGTATATAACTAAAAGTAAAACAACATACCTGTCCGGAACAAAAAACTAATTCATTCAACTTGTCATTTGAAAGCGGCTTTATTAACTCCTTCCATCTGAATAAACGGACATCCGACGGATGCTCGTCATTGCATATACCCCGATTTTTGAATGTCAAAATAGTTTCAAACATAAAAACTTGGAATACATACGGAAGCCCATTCAACTTGTATAATTTGGTGTAATGATCCATGTAAAAATTGTATGTTGAAACACCATTCTTTCTTTTCCTATAATGCCCCTTCAAAGCATTAGACAAAGAGTACTTTGTCATCTCAAAAGCAACTTTCCCCCAAGAAAAACTACTAACATCACCATAACACAAAAAATTAACCATTGCCCCATCAACGTAATTTTCAGAAAATGTGCACATAATGAAATTAAAGACCAAAAATATCATAGACATCTTAATAGCTAAATCATCATCATCAAAAAGCGTCTTCCTATATATCCTACCTATACTACTACGTGTCGTGTCTGGCTTCATCACCAAAAAACTTACCAATAAGCATATTCTCCATACCTTTATATGGAGTTATATCATCCTTACCTTTTCATCTCAACCCAGATATCATACAAAACTCGAAGCAAACAAGAACTCGACCCTTTTCTCCATAGAACAAAAACCACATTTCACCGTCATTCTCTCGGTGAACCTCCCTCACAAGAAGCGTGGTGAATAATCTGGGAATACATTTGGTGCTCATTAAACTCAAGAAAATTCCCAAAAAATATGTTGCTTTAAATTTATCCGGTGACTCTTATTTAATTTATTTGCAATGATCTTTGAGGGACTTCCATATCGCACTCAATATATCACTTTTTTAATTGAATTTTACATTGCATTCCTCGTAATAAAGATCCCATAACTGCAAGTAAACAAAATCAAATTTACAAAGTTAACCAACCAATCATATGATAGTAACCAAAACAACATAGACAAGTAACCAATATAGCTTTAGTAAGTAAACAAAACATCATTAATCAGTAACCAATCTAGCATTAGACAGTAACCATGTCAACTTTTATTAATGTTGTCTTGGTTACCTTCATGCAACATGCTGGTTACTATCTAATACATTGGTTACCAACCATGTGCTTACCAATCATTAGTCAGAAATATTATGTAGTAACCAAAACGAAGATTAGTCAAGTAACCCATTCAAGATTATCAAGAACTCAATACAATGTTGCCACAATGGCAATACTGACTTTAGACAATATATTGGTTAGACAGTAACCAAGACAATATATTGGTTAGCTGTATGATAGTAACCAATACAGCTTTAGACAATATATTGGTTAGACAGTAATCAGTATGTTGCATGAAGGTAACCAATATAAATTATTTACTGATTTATGCTGTTTTGGTTACCTTCATGCAACATGGTGGTTACTGTCTAATGCATTGGTTACCAATCATATGGTTACCAAGCATTTATCATTAATATTATGCAGTAACCAAAACAATAATTAGTCAGTAACCAATTAAGCATTATACAGTAACCAATAAAATGTTACACAATAACCAATATAATCTTCGATAGTAACTAACACAGCATTAGACGGTTACCAAAACATCATTAGTCAGAAATATTATGCAAAGAAAAAACAAAGATTAGTCAATAAACCATTCAAACATTATACAAGAACCAATACAATGTCAGACAAAGAACCAATACGATTTTAGATAATATATTGGTTGACAAAGTAACAAGACATCATTAGACAGTAACCAAGACATCATAAGACAGTAACCAAAATATTATTAAACAGTAACCAAGACATCATAAGACAGTAACCAGTATGTTGCATGAAGGTAACCAATATAAATTATTTATCGATTTATCTTTGTTTTGGTTACCTTTTATGCAACATGGTGGTTACTAATCATATGGTTACCAAGCATTAATCGTTAATATTATGCGATAACTAAAAGCGAAGAATTAGTCAATAACCGATTAAGCATTATCTGATAACCAATAAAATGTTACACAAGAACAATATAATCTTGACGAAGAATCAACACAACATTAGGCGGTTTAAACCATCATTAAACAAGAACTAAAATAACATTAGACATAATAATGTTGCTTGATAACCAATATAACATACCAAAATCTAACACCAAACATTTATATGATCGTAACAATAACAACATTTAAATTAACACACCTTTAAAATTCTTTGAGTTGGAATTATCATCTAGATAAGCACTTGAGCTTCATTCTTAACAGGGACATCAAAATCCGAATCTAATTGCACTTCGGAATGTTTGATATTACTATGTATCACCAAACTACTCTCATTCTTACTCGATTTATTACCTACATCCTTCCCCTTTCCCTTCCCTTGCTCTCCACAACAAAATTCTTCAAGTTCTTAACAGAGTCAACCTCAACGATCCTTTTCCTCTTTCCATCCTTCTTCCTTGTATCATTCCTTCTTGTATCATTCCTTGTATCAACCATTTCTATACAAAACATAAAAACAACACAAACCAAAACAATGAATACTCCATTCTGTTAGTAAACTACTTTAATATATAATACATTAAACTATTAAGAAAATACTCACTTGAAGCAATAATAAACACCAGATTCGATCAATGAAGAAGAATAACGAGTAACAACGACAATGAACCAGACTGCAACCGCGATAACGAGTAACAGCGATAACGAGTAACAACGAGTAACTGAACCACACTGCAATAGCGCTGTAACAACGATAACGAGTAACAACGACAATGACGAACAACTAAACGAACAGAAACAATGAAGAACAACTAAACGAACAATGAAGAACGCACGAACATAGATGAAGTCATCGGAAACAAGCTTTTTTAACTCCGATTACGAGATTAGTCGCGACAGATGAGAGAAACAAGGGTTTCAACATGCACAAGGGTTTGGTAACTGCAGAGTCTCAGACAAATGATAGGCGGTTATCACGCGTTTCAAAAAAACCTTTTGCCATGTCAGCTCATTAATATTTATCCCTTAAATTAAGGACTCCTAATTATCCTCACTATTGTAAATATATATGATGAAATATTATATTTTTGTAATTATTTTATGAGTGTATGATTTTTATAATTACTTTTATAAATGTACTATAATATAATATGTAATTGTTCCAAAACGTTAATAAATCAGCCCGCCTAATCTTGAGCCGAAACTTGACCTTTGAAACGTTCAGCCGCCCGATTAAATGGTTTCATTTTTCAAAACTAAAAGGCGGCTGAAATTTACCCTTAAAATGAAGGGCAAATACGGAACAAAACCAGACAAACCGCTCAATTAACTGACCCAATTCGCTCTTTGGTTCCCCATAAAAACAAACAAGCGTGTCTACTCCTAAGTAGCTTTAGCAGCCGGCGAAGGACACGTGGCACGGACCTTTTGCCCACGACTGTCAGACCGTACATATGCATTTTTTTAATTATAGTCAGAAGCTTACTCCAGCTAATTTGGCCACTTTCCTCCCGTTACAATAAACTATGCTTGCATTGCCACCGGTGAGGAGAGTTCGGCGCCGATCACCGCCATGGACGGTGGAGAGTCACAGCCGAGTTTGTACCGAGTTCTGCTGGATCGGTTTCAGAGTTTGGAGGCGAGTCACGCGAAGCTCAAGGAGCAGTTCGATGTGCTAGCGGAAGAACAGAGGTGCTCACAGGGAGGAGGAGCGGGACGGTGTTCTTGGGTTTCCGATGAGTTTTTCTTCGCCGGAAGTCCGCATAGAAGCGTGTTGGAGCACATGGGTCATGCTGTTCATGTCAGTAGACCTGATTCTGAAGAAATCATATATTGGTAATCACTAAATTATATATATATATATATATATATATATATATATGTATATGTGTGGCATTTTATTTATACCTCGTAAATTTTTATTTTTTCTTTTATGTAATTAACCAGTTCCTTAAACTTTCTGTTTGTGCATTTGGTACGTGTTTGATATTTGGTCTCTGAAACAGTTGCATATAGATAATGACTAATGAGGTCAAAGATGTCTAGTAGTATACCACATGGTATCAAAGTTTCCATGTTCAATCCTTGGTGGCAGCAAGGAGGGAAAATCTCTAGTTCATTTTTGGAATATGTGATTCGTGGGAAAAAAATGGTTGAAACAACATTGTCTGGATTCTCTGGTATTTGGTATGTTCCTGAAAAGAGTGTTCAATAGAAATTGTTTTGTGCATTATTGTACGCTTAAGTTTAGCCTTCCCAGAAATGATTTATCCTTCGAAATCTACAAATCATTTTTAGGGGAACAACACAAGTCATTTGCCTTGAAAATAGTTTGCGAAAATGTTATCTTTGAAAAAACGGGGCCTTAACAAATAACAAGTGATGAATAGAAATTTGCAGTTTAGAGTGTATTAATATCTAAATTCTCTCAAATTACATAAAATTGTTACCATGAATGTTAGTATACTTTAGGAATTTGTATCTTCGACCTTTTTTCTGTTTTCATTGGAAATGCAATTTCTTTCACAAAAACTTATTCCATCTTTCCATAGGAAAGAGATTAGGTACTGATTTCTATCATTATTCTGCTTTACTGAGTGATCTGAGAATGTTAATTACTTTGGTTATTGCATTTCAAGTCCTATCTAAGTGGTTGAAGGGATTGGGATGCCAGTGCCCAAGTCTTAGTATCTCAATGCTATGTTTGTTTGCAAGGATTACACTTGGTATATGACTATTAATCTAAGTGTCTTGTTTGTTTTTAAATTTGAGCTTGAGACTATTAGTCTTGTACGGGGTGAGAATGTATACATAATTAGTAAATACTCCTTCCGTCCCATAGTTATAGGCTGATTTCTTTTGGCACATAGTTTAAAAAAATTAGTTGATGGCAATTTTTAATAAAGAATTTCCACATATACCCCTCAATATGGAATTAATGAATAAGTTAATTACTCTTTACTTATCTAATTGGAACTCTCAACTTCATTGATTGACCATAGAACTTTAACCAAAGATGAAGTCTTATTACATTGGAACTTTCAAGTTTTATTGAGAATACAACAACATTAAATATGGTGATAAAAATAATGACATTGAATATTGTTTTTTCAAAAAAAAGAGTAGTGGTTGAATATTTATTATAAGGGCATAAAAGTAAAACAATGAACCAACTAAATTTTATAAATAGTAAGTAGCCTATATATTGGGACATCCCAAAATGGAAAATCAGCCTATAACTATGGGACGGAGGGAGTATTATTTTTGGGTGGTGGGTAGGGGTTGGGGGTTGGGTGGGTGGTTGGGAGTGTATACATAATCGGTAAATATTATTTATTTTTTGGTGTGGGGGTGGGGGTGGATATATAATCAGTAAATATTTTTTTTTATGTATAAATAAGTTTAAAATATGTTATTATTGGTAAGGGTATAATAGTCCAAACGATATTTTTTAATCAAAAACTTTAATTAATCCTGAAAAAAACAAACATATTTCAGACAATGTGACATTCCAGTGTATCATATATGTAAGACCCCAAATTATTAATAAATGAAATTTATTTTTCTCTATTTATTATTTTGAAATAGTAAGGGTTGATTTGATTAATGTGGATAGTTATGGGTAAAATACTAAATATTTGAATAAGCAAGTGGTTATAAAATATTCATTATTGTTTGAAATATTCGTTTGGTCGTGGAATATTCATCTTATCGGGAATATTAACGACGATGACAGCAACCTTTGTGTGGGCCCCATAACTGAAAGCGATTGGAGGAAGAAAACGACAAGAATAAGTTGTTTATAAATAACGGCGTAGTAGTTATATCGTCAAATAATCGTTGGAATACCCGGTGGTTAAAACACAAGAATACGCTGGTTGCACAAGAAGCGATACATCGTGATTGCACCAATTATTGATTTTTACGTAAGAAGGCACTACTCAATAATTGTTACAAAGAGTTACCGCTCAAGATTTTATTTTATTGATTCAATAATTCTTTGCGTTGATATTTTATATTCTTCGTTGTTTTAATAATTGTCAACGCACAATATTTTCTATTATCTAAAGCAATAATTCATATTATCCGAATAATATTATTAGATAACATTATTGGCAATGTCTAGAAAGTTCGCGTCAAGGAGAGGTTTGGTCATCTAATCATGGCTACGAGAAAGAGAGATCCTTATCGAAAGCCCCTCCTTCTCGGAACCGCCGTCATCAATAATGTGATTCTCGTAATATTATTTGTGAATAATTAATTATTGATTTATATGATGAAAAAAATATTGATTTTATGAGGATATAGATGGAGAAAATTTTTTAATGTGACAATTGTTGAAAATTAATATTTTATCTTTTTCTGATAAAATAATTTATTTAAATATATTATTTTAATAATATATTAATGGTGATATTTTTATAATGAATGTGGGATATATGAATAAATGAGAAGGAAGATTATTTTTGTTGGATTAAATGTTTAACACATGTTTTGTGTGTTGGTGGACCCATTTTCGATCGAAATTTGATTATAACTTGTAAAATCACCCATTTGTGATTTCGGTCAATTTTCATTTGGAATTTGGAAAAACTTTCTTTCGCAAAGTTGTAGAGAATTGAATTTCCTATAAAAACTCATGAGATTCAAATTTTCGATAAAAGGGCTATTTATTATGAATTATTGAAGTTTCTGAGTTCCGAAATAATTGATTTTTGGGAGTTTTAATTAATTATTTTGAGAAAAACGTTTTTGGTGAGTTTGTGAACCTCATTTAACATGTGCTATGGCTGAAATCAGATTTCAAAGGTGGGCTAAGGAATTTTGTTTATAAATAATATTATTATATTCAATTTTCTACTTTGGTGTTCTAAGCATTTTTCTATAAATAGGGAGCTTAGATTAGAATTGAAAATCACACCGTAAAATCAAGTTTTCTCTATTTCTCTCTCGATATTTTGAGCGTATTCTTGTGAGTATACTTTGAGTGTTGATATACGGTGCAAGTTCAAGTCATAGCCTATATCCTGTTTCAACTAAGCACTGCTTTTTCGAGGTAAGGGATGTTATTTTCTCTTTGTAAGTGATATTATTTCTTCAATATCATTATGCCAAATATTGGTTGGAACTTTTTATCAAATTTGGAACTTTTTCATGCTCTGAGCAGAGTTCTTATTCACGAGTTACTATTCATGAGTTACTAGTACTATTCATTACTATTCACGTAAGCATGATGATGTTTTTTGTGAAATTTCTATCTTTTGGTGTTTGAGTTACTATTCATTCACTATACTAAGACTATTCATTTAATACGACACTATTATTCACGTAAAAATTAAATTTTTCTTTTTTCGTCCAAAATATCTATTATGGATACTAGCTTTGATTGTATCCATGTTTTGATCATTCTTGAATTTTACTTCAAAGATGATTATTTATGAAGTATTTTTGAACTCGGATTGTTTAAAGTACTTAATCCATAATACTTGTTCTTTTGTTTCATCGGATTCGCTTTTCTTTAAAATTATTTTCATCATTCTTAGTCCTAAATGATGATGTTATCGAATATCTTTGGTCTCAGTAGGCAGAAAGAAGGTTGATTTTCTTATGAATATCTTTGGCCCGTGAGAGCAAAAAGATGAACAGTGTTGAGATGAACATGACCGATCGATGAATATCTTTGGCCTTTAGTGCAAAGATGAACAGCGTTGAGATGAATATGACCGATCGATGAATATCTTTGGCTCGTAGTGCAAAGATGAATATTTGATTTGAGATGAATATTGATTGATGTTACAGGATAAAATATTGATGATGGACCGTTAAATTCATAGATTATAGTAGATTTCATTCTCTACGTAACTCTTCTATGAATTATTATTTTCGCGAATATTGATCCGAAACTTGTTGCTTATCAGATTCTATCGATTTTTTCCTCGTCAAGACTAACGATAATTTGTTCTATATTATCTTAGTCATAACATTCTTTATCGGGCTAGTTGAGCTCACCCTTTCCTTTTGTTCCATTTTTTCTTCTCGTAGTTTAGATTATAGCAGAACTACTAGTCGGGGGTGTGGAGTGATGGTTCTAGATAGTCGTTTTAGTAGTCCTCACTATTCTCAGTAAAATATCGTATCAATAATGAGGATTTATTTGAGTGTGGATATTGTCTAGAAGACAATATTTGTATTTAAACTCATAGCTTTATGTGTTGTCGATTTTGCACACGACAAATATATTAATAAAGTTGTAGTTATTTTCGTACCATGTTATTGACGACTCGAGAATGGGTTGGATGGAATGGACCTATTTTTGGGGCGCCACAGTTGGTATTAGAGCTTAGGGTATGATCTCTGGCGGAGATCGGGGAATAGAATCAGGAGGGAGAGACGAGTAAATCCTTCGCCAAGGTGTCCTACCTAAGCTTATTTGTTAGTCGGGTCGAGTATAGGATATTATGTGGTATGTTAATTTATTTAATTAACCCTTGTTTTATGGCAAGATTTGAGAATGTCAATCGAGAATGTTAACAAAGTGGAGTAAATGAGACCGTGGAGACGCCTCAGATTTCACCAACGAGGAGAACGTGCAACAGTCGGAAATGTTCCTCTTGTAGAACAACACCACCGATCGACGATGAACGACGTGATGTTTAGAAGCTTTTTGCAGCGATTCATGCAAAATCGCATTTGAGGAGACTCGTGTACAAAATACGGTGGAAATGATAAGAACACGCGGTTTATCACACCAAACAATTCAAAGAGTTGGGACCACCGAATTCTGGGAAAGCCGGATCCGATTAAAGTGAGGCGAGATGGGTCAAGCAGATTACCAAGATATTCGATGTCTTGGGATGCACGGAGGAATGTAAGGTTCCATTCGCCACTTTTATGTTCCAGAATGAGGCAGATTATGGTGGGAATTGTGAAGCGCACTCCATCCAACCGCACTCCAAAGATGTCTTGGGAAACGTTTCAGAATCTGTTCAATGACAAGTACTTTCCCGAAAGTATTCGGCTATATGAAGGAGGTAGAGTTTATTAGACTAGAATGCGAACGACGCATACGACGGTGTCCAAAGACGAGGTAAGTTCGCGGAGTTATCCAGTTCAGCACCTCATTTCGTAGAGAATGAGGAACGATGACGCTAATGTTTTTGAGAGGTTTGAAACTCGAAATTCGTCAATACCTCATTTCTCATAAATTTTCTCTATATTCAGATGTTGTGAACAGAGCTCAATTATTAGAGCGAGATAATGAGTCTGTTCAACCGGGCGGCCAACAACACGATAAAAATCATACTGGTGGCAACGGCCATTGGGACAATGATAACCATCGTGAAAGAAATTATCAGGCCAGAAATGGTAACCACACTTCGGTGGTAATCATGGCCAAGATAATAGAAGAAATAATTCAAGTGAAAATTTCAAAAAGAGAAGATTTAATAATGACGGGAAGACGTCGGCACCAACACCAGCAACGAATTTTAGAGGAGGAGAAATGCCTCCAGTTAGATGCTACAGAATGCGAGAGAAGAGGGACACATAAGTCCAAACTGCTCACAACCTTCCAAGGTATGTAATAATTGGAAAAGAAGGTCATATCGCTCGATTATGATGATAGCGAAACCCGATCCAATGGGGATGGTGACTCAAAAGGTACATTCCGGACAAGTCAAAGTCAATCTGTTCTAGAAAAAGCGTTTTTTCGTGGCCCGGTCGAGAATGCGAGAACCCGAACGGTTAGCATGGGTTAGTTAATTATAATTTTACTGAAGTTTATACCTTATTAGATACCGGTTCTACCCATTCTTTTATCTCTCTCTCTTTGCTCAACGCTTAAACTTGACTCCGGAGAAATTTGACTTTGACCTATCTGTGGAGACTCGCTAGAGAAACTTTCATTTCATCCACTATTTAGAAATCTTGTTTGATCCAAGTTGGCATCATCACATTACCCGTTGATCTTATCTCTTTAAAGATACTTTGCTTTTGATGTGATTTTGGGATTGATTGGTTAACTACTCATCATGCCAAATTGATTGCTTTCGTAAGGTTGTTAGTTTTCATATTCCTAAGCAACTCGCTTATTCAATTCAAGCAACCAAACCATTCAAGTCAAACTTTTTCATATCAAGCCATAAAGTCATTCGCTTATTGAAAAACGGATGTCAAGTTTTCTTAGCCCATGTTATGGACTTGAACAAAAATACGCCGATTTGAATGATATTTCGTTGTTTGTTAATTTCGATGTATTTCTGAAGAATTTTTCGCTTACCTCCTCAGAGCGTGATATTGAATTTTGTATCATCTTTGAATCCGGTACAAAACCAATTTCTAAAAATCTCATATTGAATGACTCCTATTGAACTTCAGGAGTTAAAAATTTAACTATAGAAGTTGGTACCCTAGTCTCTATCTGGTGATTTCCTTTATGGAATGCACCAAGCCGCACTCTCCATAGAGGGACACCATATTAGATGCGATAGTAAATCGATAGGTGTCATTGTAACGTCTTATCCAAGGTTGGGATACGAGTCACATTGAGAACAACCTAAGTTCAGTAATCGAAATACGTAGCTTTAGGCTTAGTTGGTTATTATTGGAGATTCGTTGAAGGATATTCTCGAATCGCTATTCCATTAACGCAAATGACTCGTAGAGATACAAAATTTGAATGGAGCAAGAGAATGTGGGAAGAGCTTTCAAGAACTCAAGAGGAGACTCATTTCAAACACATGTTTCACCATACCATCCTCGGAAAAGCGAGTAAAAGATCGTGATAGGCGACGTAGAAGATCGATATACAAGTAGAACCGACTTTTATCGATAAAGTTAAAATCGTTAAATTTGCTACACACCGGAGTGATGAATGAAATGAAGAAGGAGGTGCAAGAAGTTGTTATTCCAAAAGCGAGAATTGGCGATGTGAGGAAAGCTCAAACCTTCGATTTATTGGTCCATTTGAAATCCTCGATCGAGTAGAACCGTGGCCTATAGACTCATTTTTTACGCAAGTAGTATGGCGTGTTCATAACGCTTTTTCACGTATCGATGTTACGTAAATATGTGGACGACCGAACCACGCTATTGAAGTTAGAACCGGACGAGATAGCCAAAGACTTAAACGACGAGGAGGTACCACAATTGAAAGTCGATAAGGAAGAAAACGTTGATATTTTATATTCTTCATTGTTTTAATAATTGTGAATAATTAAGGGTTACGCATAAAGATTTTCTATTATCGTAAGCAATATTCATATTATCCGAATAATATTATTAGATATCTAATTATTATATTGGTCGATGTCTAGAAAGTTAATAATTGTCACAAGGAGAAGTTTTATCAATAATCTAATTCAATAATATTATTAGATAAGGAGAGATGTCTAGAAATCGAAAGCCCCTCTAATTGGGAAGAAGTGAGAAGTTTATCTGTGTGATAATAATAATGATTCTCGTAATATTATTTGTGAATAATTAATTATTGATTTATATGATGAAAAAATATTGATTTTATGAGGATATAGATGGAGAAAATTTTAATGTGACAATTGTTGAAAATTAATATTTTATCTTTTTCTGATAAAATAATTTATTTAAATATATTATTTTAATAATATATTAATGGTGATATTTTTATAATGAATGTGGGATATATGAATAAATGAGAAGGAAGATTATTTTTGTTGGATTAAATGTTTAACACATGTTTTGTGTGTTGGTGGACCCATTTCTTGACTGAAATTTGATTATAGCTTGTAAAATCACCCGCTTGTGGATTTTGGTCAATTTTACATTTGGAATTTGGAAAAACTTTCTTTCGCAAAGTTGTAGAGAATTGAATTTCCTATAAAAACTCGCAAGATTCAAATTTTCCCGATAAAAGGGCTATTTATTATGAATTATTGAAGTTTTGAGTTCAAATAATTGATTTTTGGGAGTTTTAATTAATTATTTTGAGAAAACGTTTTTGGTGAGTTTGTGAACCTCATTTAACATGTGCTATGGTGAAATCAGATTTCAAAGGTGGGCTAAGGAATTTTGTTTATAAATAATATTATTATATTCAATTTTCTACTTTGGTGTTCTAAGCATTTTTCCTATAAATAGGAGCTTAGATTAGAATTGAAAATCACAACCGTAAACTGAAGTTTTCTCTATTTCTCTCTCGATATTTTGAGCGTATTCTTGTGAGTATACTTTGAGTGTTGATATACGGCAAGTTCAAGTCATAGCTTTATATCCTGTTTCAACTAGAAGTACTGTCTTTCGAGGTAAGGGATGTTATTTTCTTTGTAAGTGATATTATTTCTTCAATATCATTATGCCGAAATATTGGTTGGAACTTTTTATCAAATTTGGAACTTTTTCATATCAGGGAGTTACTATTCATGAGTTACTTATTAGTTACTATTCACGAAAGTACTATTCACGAAGTAATGATGATGTTTTTTTGTGAAATTTCTATCTTTTGGTGTCTGAGTTACTATTCACGATAATTAGACTATTCATTTAACACTATTCATTTACACTATTCACGTAAAAATTAAATTTTTCTTTTTCGTCCAAAATATCTATTATGGATACTAGCTTTGATTGTATCCATGTTTTGATCATTCTTGAATTTTACTTCAGTATGATTATTTATGAAGTATTTTGAACTCGGATTGTTTAAAGTACGAATCCATAATACTTGTTCTTTTGTTTCACTAGATTCGTTTTCTTTAAAATTATTTTCATCATTCTTAGTCCTAAATGATGATGTTACTGAATATCTTTGGCCTGTAGTGCAAAGAAGGTTGATTTTCTTATGAATATCTTTGGCCCGTAGTGCAAAGATGAACAGGTGTTGAGATGAACATGACCGACTGATGAATATCTTTGGCCTTTAGTGCAAAGATGAACAGGCGTTGAGATGAATATGACCGATCGATGAATATCTTCGCCTCGTAGAAAGTAAAAGATGAATATTTGATTTGAGATGAATATTGATTGATGTTACAGGATAAAATATTGATGATGGATTTGTTAAATTCATAGATTATAGTAGATTTCATTCTCTACGTAACTCTTCTATGAATTATTATTTTTCCGCTGCGATATTGATCCAAACTTGTCATTCTATCAGATTCTATCGATTTTTCCTCGTTGAAGACTAACGATAATTTGTTCTATATTATCTTAGTCATAACATTTTTATCGGGCTAGTTGAGCTCACCCTTTCCTTTTGTTCCATTTTTCTTCTCGTGAAGCGTAGATTATAAGTAGGAACTAGTGGGGTGTGGAGTGATGGTTCTAGATAGTTGTTTTAGTAGTCCTCACTATTCGCAAAAATATCGTATCAATAATGAGGATTTATTTGAGTGTGGATATTGTCTAGAAGACAATATTTGTATTTAAACTCACAGTTTATGTGTTGTCGTATTTTGCACGACAAATATATTAATAAAGTTGTAGTTATTTCTGTACCATGTTATTGACGACTCAGAATGGGTTGGATGGAATGGACCTATTTTGGGGGCGTCACATTATATATATGTGATTTGAGACTTTGATCACTTTACTACTTATATATGACTTCTAATAGTGTGACATTCCAGGATGGCATGACCAAGGAGTTGTGTATTGGGTGCATATTTCAGACAGGTTGTGAGACTGTCGAAGAAGCCCGGGATGCTGTTCACTGCATTGTACCTAAAACAGTGTGTATCTTGTCTTCAACAGGCGTACGGTGGTAAAACCTATAAGCCTGGGCTTCTTCCGGTTCCATTTTCTCTTACAAAGTACTCCCTCCGTCCCTATTTAAATGACGTTTTAGAGATGGGCACAAGAATTAAGATAATGATTTGAAAGTATTAAATATAGTACTCAATTGTCTATAATACCCTTAAATCATTAATTTATCATAACACAAGAGTTTAAAGTACCAAAAAAATAGGTAGAGTAATGAGGGGTAATTTTGGAAAAATTATCATTAATTCTCCTAGATTTAAACAAACGTCAATTAATTAAGGACAAATAAAAAACTCTAAAACGTCATTTAAATAGGGACGGAGGGAGTACTACGGATATCAGATAGTTTAAGTGATTCAAATCAGTGAACTGCTCGTCCAAGCCAGCGCGGGTAAGGTTCACCAGACCGGGCAGGTGAACGAACAAGGAAAGTAGAGGATTCAGATTCGGATAGGCGAGTCAAGGCGTTTGTGTGAAAACTCTCTGTCTCAAATAGAGATGGGGAAGGTGTTCATTTTCTAAATAACAAGAAATCAACTCTTTTAATCCTAGGATTAATAGTCTTGGAATTATAATCTCATGAATTATAATCCCGGGATTATAATCCTTGCAAACAAACATAGCCCAAGTTCCTAACCATTGGATTAAAAAAAGAGTAATAGCAAGATCATTTATATAGTTTATGTTTGGGATCGCTTAAAAAAATCTGATTAGTCATTCTGATTATTGCTTCTGCTTATAATTAATTATTTAATTTTAAAAAAGTTGTTTGTACATGTTTGGTAAAGAAAAACACTTAAATAAATTAGTAAAAAAGTAAAAAGTATTTGGTATAAAAAAAATGAGTATCACTTATTTCGAGCGTAAATTACGTAAGGTTTGGAGAAGTAAAGATAGGTAATGGGTGGAATTATTAAAATAAATAAGAATAGACTAGTAATATACTTGTTCAAACCTAATTATTAGATTTGGCAAATAATCAAAAGCTTCAAATTGGAGTTTCTAATTATTTTCATAAAAATTGATTATAAGTAGTTTAAAAATCAGGTTACCAAACACTTTTTGCTAGTTAAAATTGATTATGAGTAGCTTTGACTAAATATTAGTGATCCCAAACTATACTATATAGTGTATATAGTGTATGTATGTGTGTGTTTTTGTGTTTTTGTTTATATAATTCTTAAGATTTTTACAAGGTGAGATGCATGAAACCTCTCTACATAAATTTGGGAGCTCATGTTGTGTCTTCTAGCCTCTTGAAAGCATTAATATTGTTTCTAAATGCTTCTTCTCATCAACAAACTACTTGTTTATAAACTATCTAGCAATATGAAATCCATGATAATCAATTAAGGCATATATTGTTGTTAAGATAGAAAACAATTAGTTTGGTGGTTGTAAACCATTTTAAATATATGCTGGATGATATTTAACTTTTATCTGAAAATACTTTTACATTCAGGAATCGCGCAGCTGAAAAACTTTATGGATACAATGACCATGAAGTTCTTGGACAAAGATATTCAGAACTACTTATTGATGAAGCACATTATGCTGCAAAACATTTTTTTGAAAATTTGAGCTGTGGTAAATCTTGGTCAGGTCAGATCCCTTTTAAGAAGAGGTCGGGTGAGATATTAATGGCATTAGTGACAAACAGCCCATTATATGAGGATGGTGAGCTTGTGGGTATTATCACTGTTTCAAGTGATGCGGCCTTATTCAATAGAATAATCTCGGGTGACCTGAGAACAAATCAGGATTGTGAAAGAGGCCAACCCAGACTGTGGGGGTTAGACTTCAAAAAGATCCAGTGGCACGCACTGCCACATATTGCATCAGTGCCACAGATTGCATCATCTGTTTCCAATCTGGTGCTTATCTATTACACTTGCCGTACATTCATTTTATTCATGCTATTCCTTCTGTTCATTTTATTTATGTGTTGGAATGATTTGCTACTCTTGTCTGCTGTACTCATCAGGCTTCAAAAGTTCTATCTAGAAAACGTGGTGATGATCCTAGTAACATGTGTACAACTTCCAGTAATATAGAGGGGAGAGTGGATGCTCAGGATATAACAGCAGAGAAGCCACCTCTAGGAAAGACGCCGGTAATGCTTTGATACGATTGGTGATTCTACTTTTACTTCAATGATAGTGTAGAATATATCTAGAAGAATACTATAGTGTAGAGTATATCTAGAAAAATACTTCTTTTTTTAATTTCAGCTTTTGAAGCCTCGTTTTGGTTTAAACTTTGGAAAGAGGACTGCTGACACAGAGAGGTTTGCGAAAGATGAATCTACATTTGAGTCATCTCAACCTTCTAAACTTGTATGGATCCATTCCCTTACCTTTAACCTTCATGCAATACTTCAGTCTATTCCACAATAATTACTAACTTAGGTTTCTAAACATTATTCAGCCAGGAAATAATTTGCAATGTAGAAATCAATTATTATGCGATATTACTATTGGAAATAGAAGAGTTTGGTCCAATACTTCAGTCTATTCCACAATAATTACTAACTTAGGTTTCTAAACATTATTCAGCCAGGAAATAATTTGCAATGTAGAAATCAATTATTATGCGATATTACTATTGGAAATAGAAGAGTTTGGTCTGAAAGTTACGAAAGTAACTTGAGAAGTAATTCCTTTTGTCTTTTGTGGAGCCAACTGTTAGTTAAATTGGTCTTGAAGCAGGATAGAATCATGTAATCACGTATTTCCTGATGTTGTAAGAGATTGTAAAATTTTGTCAGTGTATTAGCCTAAGGAGAGAAAAAAATTGGCAACCTAAATTCTGCTAAACTACTTAATTGGAATACTGCAGGCAGCAAATGTATTATCAAAGCAGAGCATTTGTAAACTTGGGAAAGACAAAGATGGAATCATTCAACAAAACGGCCACACTA
This sequence comes from Panax ginseng, assembly GCA_020205605.1. NCBI lineage: Eukaryota > Viridiplantae > Streptophyta > Magnoliopsida > Apiales > Araliaceae > Panax > Panax ginseng. The sequence continues at coordinate 26,949,284 of CM035138.1, forward strand.
ATATTTTCATGAACAATGGAATGACCAGTGAGCCGAATTCACGTAGACCTTTGAAGATGTCAACTTCATATCAATGCATTGTTAAAGATGACTATGAAGAAAAGAATGAAGAATATTGTCCCTTTTCTGCAAGAAGAAGATATGCAAACATAAGTGGGAAAATTGTTCCCACCGATGTTGAAGCCTTTCCAAGAGAGTTCAATTGTCTTGAAGTTCCAAAACATGTAGATCTGTTGCCAATGCCAAGATTCCAATTTGAGTTGGAGGAGTTGGATCCAGATTCACAGAATTCAAAGCATTTGGAGGTTGAAGATTCAATGAAGCAACTGTCAGTTCATCAACAGAGTCATGGTTCAGGGGAGAGCATTTGCAGCACCGATGAAAATCTTACTAGAAAAGGAGACACAGGGTTGAACTCCAGAGGAGATTATGAAATTCGCTGGGAAGACTTACAATTGCGGGAGGAAATTGGGCAAGGTAAAGCTTAAGCAGCTCCAATTAGTTTACATACTATATTTTTAGTTATTGAAGCTTTGTACATTGTAGAATATATATATATATATATATATATATATATATATATATATATATATATATATATAAATCTGATGGTCAGTAGGGCAAAACAAAAAACAAAACAATCTTGTGGAGAAGCAACCAAACTTTCCTGCATGACCAATAAGATAGAAAGATTTCCTAAAGATATATTGTTCGTTCCCTTGCGATTAAAGATACAAATTGAATCAAACTTGCTCCTTCATTTACGCTATTGAGCATATTAATATTGTCCAAGTTTGGATTTCGGATAATATATCCTTTATTTATAAAAAGGACCAAGGAGCTGAGACTCACTTCCTTTAGGCTGTATTTGTTTGCAAATATGTCACATGAAGTTGTAGTATTTTAACTTATTTTTACTACTTTAATAGCTTTAAGAATTTTGTTATACTCAGATTAGTCCGAAGATGACAACCTCGTACTATTTTTTTGTTTGTTTTTAAGGTCATTTATGAGGGACTACATAATATTGTTGACCTTAAAAACAAAAAAATATATAGTAAGAGGTTGTGATTTTTGGACTAATCGTGGTATAAAAAAGTGCTTAAGGGTATTAAAGTAGTAAAAATATGTTAAAATACTCCAATCCCATGCAACCTATTTGCAAACAAACATAGCCTTAGAGTTCTGTGAGAAGCTCCAACAAGAAAGTGTCCTTCCATAATATGTAATTTAGTCCAACTCAAACAGCATATATTGGTTGCTTTTCAGCTCTTTTACATTTCTATATCCTCAAATAGAGTGCATTTGTTCTCTGTTTTTAGGTTCATATGCTGTTGTATACCGTGGGATTTGGAACGCATCGGTACATTCTAAAAGTTCAGAAGTTGTTCATGTTTTCATCCCATTTTACAATGAAACTCTTTTCATCTGGATGCATAATTTTTACTTCTGGGTCATCAGGATGTTGCGGTTAAGGTTTATTTCGGGGATGAATACAGTGAGGAAGCCTTGCTTGACCACCAAAAAGAGGTGTGTGGAACTCACAGATAATGTTCATTGTTTGTTGTTGTCATGGTCAAAAGAGTAGCCCCTGATCGTGATGTTGATTTATGTATTCTTCAGATTGACATAATGAGAAGATTAAGACATCCAAATGTATTACTGTTTATGGGGGCAGTATATTCCCAGAAAAAACTTGCCATGGTGACAGAGTTTCTACCAAGGTAACGCAGGAAACATCTCCTCTGATGCGGCGGAAAAGGTTTGTGCCTCGGTTATTTTATGAGTTTAAAATTTGATTGTTGTCTGGTCAGGGGAAGTCTTTTTAAAACACTTCACAAGAATAATCAATCATTAGACATCAGACGTCGTCTGAGGATGGCCCTTGATGTTGTAAGTTTTCTACCTAAATTCATCAGTTTCACACTCTCGACTCTGTTGAGGTAATCAACTATCAGCAATGTTTCCTCAAGCTCTTTTTGTTTTGATGCAGGCAAGAGGTATGAATTATTTGCATCACAGAAACCCCCCAATAGTACACAGAGATCTAAAATCTTCAAACCTGCTTGTTGACAAGAACTGGAATGTCAAGGTAGTAATAATGCAATTTCATACGTTTTATAAACCCCATTAGACAAGTCAATTTATAGCTCTTCACCAGGTTGGAGACTTTGGCCTATCAAAGCTGAAGCATGCAACTTTCTTAACAGCAAAATCTGGAAGAGGAACAGTAATATTCTTCTCTTATCCTCTTTTGGTTTATTCGTTTTGTTATTCTTAGAAATCCATTTCATGGTAAAGTGAACGGCGTTGATTTTATTATCTCTCTCTCTTTTCTATGTAGTCTCATTAGTGCATTAACTTACAAGTTATCAATTATTTTTTATTGCAGCCTCAGTGGATGGCTCCTGAAGTCCTTCGAAATGAACCTTCAAATGAGAAGTAATTTCCAAAATTACCTTGTTATTATTCTCATTTTCGCGCATTAGAATTTGTGGATAGGGAAGTGCTTCGTTGGAAAAGCTACATGAATCTCTATTATCTGGGAAATCTCCCCATCGTGAGAACTGGTCATTTAATGAATTTACCTCTGTAGTAAAAGGACTAGTTGGTTTCTGATGCGATGGGAACTTTTTGGCAATCTTCACTTAGTTCTCCATGAGACACCTTATTTTATAGCTTTTACTTTTTTCCGGTTGAAAAGGTCAAACTATGGAAGTTCTTAGCAAAGCTATTCTAATGGGGTTATAAGCATGGGCGGATCCAGGAATCTTTTCCAGGGGCGGATTTTAACTAATATTTTTGTTGAAGTTAAATAAAGAAAACTTAAACTAATTATAATAATGTTTACAAATTGCAATAAATATTCATAATCCAACCTAAAAAGGAATTTCAAATAAAAAACATTTAGATTAAATTTAGAAACTTTTCGGTTACTTGTCATAGTTCAATTTGAATGATTCCCAAATGCTCAAAGTCTTAAACCAAATTTGTTTTCTATATTCAAACAAAACCATGAATTGATTTCAAAACATAAACTAGTTTTGTACTTCTAAGATTTCACCAAACCTTAAAACTAAGAAGATTTTTCATTTTTGTACTTGTATTTAGAATTGGTTTATGAATTTTTTTTGCCTCCAAGTTTAACTCTTCCATTAATCTGCCCCTTTAAAATTATTAATTTACATATTTGTCCTGCACCTATACCTATAAAAATAAATCCAGCAGGGGCAGCTGCCTATGCTGCCCCGTATATAGATCCGCCCCTGGCTATAAGAATCAAAAGTTTGTTTTCTTCTTTATATATCTATCTTCCTTAACTCTGGATTGGTTTGTGTGAACAACAGAAGGTTTGCAAATTTGTAATCTGTTACTTGACAGGTCGGATGTCTTCAGTTTTGGCGTTATACTGTGGGAACTAATGACAGAATCCATTCCATGGAGCGACCTAAATTCCTTGCAGGTAATTCAAGTTGTCTCTTTGATATCCAAATATGCCTTCCATTTTTTGTCAATCAGCAATATATTTCTCAAAGGAGTAGGAACACTATATATTACATAATAGATAACAAGATTAAATTATATGGCTTCACTGAAGTCTTTAATTCTTATATTTGAAGGTTGTTGGAGTTGTGGGTTTCATGGATCGCAGGTTGGATCTACCAGAATGCCTTGATCCTTGTATTTCTTCCCTTATCCACGACTGTTGGCAAAGGTGCTTTAGCAGCAGCTCTCTAGTTACAATTTTCATTGTTTTTTTTTTGTGAATAACAGAGAAACGTGCAGCCACGTATAATAACTTGTTAATGAACTTTAGGTAACCATTTGTTAATTTGCTGAATAACATGCAGCAATCCAGGTGACCGTCCATCGTTTAAAGACATGATCAAGACAATGACAGACTTAATCCTCTCAGCTCGGGCAAAGCTTGGAGCTTTAAACTAGCAAATTCTGGATTCCACAGAATACAGTTTGGGTTACTTCATCACAAAATGGTTAGTGATATTAGAAAGACTTGTATCAAATGAAGAGAGAGTTATTATAATCATCATTCAGGTGTGTTACTAATATATGATGTTAGTTTGATTTTCTAGTTTGTCATCTTTTGGTTGATTCTAATGCCAACCATCTAAAATGTGCTCTATATGAAGTCACACAACCAAATAGCAGTAAGCTTACCTTTGTATCCTTTTAAATAGGGAACTGATATTTACACATGTATTATTTTTTATATTGCCACATGGTCGTCACTCACACAAGCATGCAGTGAGTCTCACCGAGAAGTAACCGTGTGAAAATATCAAAAACACATGTGAAAATAACGATCCCTTTTAAATATAGGCATTTTGTTTTCAGACGGAACATTTTAGAAAATGTTATGTTTTCGGAGTTTTGGTTAACAAACTGAATTTCAGTGTGAAAATGTTTTTCAGTAATTGGTGTTCAAAAATGAATTCCACAATTATGTTTAGGAAATTGTTAAATTTACAACAAAAAATGTTATTTCCACAACAAAAGTGTCGCTATAGATCCTATAGCGACGGTTTTCATTTTCGCTATACATCAACAGCGACACTTTTGTTGTAGAAATAACAAAAAGTGTTGTGGATTTAACAATTCCCTTATGTTTATTGTAGACACACAAAATTTGTTTTGATTTTTCCTTTTTATGATATAAAATCGATGAGTTGTTATTTTTTAAAGTTTTAGCAGTTTCTTTCAGTTTTTGTTAATTATTTGTGGTGAATCCTTCTTTCTAGCTCATGGGACAAGATTATACTCTTCGTCTCATAAAAATAGTTTCATTTACAAAATTTGTAAAAATTAAGAATATATTTAGAGGATTGATATTTATACAAGTAAATTTGATAATTTTATAAGTTGCTCATCAAATGAATAGTACGTGGGGTCCATCTCATCTCATGTGAGAGAGGTACTATCAATTCTCTATATTTATGTTTCATTACTTTCTACAGTTGGGTTGGGGATTTGTGCTATATTTTCACTATTAATAATAAGTTGTTGGTTAAGTAATTGTGATATGATGATGAAATTATAATAATTCTTTGTTTTAAAATTAAAAATATATTTTCTGTTTTAATACGTTACAAAATTAGATATATTTTTATTTTAAAACTATAAAGTAACATCATATTTCTAATTTTCATTACTTTTTTATCACTATGTTTAATATCAAACCATCATAGTTGAATTCATAGACTATATTTAAGAATATAAAATTATTTTTAAAAGTCGTTATTTTATAAATATATTTTTTATTTTGGAAGGGATGAAGTATTATTTCATATTATTATCAGGGAAATGAAGACTTTTTTATAATAATAAAAAAAAAGAATTGCAAGTATTACTCATTTTGTGGAGCATTGGGATTTGGGAATATTAGTATGTGTGAAAATTGAAATAATAATGTTACTATCACATAAAAGTATCACATACCGCTTATATAATGTATGGGTGGCATCCATGAATTTATGAATTTAAATTTTTTTTAAAAAATTTGTTATTTTATAAATAAAAGGGACACACATATCATAAGTATGATATACTCCACCAGATCATAGAACTGGCCCGTCTTGGTGGATAATATTGTCAAATCTCTATAAAATTTAGGGTTAATTACATATTTTAGTATATTTTTAGAAATAATTACAACAATAGTGCATTCATAAAATAATTACAAAAGTAATACACTTTTTCATAATTATTTACAATATTAGTACAATTAGGATTCTTTAATTTAGGTAATTAATATGCAATTAGGATTCCTTAATTTAAGATATTAGTATCGATTTACTTTTTCTCTCTCCTCTTGTTTTCGTTTCTTTAATTCAAAGACTGCAACATTCAAACTCTCCAACACTGGTGCAGTTATTGTAAGACCCTAACTTTTATAAATAAATATTAATTTTTCTCGAATTATATTTTTGAATATTATGGTGTGGATATGATATAATGTTATAGTTGTGGGTAATATTTACAAATTTTACAAAGAAAACAAGTGGTTATATAATATTCGATTGGTCGGAGAATATTCATTTTAACAGGGAATATTCGTACGACGGCACAATCATTGGTGGACCCCACAACGAAAGTATTGTTGTAGTTAGAAAACGACAAAATTATTTTTTTATAAAAATAACGGCGAAAGTTTTACCGTTAAACTGTTGAACTACCCAGTAGTAAAAGTACAGTAATACGTGTGGTTGTATAATAGCACACGATATTGATTATTGATGATTACGTGAGAAGTCACTCAGTTATACTCAATTATTGCTACAGTAATTGCTGCATCATATCTCTCATATTATTGATTCAATTATTGTCACAATATCATCTGCATAATATTTATTATTATTAAATCAATAATTGAGACGACAAAGTTATTCATATTATTATTTGCAATATTGACAATGTACAGAAGTTACATCGAGGAGAGGTTTGGTCACCTAATCATGGCGCCAATAAGGAGAAATCCTTATCGGAAAGCCACTTCTTTCCTAGGAACGACCTGGTTGTTAAATATTGTGAATTATAATATTAATGATGAATAAGTTGTGTTGATTAAATATGAAATTGATAGTTCCATTGTATTGGGATTATTAGTGTTAGTGAAAATCGATATTTATTTCGATAATAATTGATGTCTGGAGGTTATATTGACCAATCGGATAATTAATCGGATAAATGAACAATTAATTGCTATTATTTCACATGCTTATAACTATTTGTTCACATGTGTGTACTATTGATTCACATTCATGTACTATTAGGGGAGGTGGTGCAAGATTGATAATACTTGCATGACTAAATTAAAAATTGAGGTATAAATGAAGGTACTATACTGTAATTAGTTTTTTCATATGATTATACTATTAAGTCACATGAATGAACTATTGATTCACATTATTTACTATTAGAGGAGGTGGTACAAGTTTGATAATACTTGCAGGACTAAATTAAAAATGAAGAAAAAGGGGAAGGTATTAGACTGTAATATTTCGAGCCCCAAAACGTTCAATTATCAAAACTATATTTTTCTATAAATAGAAGCTCATTCTTCTTTCATTCTCACCAATTCACTAAATCTCACAAGAGCAATTATTATAGAGAGAAATTATAGAGAGAAAGAAGAAGAGAAGTCTACTACTTCACTATTCCAGTATCCAGTTTAAGGTAAGGGTTATTATTTCTTTCGTATTCATGAAGAGAGTTATTTTCTTTTAATACTCGTAAGGGTTATTATTCCATTATTTATTATTTCATTGGAATAATCAGATGTGTGTGATCTATCGCATGCCTACAGTGAATTCTGTTGTTATTCCATTATTTATTATTCTGTTGGAATATCCTGTCTGTGTGAAAATGATCTGTCTACGTGGATTACCGCATGGTGGGCAAAAATTTATTTGCAGTTTCATATATTCTATTATACTCAGTTGGTTAAAGTTTTGGCTTCTATACTCCATGAAATTAGTAGAATATCCTGGATATTTGCGATTCATCCAGTATCTTTTCATGAAAATATTCTTTTGAGCATTGTTGAATTTTACTCCACAAAACAGTATCATGTTGACAATTTGGACGTTATTGATTTTTGGATAAATTAAATTATAAATCTTTAAAAATTTATCATTGAACTTGTTTTATTGAATTTTTATATCATTGTCATCATCTTCGTGTTTATAATATCTTTGAAAGTCATCTCGTGGTTCAGAGTGCATAGATGGACTTGGTGTGATTATGACTGAGGATTATTCGGTATAATCACCGTGAATGTTACAAATGATGTGGTAAAAGTCCTCATCGGTAGTAGTGCATTGATGGACAATTGTTGGCATGATCATGAATTATTGATAAATACACGAATATCCTTGGCCCGTAGTGCATGGATATTTGTGGTCGTGATCTTAATGAATATCATTGGTCGTAAAGGTGGATAATGTGATTTATTTATTGTCGAGTCTCGCGATAAAAGTGATGAAAAATATTTTAAATCATAGAAGATAGTAGATTTTATTCTCTACTGACTCTTCTAATGGATTGCTTGTTCATTGTAGATTAAACTTGGTGTTTGTTATATTTTATCGGTTTTAATATCTTTGTTGAAGGCTAACGATAAATTATTCTCGCATTATCTTAGTCATATTATTTTTCTTTGGGCTAGTTGAGCTCACCCTTTCTTTCACTTTATTCTCTTGAGAAAATGAGAATATAATTTGGGACGAGTGGGGAGCGGATTGATTTGATTCGGATGGTTGTTTTAGTAGTCCTCACCAGAAGACCCCAAATTATTAATAAATAAAATTTATTTTCCTCTATTTATTATTTTGAAATAGTAAGGGTTGATTTGATTAATGTGGTTAGTTATGGGTAAAATGCGCAAATATTTTTAATAAGCAGGTGGTTATAAAATATTCATTTTTGTTGGGGAATATTCTTCTTTGTCGGGAATATTAAATGACCCATGTAGATCTTTTTGTGGGCCCCATAACGGAAAATGATTGGATGAAGAAAACGACAAGTATAAGTTGTTTATAAATAACAGCGTAGTTATTACCGTTAACACTGTTGGAATACCCGGTGGTTAAAACACAATAATACGCATTGTTGCACAGCAGCACATGGTATTGCACCAATTATTGATTCTTACGTAAGAAGGCACTACTCAATAATTGTTACGATGAAGTTATTATTTCAAAGATTTTATTTTATTGATTCAATAATTGTTGCGTTGATATTTTATATTATCGTTGTTTCAATAATTGTCCTTCTACGATATTTTCCATTATCAAGCAATAATTCATATTATCTGAATAATATTATTAGAAAATATTATTAGCGATGTCTAGAAAGTTCTGTCTAAGGAGAGGTTTGGTCATCTAATTGAGCGCCAGTAAGGAGAAATTCTTATTGGAAAGCCCCCTCTTTCTTGGGAACTACTGTTTGCCAAGATTGTGATTACGTAATATTATTTGTGAATAATTAATTATTGATTTATATGATGAGGAAAATATTAATTTTATGTGGTTATAGATGGAGAAAATTTTTAAAGTGACAATTGTTAAAAAATTGATATTTTATCTTTTACGATAAAATAATATTTTATTATATTATTATAATATAATAATGATGATATTTTATAATGAATGGGATATATGAGTATATGAGGAGGAAGAGTATTTTTGTTGCAAAAGTTGTTTAAAACATGTTAAACATGTTGGTGGACCCATTCTTGGATGAAATTTGATTATAGCTTGTAAAATTGCCCGTTTATGGATTTCGGTCAATTTCTATTTGAAATTTGGAAAAAATTTCTTCTGTAAAGTTGTAGAGAATTAAATTTCCTATAAAATCTCGCGAGATTCGAATTTTCTGATAAAAGGGCTATTTATTATGAATTATTGAAGTTCCGAAATTCCGAAATAATTGATTTTTGAAAGTTTTAATTATTTTTAATAAGAAAAACGTTTTTTGTAAGCTTTGTGTGGTGGCTACTTGGTGTCTGATGTTTTGGGCAAAATAAGGGTGCGTAGGAAATTTAAAAAATATATATTAATATTTTATTAAATTTTCTGCTTTGGTGTTCTAAGCAATTTCCTATAAATATGGTGCTTGGGTTAGAATTGAAAATCACACCAGAAACTACAGATTTCTCTCTCTCTCTCTCTCTCTTTCTCTCCCGATATATTAAGCGTATTCTTGTGAGTATTTTAATACTTTGAGTGTTGTTAGTGTAAGTTCAAGTCATAGCTTATATCCGGTGTTTCAACTAGAAGTACTGTCTTTACGAGGTAAGGGGTGTTATTTTCTTCTCAAATGATATTATTTCTTCAATATCATTATCTTTGAAATATTATTTGGAACTTTTTATCAAATTTGGAACTTTTTTCATTTCGGGTTACTTATTCATGAGTTCTTATTCACGAGTACTATTCACGAAGCATGATGATGTTTTTTGTAAAATTTCTCTCTTCGGGGGTGTCGAGTTACTTATTCACGATATCTCAAGACTATTCACGATCTGACTATTCACGAATCGACATTATTCACGAAAAAAATTAAATTTTCGTTTTTTCATTCAAAATATCTATTATGGATACTAGCTTTGATTGTATCCATGTTTTGATCATTCTTGAATTTTACTCCACACGGTTATTTATGAAGTATTTTTGAACTTGGATTATTTAAAGTACGAATCCTTAATATTTATTCTTTTGTTTCTTTGGATTCGTTTTCTTTAAAATATTTTTCATCATCCTCGTCCTAAATGATGATATAATCGAATATCTTTTGGCCCGTAGTGCAAAAGATGAATGATTTTATGATGAATATCTTTGCTTTGTAGTGCAAAAGATGAAGCAGTGTTTAGATGAACATGATTAATCGATGAATATCTTTGGCTGTAGTACAAAGATGAATATTTGATTCCAGATATATATTGATTGATGTTACAGGATAAAAGATAGAGCGATAAACTTTTAAATTCATATATGTAAGATAGTAGTTTGCATTCTCTACTTAACTCTTCTAATGAATTATTATTTTCGCTGTGAAGATTGATTTAAAACTTGTTGTCTATTGTATTCTATTAGATTTTTCCCTGTTGAAGACTAACGATAATTTGTTTTATATTATCTTAGTTATAATATTCTTTACTGGGCTAGTTGAGCTCACTTTTTTCTTGTTGTTCTATTTTTCTTCTCAGGAAGCGAGATTGTAGCGAGTACTAGTCGGAGTGTGGAATGATGGTTCTAGAAGTGGTTCTAGTAGTCCTCACTATTCTGTAGAATAGTGTATTAATAATTGTAATGAGGACTTATTTGAGTGTGAATATTGTCTAGATGACAATATTTATATTTAAATTAACAGTTTTTTTTGTTGTATTAATAAAGTTGTAGTTGTTTCTGTACCATGTATTTTGACGACTCAGAATGGGTGTTGTATACCTATTTTGGGGACGTCACAGTTGGTATCAGAGCTTAGGGATATGGTCTCTGGCGAAGATCGGGGAATAGTACTAGGAGGGGAGAGACGAGTAATCCTTCGCTAGTGTGTCATACCTAAGCTTATTTGTTGGTCAGTTGAAGTATATGGTTAATATGTGATATGTTAATTTGTTTAATTAACCCTTGTTTTATGGCAGTATTTAAGAATGGCAGCTGAGAATATTAGCGGTGGAGTTAATGAAATCGTGAAAACACCTTTAATCACCACCTAGGGGAACGTGCAACAGAAAGATAATATTCCTCCTATAAACAACACCACTGAGCAGACGATGAACGACGGGATGTTTATGAGCTTTTTGCAGTTCATGCAAAACCAGACAAGGGAGACTAGTGTACAGAATACGGGTGGAAATGATTAGAACGCTGCTTGGCTTATCACGCCAAGCGAGCTTCAAAGAGTTGGGACCACTGTAATTTAAGGAAAGTCGGATCCGATCATGGCGGAAACATGGGTCAAGCAAATTACCAAGATATTCGATGTCTTGGGATGCACGGAGGAACAAAAGGTTCCATTCGCCACCTTTATGTTCCGTGGCGAGGCGGATCATCTTTGGTGGGAGTCTCGTGAAACGGACCCATTTCGGCCGACTTAGCATGTCTTGGGAAGCGTTTGTAAACTTTTCATCGAAAAATACTTTCCCGAAAGTATTCACCATATGAAGGAGGTAGAGTTTATTAGACTAGAACAAAACAACATGACCGGTGTCCCAACACGAGGCTAAGTTCGCAGAGTTATCCGTGTTTACACCTCATTTGGTAGAGAATGAGGAACGAATGACGAGGATGTTTCGAGAGGTTTAAAACCCGAGATTCTAAGAATATCTTATCTCTCATAAATTTGAATTATATTTAGATGTTGTCAACAGGGCTCAATTATTAGAGCGATATAGCGAGTACGTTCAACCAAGGGCCGCAACTGTGGTCATACCAAATTGGCAAAGAATATCTGAGTAATGAAAACCGGTGAGGAGGAAAACATTCAGACAAAAGCAGTAACCACTTTGGTGGTAATCGTGGCCATGAAAATAGAAGAAGCGATCTTGGGGAAATTTTAAAAAGAGGAGATTCAACAATGATAATGTGAAGACGTCAAAGACCAAAGAAAGAATCGGTTCCAAGGAGAGAAACGACCCCGGTCGTATCTTATAAGTGCGAAAAGAAGGAAATATCATTCAAACCGCCCACAACAGCTTTAAGGTATGTTATAATCGTGGAAAGGAAGGACATATCGCTCGAGATTACCTCCGTAGCGAAACCAAGTCCGGGGGATGGTGACTCAAAAGGCTATCGAGAAAAGTCAAAGTCAAGCTGTTCTCGGAAGAGCGTTTGTCGTGGTGGTGGTCAACATACGAGAACCCAAACGAGGTGATCACGGGTAAGCTAATCATAAATTCATGCGAAGTTTATACATTATTTGATACCGGCATACCCATTCATTTATCTCTCCCGCTTGTGCTCAACGCTTAAACTTGACTCAAGAAATTAGACTTTGACCTATCTGTGGAAACTCGCGTTAGGAGAAACTTTCATCACATCCACTGTTTATAAATCTTGTTTGATCCAAGTTAGCACCATCACATTACCCGTTGACCTTATCACTTTAAAGATACTTGCTTTTGATGTGATTTTAGGGATTGATTGGTTAACTACTCATCATGCCAAAATTGATTGTTTTTGTAAGGTTGTTAGTTTTCATATTCCTAATCAACTCACATGCGTTAATTCAAGCAACTAAACCATTAAAATCAATCACTGTCATATCAAGTCATAAAGCTATTCGTTTATTGAAAAATGGATGTCAAGCTTTCTTAGCCCATGTTATGGATTTGAATAAAGACACGTCAGCTTTGAATAATATTCCTGTTGTTAGTGACTTTCCTGACGTATTTCTGAAGAACTTCCGGTCACCCCGTAATGTGAAGTTGAATTCTTTATTGACCTTGAACCTAGTACAAAGCCCATTTCTAAAACCCCATATCGAATGTCTCCTATTGAACTTCAGGAGTTAAAGGTCCAACTACAGGAGTTGTTGGACATCGGTTTCATTCGTCCTAGTACATCTCCTGGGGTGCTCTGCTTTATTCAGTAAAGAAGAAAGATGGGAGTATGCGACTTTGTATCGACTAACGGAATTAAACCATGTCACTATCAAGAATAGGTATCCGTTAACTCGTATTTATGACCTGTTTGACCAGTTACAAGGAGCACAATTCTTTTCAAAAATCGATCTTCGTTCTGGATATCATCAGCTGAAGGTTAAAACTGAGGATATTCCAAAACCGCTTCGTAACTCAGATGCGGGCATTATGAATTCTTAGTCATGTCTTTTGGATTGACTAATGCTCCTGCTGCTTTCATGGATATGATGAACCGAGTATTCAAGGAATATTTGGATCAGTTCGTTGTTGTCTTTATTGATGACATCCTCATCTATTCCAAAAGCCGTGAAGATCATGAGCGCCATTTGAAGTTGGTACCGCAAAGGCTTCGTGATAACAAGCTATATGCCAAACTGAAGAAATGCGAGTTCTGGCTTGAGGAAGTAACATTCCTTGGGCACATGGTGTCAAAACATGGAGTGTCTCATTGACGTGCCAAGATTGAAGCAATACAAAGTTGGGAACAACCAAGACGTTGATCAAGACGTAGCTTTTTGTTCTTAGATGGTTATTATCGGAGATTTGTGGAAGGATTTTCTAGAATCGCTACTCCGTTAACTCAGCTGACTCGTAAAGATACAAAATTGTATGGAGCGAGGAATGCGAGAAGAGTTTCCAAGATCTCAAGAGGAGACTTATTTCTAAGACTGTTTTGACAATACCATCCGGTTCGGATGGATTTGTTATCTCTGATGATGCTTCGTGCAAAGGGTTTGGATGTGTTCTCATGCAATGTGGGAAAGTCATAGCCTATGCCTCGCGACAACTTAAAGAATATGAGAGGAATTATCCTACTCATGATCTAGAGTTTAGCGTGATAAGCCGCGCTTAAAGATCTGGAGGCATTATCTATATGGGGAGAAAGTGGAGATATATTCGCACCATAAAAGCCTCAAATATTTCTTCACTCAAAAAGAACTCAACACGCCAAGAATGACGTTGGCTCGAAATTTGTTGAAAGATTACGACCACACTATTCAATACCATCTTGGAAAAGCAAACGTGGTAGCCGACGCGTTGAGTAGAAGATCATATCATGAGAACGAAAAGCGATGATGTCAAATATACGATAGAACCAGACTTTAATCAAAAAAGTTAAAGTTGCTCAAGCCACGTAACCGGAGTGATGCGTATGAAGAAGAAAGTGCAAGAAGGTGTTATTCCGAAGCAAGAATCGATGAAGAAGGAATACTTGAGTCCACTCCTGACTTTGTGTTCTAACGATTACGATTTGAAGTACAAGATCATGATGGAGGCGATAATACACCGCTTGCAATCCATCTCTAGAAGTACCAAAATGTATCGTGATCTTCGACATACATTTTGGTGGAACAATATGAAGAGAGAGATTGCAAAGTTTATCTCGAGGTGTTTAACTTTGTCAACGTGTAAAGCGGAGACATCAAGTGCCAAAAGGTCCATTGCAACCACTTGAGATTCGAAATGGAAGTGGGAACACATTACCATGGATTTCATTACGGTCTTTCCACGGTTTCTCAAGGCATAAATGCTATTTGGTTATTGTTGACAGATTAACCAAGTCCGCTTCAATTCTTGCCGTCACGGAGACTTATTCCTTGAACGTCTTGCTTATGAGGTTGCATGGCATGCCAAAGATCCATAGTTTCGGATCGTGACCCAAGATTCACTTCAAGATTTTGGGTTAGCTTGCAAAAAGCTATGGGACGGATTTACGATTTAATTGAGATACCATCCTCAAAGCTGGACGGACAATCGAGAGGACTATTCAAACTCTTGAAGATCTATTAAGACTCGTGTCCTAGACTTCAAAAGGAGTTGGGATAAGTATTTACCATGGTGGAATTCTCTCCTACAACAACAAGCTTATCGTGCAAGTATAGGTGTGGCTCCATTTGAAGCATTGTATGGACGAAAGTGTCGCTCTCCAATATCTTTGGGATGAGGTGGGGAGAAGCAGCGTTGTTGGGACCAGAGTTGGTACGAATGACTACGTAAAAGATCCAAATGATTCGACAACGATACAAAGCAAGACGGGGATCGACAAAAGAGTTATGCGGATCTTCATCGAAAGGACGTGGAATGTAGTATTGGGGATCACGTATTATTGCGTGTTGCTCCATGGAAAGGAGTTACAAGATTTGGGAAGAGAGGAAAGCTCAATCCACGATTTATTGGTCCATTTCAGATTCTTGACCGAGTAGGAAATGTGGCATATAGACTCGCGTTACCTCCAAGTATGTCTCGTGTTCATAATGTTTTTCACATATCCGTGCTTCGTAAATATGTGAAAGACCCAAACCATGTTATTGAGTTAAAACCGGACGAGATAACCGAAGACTTAACGTATGAAGAGGTACCTGTCAAGATCTTGGATAGGAAGGAGCATATCCTACGCACGAAGGTCATACCACAAGTTAAAGTTTTGTGGAGAAACCATGCTATTGAGGAAATGACTTGGGAGTTGAAAACAGAAATGAAAGCGAGGTATCCTTATCTTTTGAAACACAGTATCGTACGCCAATTTCGGGACGAAATTTCATAAGGAGGGAGGTTGTAAGACCCCAAATTATTAATAAATGAAATTTATTTTCCTCTATTTATTATTTTGAAATAGTAAGGGTTGATTTGATTAATGTGGTTAGTTATGGGTAAAATGCGCAAATATTTTTAATAAGCAGGTGGTTATAAAATATTCATTTTTGTCGGGGAATAATCGTTTGGTCTTGGAATATTCTTCTTTGCTTGGGAATATTAATGATTTGCCACAAGCATGATCTTTTGTGGGCCCCATAACGGAAAATGATTGGATGAAGAAAATGACAAGTATAAGTTATTTATAAATAACGGCGTAGTTGTTACCGTTAACACTGTTGGAATACCCGGTGGTTAAACACACGATGTCTGGCGTTGTTGCATACAAAGAAGACACGCAGATTTCACCAATTATTGATTCTTACGTAAGAAGGCACTACTCAATAATTATTACGATGAATTATCGCTCAAAGATTTTATTTTATTGATTCAATAATTGTTGCGTTGATATTTTATATTACTGTTGTTTCAATAATTATCACTACACAGTATTTTCCATTATCGAAGCAATAATTCATATTATCTGAATAATATTATTAGAAAATATTATTGGCGATGTCTAGAAAGTTTTGTCTAAGGAGAGGTTTGGTCACCTAATTGCGCGCCAGTAAGAAAAAATTCTTATTGGAAAACCCCTCTTTCACTGGAGCGGCCGGTTGTCGAGAATGTGATTCTGTAATATTATTTGTGAATAATTAATTATTGATTTATATGATGAGGAAAATATTGATTTTATGTGGTTATAGATGGAGAAATTTTTTAAAGTGACAATTGTTAAAAAATTGATATTTTATCTTTTCTGATAAAATAATATTTTATTATATTATTATAATATAATAATGATGATATTTTTACAATGAATGTGGGATATATGAGTATATGAGGAGGAAGAGTATTTTTGTTGCAAAAGTTGTTTAAAACATGTTAAACATGTTGGTGGACCCATTTCTTGACTGAAATTTGATTATAGCCTGTAAAATTGTCCGTTTATGAATTTCGGTCAATTTCTGTTTGGAATTTGGAAAACCTTTCTTCTGTAAAGTTTTAGAGAATTAAATTTCCTATAAAATCTCGCGAGATTCGGATTTTCTGATAAAAGGGCTATTTATTATGAATTATTGAAGTTCTGAAATTATGAAATAATTGATTTTTGGAAGTTTTAATTATTTTTAATAAGAAAAACATTTTTTGTAAGCTTTGTGTGGTGGCTACTTGGTGGCTGATGTTTTGGGCAAAATAAGGGTGCGTAGGAAATTTAAAAAATATATATTAATATTTTATTAAATTTTCTGCTTTGGTGTTCTAAGCAATTTCCTATAAATAGAGTGCTTAGGTTAGAATTGAAAATCACACCAGAAACTATAGATTTCTCTCTCGATATATTGAGCGTATTCTTGTGAGTATTTTAATACTTTGAGTGTTGCTATACGGTGTAAGTTCAAGTCATAGCTTATATCCGGTGTTTCAACTAGAAGTACTGTCATATATAGAAGATAGTAGTTTGCATTCTCTACTTAACTCTTCTAATGAATTATTATTTTCGCTGCGAAGATTGATTTAAAACTTGTTGTCTATTGTATTCTATTAGATTTTTCCCTGTTGAAGACTAACGATAATTTATTTTATATTATCTTAGTCATAATTTTTTTTACTGGGCTAGTTGAGCTCACCCTTTTCCTTGTTGTTCCATTTTTCTTCTCAGGAGGCGAGAATGTAACGAGTACTAGTCGGGGTGTGGAATGATGGTTCTAGAAGTGGTTCTAGTAGTCCTCACTATTCTGTAGAATAGTGTATTAATAATTGTAATGAGGACTTATTTGAGTGTGGATATGTCTCAGATGACAATATTTGTATTTAAACTCACAGCTTTTTATGTTGTATTAATAAAGTTGTAGTTGTTTCTGTACCATGTATTTTGACGACTCAGAATGGGTGTTGTATACCTATTTTGGGGGCGTCACACTCACTATTCTATAAAATAGTGTGACAATAAATGTAATGAGGACTCCATTGAGTATAGATATTGTCTAGATGACAATATTCTTATTAAAACTCGTAGATTATGTTTTGTCGTATTTTACACGATTGTTGTATAATTAAGTTGTATTTGAATTTGTACCATGTATTTGGCGACTCAAGATGGGTGATGTATACCTATTTTAGGGGCGTCACAGTTATGTTAAGGTTGTGCGCCATAGACACCGTCAAAGCTTTCTATCCTTTTCTCACAAAGGCCCCCATTGGGTATTCTTCATAGCAGTTCTTTGTCACTGAAAACCATGGCGGCCTCCCGACATCTTCAATCTGAAAATAATAGTGTTGGAGGTGGTGCTGGTGGTGGACTTGGTGGGGGTGCTAGAGGTGGTGGTGGACTTGGTGGGTGTGCTGGAGGTGGCGGTGGACTTGGTGGAGGCAGTGGCGAAGCTATGTAAAAAATGTGGGGTCAATTGACCCCACTCAATTTTTGAAAGCACTTAAATTTTTTTTTTATTCCACTCAGCTTTTGTCGCCCACTCAATTTCTGATCCCATTCAGTTTTTTTTTTAATTAGAGATACCCAAGCGGCCAAGCCTTAGTCCTAAATCTCATACATCAATAAATGTTCAGCACTTCAGCCACAAAATAGAGAGAGAAGGGGCAAAGCCAAATCGCAAAAGGCAAAAGCCAAACCGTGAACCATCAAAGCCTTCCGCGAGTGGTCGAAGTGGGTACTAAGTGATTAATGAGTCATGAGTGTGGAGACCGGAGTGAGACTCATTCTATCTTGTGACTCTTTGCAACATCATTGTCCCCTTGCAGTAATGTAAATTACTCTCTTCAATATCTCCAACCTCAGTTTTGTTTTCAGAAATCAATTGTGATTTTCCCCTTTTGTTAGTATTATTAAATTGGATATTTGGATGTATTTGTCTAACCCAAAAGTATAAAGTATTCCAAAAATTGGCGGGGGCTCTGCCCCCGAACCCCCGCCAAATGTTTTATGACTTACTAATAATTTTGACCCCACTACTATAACTTCCTGGCTTCACCACTAGATAGAAGTGCAGGTGGTGGTTGCCTAGGTGGAGGAACGGGTGGTGGTGGTGGACTTAGCAGTGGAACAGGTGGAGGTGGAGGCTTAGGTAACTTGAAACTAAAAATCTTAAATTGGTAACTTGAAACTAAGGTAGCTTAAAAAATTAACATCTGATCATGTGGGGGTGAGGACAGTTAAGTTCACGACACTGACACAATGCTATTCCAACTTAACTTTAAAAAATTATTAATTTTTTATATTAACAAAGGTAACCAATTCAGTTGTATAGGGTTATCAATTAATTATAATAAAAAAAATTAAGAACAGTTTTCAAGTGTTACCTGGATTTGTTCTCTTCAACATGTGCAACTATGAATAGTTTTATTGGGTTCTGTAATGGTCGTCGTTGGTACATTTTTTTTATAGTGCAGTTGGTAGCCAAACCTTCATACAAAGGTAATCAATTCAGTTTTATTGGATTATTAATTAATTATAAAAAATTTAAGAACAATTTTCAAATGTTAGCTGGATTTATTTTCTTTAACATATGCAAACATTAACAGTTTATAGATTTATGCAATGGTCGCCGTCAGTACATGTATTTGTTTATGGTGCAGTTGATAACCAAACATTCATATAAAGGTAATCATTTTAGTTTATGTGGGTAACCAAATAGTCATATAAAAAAAATCAAAACAGTTACCAAGTGTTACATGTATTTGTTTTCTTTCTCTTGTTTAACCATAATGAAATCGAAAAGTAGTCGTGTGATTTTCCTCTTACTTAATGTAAGAAGAAAAAAATACAAAATATTATTCAATATTGTGTAACACAATCTCGGTTACCTTACATCAATAAAAAGGTGCAGTTGGTAGCCAAACCTTCATACAAAAGTAACCATTTTAGTTTTTGTGGGTAATCAAATAGTCATAAAAAAATTCCAGAACAATTACCAAGTGTTACATGTATTTGTTTTTTTTTTTGAACCATGATGGAATCAGAGTGTAGTAGTGGTTTTTTAAAAAAATATAAAATATTATTCAATATTGTGTAACACAATTTCGGTTACCTTACATCAATAAAAAGATGCAGTTAGTAACCAACCAAACCTTCATACAAAAGTTACCATTTTAGTTTTTGTGGGTAACCGAATAGTCATAAAAGAAATTCAGAACAATAAACCAAATGTTACTTGTATTTGTTTTCAAAATTATGCTTGTGAGACAAACCTTCTCCTTCTTCTCGTTGGCGGGACAATGGTTTCGAGTTCTTGAAGGGTAAACCTTGGTATTCTTAGTATTCTACTTATCAATTCGGCTGTATTGAAATTGGCAGGTACTTAGCCGAGGCTCATGTTCAAGCAATGTGATTTGATGAAGCAGTGAAACTGTGCAAGAAAACCCTTGAAATCCACCGGGAACATAGTGCGCCTGCATCTCTTGAAGAAGCAGTTGACCGCCGATTGATGGCCTTCATTTGTGAGGCTAAAGGAGATTATGAGTCTGCCCTTGAACACCTTGTACTTGATAGCATGGCAATGATTGCCAATGGGCAAGACAATGAGGTTGCTGCTATTGATGTCAGCATCGACAATATTTACTTGTCCTTATCTCGCTTCGACGAGGCTGTTTTCTCCTACCAAAAGGCACTGTTGCAGGAGACATGAAGAAGAAGAGAGTGAAGAAGACTTATAAGATCTACATCTTCAAAGTGCTGAAGCGACGGCGAAGGAGGAAAACGAATGGGATAAAAGAGGAGGCGGTGAGCGAGATAAAAGAAAATGGACGGATGAGTGTTGATAACTGTCGCATCTATAGGAGTAGTTTTCTCCTTGATTTAAGTATTTTTTATTTTTGTGGAATTTGATAATATGACGTATTTATTGTGTTGCACTATTTTTGTAATTATTTTATTGATGCACTACTCTTATAATTATTTACTAATTGTTGTATATTATTGTAAAGAACCTCAAAATTCATGAATTTAGAAGGGCCTAATTGGAAATATAATTAAAACAAAAAAAGGAAGTTATAATAATAATAATAGTATATTATAAAATTAGAGAAACGTTTTGACTTCTAAAATTAATTTATGAAATTTAATTATAAATATTTCTAACTAAAAAGTACAACTATTAACTATAATATTTGTTGACTTCAATATTTTGAAGGAAAAAAAACAATTAAAGCAATTTGAATTTTTTAAGATTTTAAATCTGATTTTGGAACGAGGGCGATATGTTTATATAATCTGCGGGATTTAATTTGACATGTATTTGTTATTTTATGTAATTATTTGTTTCTATATTAAACTTATAAAGCGTTCGATACTTGTAGATGAATCCGGTTAGTATGAAATTATTTTTTTGATAAGTTGGTCAATTGGCCAATAGAATACTGACACACATACAACTTCGCCTGTGTGTCAGTATTCTATTGGTTAATTGACCAACTTACCTTGAAATAAACTTCATACTAACCACTTTCCTTGTAGATATGTCATAATAAGTTGCATCGTTAATTCTTTTGGATTTATTTATTTATTTTTATTTTTTTTTTTGGGTGCAAATGAGGCTGAGCAAGAGGCCGAATTAAAAATTGAGTATTTTTACAATTAGACATGCAAACGAACGATTCGAATTTGTCGAACTCGAACCAAACTCGAGCACTGTTAATTGAACTCGAACATGTTCGAGTAATATGATCGAACCAACTCTCATGTGCGAATTCGATCGTTAAATGTTTGCGAACATGATCGAGTTTGCGAACACGAACATGTCGTGAATGTTCACGAACACATGTTCGTTCAACATTTTTGACGAACCACGACGGTTGATTATATTTTCAACTTTCAAGTCGATTAATAAATTTCACATGTAAGAAATCAAGCTGCTCGAATCCATGTTAGAAAGCAAACTACTCGAAATCAAACCACATGGTTTGTGAAAATGTTCGATCGAGCAATCGAATGTGAAATCATGTGCGAACTCTACTCGACAAGGCATTAAACTCGAACTCGAATAGTACCGGTTCGCGAACGGTTCGATTCATTTGCAGTCATACGTACAGTTATCCGTTAACGGTGTTAGAATATCAAATGAAGGTTCTTCATTATAAATTATTACATCAATCAATACAAGTATATAACAAATCAAAAAGATGCGATAAATTAATTTGATTGGTCATTTTAAGGAAAATTTGATAATTAGTTTATAATTTTTAAATACAAATTACTACTATCGAGATTCTTCGGACCATATTTCCTAGTATCATCCCGATGTTCATTGCTATACCATCATTTGCTCTGTTATACTCAATGGACGAGGTAGTAGAGATCCAAACCATGACTATCAAAGCTATTGGACATCAATGGTATCGAGTGCGCCTCTTCACGAGGGTTATTTAAGTGCAACGAAATGCCTTAAAGTTGAATATGGTTCGTGAAGCATCTGGCTTACCGGTAATCTCCCATTCCCGCCGTTGAGATACTTTCATAACTATAGCATGCCTAATAATATATATTCAAATTCAATTAACATAATCAATTAACATGTATACATTCACCCATTATTATTCACCAAAAAACATCAAACCACCTATTCAGCTCCCCCCATCTAATGAATTATCATATATACATGCACGGATGCACCCATTATCATTCACCAAAAAACACTTTCATTAATTAATTAAATTTTTTTAAGATTACTTTAGAGTTTAGATATACTCTAAAAAGAAATGTATGTTACATTGGTGTATAAATATAAATAACATTAGATACCTAAATTAATTATTACCTTTTCATCAGTTAAAAACCCTTATTCAGATTGACAATAAACTAGAAACCCTGACATATAATTCAATTACTAACATTTATAAAAATCAAGAATCATCTAACATTTATTTATCTTAGTATTCATCAAAATAAACTTACAAGTATAAATGTACAATAACTAAAGCATATAGTACCAAATCATAATACACAAATTGTGCCCATAACAAAAACATTTTTGCTTTCTAAATATAATTTCCCAAAACTTGGTCATAAAAATTGCGGCCTAAGTTATCAAATTAGTTCGTAGTTCTCCCGGAAATTTTATATACCAGCTAAATGATAATGTGACCCAACGGTCAATTGAACGGGTATCACCTGACAAACACGTGCAACCTACGTGCGCCTAAGTGATCCCACCCCTCACCCCTAAAAAGGAAAAGTCTCCCTCCCTGCTCTAGACTATACACTACTCCGTACAGACACCATTACCAAGTCCCTTCAACGGTCATATTTCACCGACAAACCCCAACGGTCATATAACCCACCAATCTCCACCGTCTGATTTCCATCCCACGGCCACGAATCAAAACTCCCTTCCCCTCTTTCTGGAAACACCCTTTTCACGGACTCATCATTTTGTTCAATCCTAAGGAGGTAAAAATCAAATCAGCAGCCATCGGAAATAGTAGTATTATAGTCCACCAAAAAATACAGCTTCAACTAAAGTTTAGCCTTCTCCTATATAAAAACAGAGTCTTTTATCTGTGAATGGTTTTTTTGGTTTGTGGGTGTTGTTAATTTTGTGTTTCTTGATGATAATTGTAGCTCATTTCATGCATTTTTGAAGGGTTTTTGTGAGAATCAAGTATAAAATTGTAATGGCCGTGTTCAAGATCTCAAATGCTGATATGGGTCAGTACTATTCATCACTTTATCAGTTTTTCAGCTACCAATTTGAGATGGAGTTCAATGCTTGGTGTGAGTTTCATTCAGCTGATAAATCAAGGTTCTTCCATATGAATCTGCACTGAGTGTTTCGGAATCCGATGATCATTTTTCTGTAGGTTGGTTTTTCGATATTTTGTCTTGAATTCTTTGATTCTTTATTGTGTGTAGTTCCGCTGATTATTCTTTATTGCACATATCATACCTTCATATAGGAACACAAAGCTTTTCACAGGTTCTATTCCTTGTTTTGGCATCGGATTCCTATTCTGTTTATTGGTTTTTGGGTTTGTTCAACTTTCACACTCACTTAGTCTGTCTGTTTCTCTTGATTTCTCTTATACATTTACTTGGAATTTCATATCAAGTATAGAATTCATACAGAGTGATTATACATTGCATAGTTCAATTTGAATTTTGTGAACAACGAGGGATAGAGATATAGAGAGAGCAAAAGTGGGTGAATTGGGGAATGCGACTGAAGAAAGAAAGAAACTTGGAAGGTTTTAAAGAATGTTGGCTGGGTGTTCATCTACATTGTTGTCTCCAAGGCATAGATTGAGGAGTGAAGCATCTGCACAATTTCAAGCTTGTCATTTCCCTTCAATGAACACACAAAGATTGGACTTACCATGTAGTTTTCCTCGAAAAGACACATCGCGATCGCTACCCATAAAGCCTGTTGGCCTGTCAGTTGAGAAGCCCCTTGAAGCCAGGACAAGCGGTTGTTCTCTCAAGAAGAGCATTAGTCTCCCACCCTTGGCAACCACTGGTCGAGGTACATTTCTTGAAGGTAGAAGAGAGAAAAAGGATGAATTTTGGGGGAAAAGCAAGAAGAATTTGAAGAGGTTCGCAGATGAGGGCTGGTTTGATGATGATGAGTCTTGCATTAGCAGAGCTAAGAGGAAAAGGGGTGGCAGGAATTCTGATGATTCTATGGAAGGCGGTGAAAATTTAACCTTGGGCCAATTGGGTAGCGGCAATTTCTGGTTTCATCCAAGTTTTGAGGTTCCAAGGTCTGTTTCACTGATTACAGGCCTTAATCCACCTCAAGTTCCTTTTTCTCTGTCATGTTCAGGGGAGGAGGATAGGGTCTGTTTTATGCCTAGTGAAGTGGTTACTCCGCCTTTACCTTTGGCAAACAATCCTTGGGTGGAATCTATTGTAACTGAGATTAAGAAACTAGGTGACAAGAATGTTGAGACAAGCCAGAGGCCTTTGAAGGAGGCATCAGGATCGAGTACTTCATCGGGGAGTGATAGTTTGGCTATTAGGCTTAATGAGACCACCTCAAAACATGAGATTGGTAATGGGTCTAGACCACATAACCCTAATGAAAATGCTGAGTTTGTAGCAGGGGGGGGTGGAAACCATGGGGAGCATGAAGGGTTTGAGCTCATCAGCTTACTTATGGCATGTATTGAAGCAATTGGCTCAAAGAACATTGGGGAAGTTAACCACTTTATAGCTAAATTGGGGGAACTTTCTTCTCCAATAGGTTCCCCTATAAGCCGTCTAACTGCTTACTTCACTGAGGCCTTGGCTCTGCGAGTTACAAAGATTTGGCCTCATATATTTCACATTACTACTCCGCGGGAGCTTAATCAGGTAGATGATGATAGCGGCACAGCATTAAGGCTTTTGAACCAAGTTAGTCCAATTCCACAGTTCATTCATTTCACAGCAAATGAGATTCTGTTGAGAGGTTTTGAAGGAAAGGACAGGGTTCACATCATAGATTTTGATATTAAACAAGGGCTTCAATGGCCTAGCTTGTTTCAGAGTTTGGCCTGCAGGAGTAGTCCTCCAAGTCTTGTTAGAATCACTGGTATTGGTGAATCCAAACAAGAGCTTATTGAAACTGGGGAGAGGCTAGCTGGATTTGCTGAGGCATTGAACCTACCTTTCGAGTTCCATCCAGTTGTTGACAGGCTAGAAGATGTTAGATTGTGGATGCTTCATGTAAAGGATAGAGAGTGTGTGGCTGTGAATTGTATTTTCCAACTGCACAAGATGCTCTATGATGGCAGCGGAGGAGTACTCAGGGATTTCTTGGGTCTAATTCGCAGCACTAACCCCAAAATGGTTCTCATGGCAGAGCAGGAAGCCGAACAAAATTACCATAACTTTGAAACAAGACTTTCCAATTCATTGAAATACTATTCTGCCATTTTCGACTCTATTGATTTTGGGCTTCCATTAGACAGCCCGGTCAGGATCAAAATTGAGGAGATGTTTGCGCGTGAGATTAGAAATATCATTGCCTGTGAGGGCCGTGACAGATTTGAGAGGCATGAAAATTTTGGGAAATGGAGGAATTTGATGGAGCAAGGAGGGTTCCGTTGCATGGGAATAACTGATAGAGAGTTTCTTCAGAGTCAAATGCTGTTGAAGATGTATTCTTGTGATAATTATAGAGTGGAAAAGCAAGGGCATGATGGCTCCTCGGCACTTGCTCTAAGTTGGCTAGATCAATCTCTTTACACAGTTTCAGCGTGGGCACCTATTTATGTTGCAGGAAGTTCCTCATCCTATTCACAACCAATTTGATCGACGACTACTTCTACTTCAGCATTCAACATTTTTTACTCCATTTACATTATACAGAAAAGGGTAACATTATTGGTAACAACAAATTCTTTGTAGGTAGAGAAATCTGTGATCATTCTTTCATTCTTTGTTGCAGATAAAAGATTTGTCTAGGGAATACAATATATCAGGCCAGGTTTCTAGATTTACAGTTGGTGGTAGAGTTTAGAGTCACATTTATGCTTTATTCTTTGATTCATTCATTATGTATTTCAAAACAATATTCTTTTCTAGTTCTGTAATGTTTACTATGTATTATTTTGTACAAGGAGGATTACTATTGCTTTGATGAACCATGTGTTTTTAATGAAAAGTATCATTTGTTTTAAGCCATGAGCTTAGCCTAGCCCTCTTCACCTTTACTGTTTTTCTCTTCTGCAACATACTAGTTGTACTTTCACTGTGATTGTGCTCGACTTTCTGATATGAAATACGAGATTCATATACTGAATACACCCTCCCCCAGCCATCATGTTCGCGCAATGATTTTAGGATCATGATCATGTCTGTCACCCTATCTGAAGAAGAATCTGCATTGGTTATATTTGTCTAGGCTTGAAAATGGGAAGGTCAAGTTTCCATGATGATGCTTTGTTCTTGTTATTCTAGAGGTGCATTATTAGAAAGAGGAACAAATTCAATGGATGTTATGAAAATGAATAAATCAAATGTGTGGCGCTTGTCCTTTTATTTAAATAGCTGTGTATCAGAATATGTGTTGGTACACTTGTATTTTTTATAAAGCAGCCAAATGCTTTTGTACAAAAAATCTTTTACTTCTGTTTCTGGAGGTTTGTGGCAACAAAAAAGCTCCTCAAAGCAGTACGAAGAAAGAAGCATGCTGTGCATATCAGAAGGAATATGGCATTCTATTATTTTGCCACCAAAGTTCATGGGTTAGATTTATAAAATCGGCCCAAGTCTATTATATAATAAGATATCAAGCTCATGAATTTGTAAAAAAATTAAGGATTTATTTTCTTCAACGTCTATCCTTGAATATACTCATAATGACACTTGCTCACGGAGTTTTAGCGCAAGGGAACTGATATTTCCACATATATTTTTGATATTTTCATATTATTCTCTCTCATGTGAGCATACAGTGATTCTCACCTCCATGTGAGAAGTCATATGGAAATATCAAAAACATATAAAAATAGTATTCTCCTTTATTTAACTCACAAACGTAATATTTGAAATTTAAACGCATTGCACTATTTTTAATTACGTGGCACTGAACGTTGCCACTACAAATACTATAAACATTAATCCTTCCGTTCCTTAATAAAAATTATTTTAGAGAAGTATTTTTGTTTTTTAATATAAATTGTTTAAGAATTTTAAGTAAGCATTAATTGTTTAGTTTCCAATATTACCCTAAGTATTAAATATAACTTTGGTTCTTTCACTATTTTTTGACCAATAAATAACACTCTTTTTTTCAATATAAGGACAATATAGACAATTGATATTATATTTAATTCTATACAATTATTTTTTTTAATACTTGTACACAACTCTAAAATAATTTATATTAAAAAACGAATGTACAGAGTCATCGGCAAAAAGTTGAGACAGAGAGTGTTTGGTTAGGAAACTTCTCGCGTCCTGAACATAATTCCCAATATTAGAAGCAAGATCTTGGGTCCGGCTAAGCTTCAAGTCGCTTTTGAGCTTTAAGCCCACTAAAATTTATAAATTTTTAAGGCTCCAAGAGATATTTATATACGTATATATATATATATATACCCAAAATAAAAAAGAAATTTCGATCACGTTAGTTTTAAATTTAAAGCGCATAAAAAAATTTATCTAATGAAATATGCCCAAATCTCAACGACATGATTTGTATTCTTTCGTATTTATACTCTTTTGTTCGAGGAAAGTTCTTAGTTTTTTTTATGCCTATCTTAATTTTAATAGCAATTCATAAAAGGCCTATTTTTTTTGTTATCGATTTAGGTCCTTAAAAACTGAGCGCGGGCCCTGATTAGAAGCATTTTTGTTGCACTCCACTTATGCATGCATATTAGACTGTAAATATAGACAATAAATGTTAGCTATGGTGGCCACCATTTTTGGACCTCTCTCTCAATATCAAGATGTGGACACCACTGCCAGTTGTTTTCTGATATTTTTTGACCTACAACCTAATCATTAGAGTCCTGTTATGAAGTATTGTGATAAATTTAAGTTGAATTATAATTATAAAATTTATCAATATACATGAGATTGATAAAAATTATAGAAGGATTCTACTTATTACACTTACTACTAATATTAAATCGCAATAAGTCTATAGCGACCTGCAGGTTCCGACCGGGGTAGTGACCGGTCGGAATTATTTTTTTATTTTTTTTTGCTTTTGACTACCAAATAATTAATGTAATTTATTGAAACTGAAATTTTTACAAAATGTAGTGATTTAGGTATCATTTGGATACATGTAAAAAATAGAATTGTACAGTCTATACAACCTTATTTTTTACATATATCCAAATGACACTTAAATCACTGCATTTTATAAAAATTTTAGTTTCAATAAATCACATTAATTATTTGGGAGTCAAAAACAAAAATAAATAAATAAAATAAATAAATAAATTTCCGTCCGGTCGCCATCCCGATCAGAATTCTCTGTCGTCGTAGAAGGATTCATTATATCCACGTAAATATTTATAATATATATCATTTTTACTCTTTGTTATTGTTGTGGTAATCTTGTTTTTTTTTTTCAGATAGGCAATTGATCATATCATAAATGAAACATCATTATCATTATCAGATGTTACAAGTTTTGGAATGCAAACCACAACAATTGTTTTCTGGTACAGTTTTAGTGCATATACCTACCTATAAGCAAAAAAAAAAGATTCAAAAAATGAAAGTGAAGCATATTGCTGCTATTCATTGCCCTTAATTAATATGGCTTGATTATCCGAATCTAATACTCCCTTAGTTCCTTAATAGTATTCCTCTATCTCATTATACCTAACGTTTTAGAATATTTGTTTCTTTTTAAAATATTTGACGTTCTACAAAACCAAAATTATTTTGCCTATTTATTTTTCTTTTTTACCCTTCCTTCTCCACCACCATTAATGGTTATTTTTTTTATTTTCAAAAAACAGTTCAAATTGAACAGACAGTAGAGCAACTCCTATAAACGAATCAGAACTCCAAACTCCAACAATGACCGAAATTGAAGAAAAGCCTTAGGAATCCCGACAAACCGAACATTTTTTTCGACATTTGGCCGCCCACTGAACGCATTCGTAATGCCGTCGTCAAACGCCTGATCGAAACTTTCTCTCCGCTCCTTCTGTCCTCTCCAAGCGCTAAGACACGATTGTCAAACCTGAGGCTATTGTGACCACCCATCGCATCAAAGAGGAGGCCTTCTCCTCTACATCTGCTCCGACTCGATCGATGACGACAAGATCGAAATCAACCAGGTATACTCTAAGGAGATTTTATCAGAAATCAACTCTACTGCAATGATAAAATTATTAGATTTTATCCCCAACAACCTCCGCCGGCGGAGGGAACAGACAGAAGAAGAGGGACAAGATGAAGAAGAAGAGGAATAAATGGAGAATTAAATGAGATCAAAGTATTAATTAAGGGTAAAATAGTAAAATTACATCTATTCTTAATCTATGTGAAAATCTCTAAAACATCAAATATAATGAAATTGAGGGAGTATAAGTTATTTTAGAATTGTGCACAAGTATTAAGAAAATAATTGTTTAATATTAAATATAATATCAATTGTTTATATTGTCTTTGTATTGGAAAAAATGTTATTTATTAGACAAAAAATAGTGAGAGAACTAAAGTTACATTTAATATTTGGAATAATATTAGAAATTAAATAATTAATATTTATTTAAAATTTTCAAACGACTTATATTAAAGAACAAAAATAATCCTCTAAAAAGACTTATATTAAGAACCCGAGTACTTGCTAAATTCATTCCCTTTGTCCTTTGAATCCTCAAAGTGGGAAAAGCAAGAGCAAATTTTTGCATGGAAATTTGTACACTAGAAATTAATAATTTTCTTAATTTGAGGGGAAAAGCACGAAAAGTAACATTATTTATATATAGGACGCAGAGAATATTCATGCAAAAAAGAAGAATAAAATTAATTATAAATACACCTTTGAAACAACAAATTTTAAGATAAATTTTATATTTTTTAAATATTCATAACATTTTAGTATACAAGTAATGACATATTAAAAGGTTTATATAACTTATTATTATTATTGTAAAAGCAAAAACGTGTCTGTAATCTTAAAACAGATCGAAAAAAAAAATTATATCTTTAATTTTAAAACGTCTGCATTTAATCTTGTTTTTTCTCTCGTCATGTCAATCTGTAAGACTTGCTATGTTGAAAATAACATCTTACAAGGCAATATTGTCATAATTTGGTTTGATATTATGTTGATATTTGGATCCGATTAGCATGAAGTGTATTTTTGAGTAAGTTTTCGATTAATCGTTTTAGAATCTTTGACACACATGTAGTTCAGCACCACAGACAAGATTTTATTTACCAATTGACCAATTTATCCAAAAATAAACTTTATGCTAACCATTTTCTTGTGATATTTAGTTAAAACAGTGACATGGTGAGACTATGAAAGATTGATGTATGCTGAAAGTTGCCATGAAAGTAATGGCATGTCATGTCTCATATCAACTACATAATTTTGATCCTCATCATCGTTTAATTTGGACCCCTTTATTTTAAATAGAATCAAAGACGAAAATAATAATTTTAAAGTATTTTGTATGTTTAGTTATTGGTTATAGTGGGTATTGTCATATAATGATAAAATTATCACATATATTTATTTTATTAAAATAAATTTTATTCTATTTTTTCTACATGGAATAAAAAAATAAGAAATTGATATTTACACAAGAAAAGTGTCACTATAGATGTATAGCGACGTAAAAGTCGGTCCCTACATGATTTATAGCGACACTTTTCATGTGAAAATATCAAAAAATCACGTGGAAATATTAATTTTCAAAAAATAAAGGGATAAAATGAATTTTCATACCCTTGGAATGGTTTATCTTCTAAAATGATCATCAAATATATTATTTTTATGTCATTCTTTTTTCTATTTCATTCCCTTAATCTAAACATAACATTATGGTTTTTTCTTTTTTTCGATTATTGTTAGTTTTAGTCTTAAATCTGTCTCAAATAGAAAAAAATCTATTTTGTACATTTTTAGTTCCAAAATTTAAAAAAAAAATCGTATAATATTCACATACACACATGTATGTTGTGAGCCCCTATCTGATATGTAGGGCCTATAAATATACATGTGAATATTATGTGATAGTAACATTATTTATAAGTTTATAGTCTCAGACTCTGAAATAGGGATTAGGCATGGTGGTAGGGGCCTAGGGGGATTGTGGCCGCCCAAAGATTATGATTATCATTATTTGGAATAAAAAAACATTTTACCCCATATCAATGTGATTAATTAAAGCTAATTGATTGATGTGATTATCATTATTTTGAGCCATACTATTACTCCCTCCCTCTCTATCTAAATCACGATTTAGAGCTTCTATCAACCATCATATCCCTAAATATATGAACTTTTAGAAATTTTAGGATAATTAATTATTATTATTTTTAAACTGCCCTTATTAATTGTGTACCTGAGTATTTCAATTTTCAACCTTCTAATTATTTCAGAGTTCTTTTAGGTAGATATAAAAATTAGGCATGAGTGTATTTGAATTTCATTTATTTATATTTTTACCCGTCATTGGGGGTTAAAATATAAATAAATAAAATTTAAATACACTCGTATTTAATTTTCATGTCCTCATAGAGTTTTTGAATTACTCCAAAGACATTCAATTTTCTCCCTATTTCAGTGTTTCATCTTTTTTCCTCGTCGATTTCAATTTCAATGGTTTTCATCTCTTACTATTCTAAAATTAGTTATGTGTTATAAAATGTCTAGATTCATATGAATGTCTAAATACATGTAACTCCCATTGATTATTAAAATGTATGACTCTTGAGTTTTGTAACATCCTAGTAGTTATGTTAGTATTGATGTTATTATATCTATATATAATAACATTTGTAAAGTGAATGAGAGATTGACTTATACAATTACAAGATATGAATTATGAGAATGCTCCTCCCTTGATCATCATCTTTGTTCTTCATATTATTAATCTTTTATAACACGTTATCAGCACGAGTTGCTCATCACCTTCATCTTGAAGATAATCATTTTTGGTTTGAAGTAGAAGAAGGTATAACTCTCTCTATATGTGTGTTTGAGTATTGCATAGTCATCATGCATGCATGTACTATTTTTCTTTCTGATAATTATTCTATGTATGTGATCACAAATAATTCAATTATTCTGAAAAAATCAACAAACATATAAACAAACATGGTTAATTTTCATCGTGTTACTGGACCATTTTTTTTGGGATTAAAATGAGGTGCCTTATTCATTGTAAAGTGAGTGAACTGCTTATGATTTTTAGATGTCATGTATTTTATGTTATGTTAATAGACCATCAATATTTTATGGGAATTTTCTGGTACCCACTAGCTTTCTGTTTTACATGTACTCTTTTTTGGGGGCCACTAATCCCTTATTTTGCTTTTACTTTGTGAATTTAGTTCTATTTGAATCGCCTCTTTTCACATTGGCCAAATATTTCTACATTCATCAACAATTTATGGTTCATATTTGTGACGCCCCCAAAATTAGGTATACGTCACCCATCTTGGGTCGCCACTTACATGGTACAAAATTCAAATACAACTGTCGTGTACAATACGACAAAACATAAACTGTGAATTTGAATACAAATATTATCTACTAGAGATTATACAAACTCAAAAGGAGTCCTCATTATAATTATTATCACACTATTTCACAGAATAGTGAGGACTACTAATGCTATCCTCTGGACCATCACTCCGTTCTCCGACTCGTCCCAGCTATATTCTCATTTCCTAAAGAGAACAGTGAAAGAAAGGGTGAACTCAACTAGCCCAGTAAGAAATATTATGACTAAGATAATGCAGAATAAATTATCATTAGTCTCCAACAATGTTAAACTGATAAAATATAATAGACATCAAGTTTAACTACAGTGGAACAAGCAATCCTTTAAAAGAGTTAAGTAGAAAATAAAATCTACTATCTTTTATGATTAAAAAGTTTTTCATGATATTATCATTTGAGACTCAAACTTTAATAAATATTTCACATCATCGAATCACCCCGCACTACTACCAAGGATATTCTTTTAGTATCACGACCACAATTATCCATGCACTACGGGCCAAGAATATTTGTGTATTCATTAATGGTCATGATCATGCCATAAAACAATTCATCTTTGCTCCATTGGTCAAGAGAATCCATATCCATAATCATACCAAAACTCGGCCCATCAATGCACTACAGGCAATGAGGACTTTTAATTTTCACATCATTTGTAACATTACGGTCATGATTATACCGAATAATCCCTAGTCATAATCATACCAAGTCCATCTATATACTACAGGCCACAGATGACTTTCAACATAACATAAACATGAGGATGATGACAATGATATAAAAGTTCAATTAAACAAGTTCAAGAATTAATTTGTCCAGGAACCAATAACGTCCAAATTGTCAACATGATACTTCTTTGTAGAATAAAATTCAAGAATGCTCAGAAGAATATTTCCATGAAAAATACTGGATGAAGCGCAAATATCAAGGATATTCCACTAATTTCATGGAGTATAGAAGTCAAAATTTTAATCAACTGAGTATAATATCGAATGGAATAACAAAAGATATCACCATGCACATGCAGGTACTACATGTACGGTTATTCCAATGAATAATAATAACGAAACCAGTCGGATGAAATTCACAATCATGAATGTTCCAATGTAATAATAAATACGGAATAATAAATGATGGAACCAGTCCCACATATAAGATGTATGAGGATATTAAGCGTAATAATAAAGACGAAATAATAAAAAATGGAACCAGTGTCTCAGGCGATAACGATGTATATGATATTCCGGCGAATAATAATAAAGAGAATAATAGAAGAATGTCACCAAGTATATGGTAGCCGCGATATACAAAAGTTATTCCAAATGAACAATAAAGAAATGGATATAATGTAAGTTCTCTTCTTGAATACAAAAAGAATAATATCCATTACCGTAACATAATACTTGATATAAGAGTAGTGAAGAAGAAGTAAAACTTTTCTTCTATCTCTCTATAGTCTCTCTCTATAGTTTCTCTCTCAGAGTTCAAATTGAATTGTAAGAAAATAATGAAGGAATGAGCTTCTATTTATAGGAAAATGGAATGCATATTAACTAATCCATGAACGGTCCAGATTGATTTACTTTTAATCGACAAATTATATTTAAAGAAAAATCTTTTAAATAAAATATAATATATTCTATTTATATAAAAAGATTTTTACTATGCAAAACACTACTGAAGTACTATGCAAACACTATGCATAATAAAATATAATATATTTTATTTAAGAATTACTTTAATAAAGTATTTTGTTTTATATAAAAAAATTTTACTATGCAAAATACTATGCATAATAGAATATAATATATTCTATTTATAGAATAACTTTAATAAAGTATTCATTTTATATAAAAGATATTTCTATTTTATTACGTTAATAATCTGAATAAAACAAAACTTCTAAATCAACAATAATTGAATCAAATAATGTGAGAGACTACGCAAAGAACTATTGTAGTAAAATAATTGAACAAAACCGAGTGACTTCTCACATAAATATCAATAATCAATACCGTGTGCTTGCTACTATGCAACAACGCCAGACATCGCATTTTTTTACTACTCAAAGAGTTCAATAGTATCAACGATAAAACTTCCGCCGTTATTTTCAATAAAATATTTTTGTCGTTTTCTCAATCCGACAATAATTCCGTTGTGGGGTCCACCAATGATTGTGCAGTCGTACGAATATTTCCTATTTAAAACGAATATTCCCCGACCAATCGAATATAATATGACAACTTGCATATTTTGCAAAATTTATAAATATTACCCACAACTATAACATTATCTCAAATTCACACCATAATATAAAAAAAATTATTTCGAGAAAATTAATTCTTTATTCATAAAATCTGGGGTTTCATAATCTCCCCTCTTTATGGAATTTCGCCCTCGAAATTTACGTACGTACCTGGTATACCGAACAGGTGAGGATACCTTGACTTTATTTCAG
Organism: Panax ginseng; assembly: GCA_020205605.1. NCBI lineage: Eukaryota > Viridiplantae > Streptophyta > Magnoliopsida > Apiales > Araliaceae > Panax > Panax ginseng. The sequence goes on from CM035138.1 coordinate 26,984,685, forward strand.
ATTCTAACTCTTGAGGTATAACCCTTGAGTGTTGGATACTATTCTTCTTATCCAAGATTTTAACACGAGATCTCATTAAATCATCCACTATCTCGTCCGATTCTAAATTAATAATGTTGTTCGGGTCAACCACATATTTACGTAACATTGATACGTTAAAAATGTTATGAGCACGCGACATACTTGGCGGTAAAACGAGTCTATAAGCCACAGTTCCTACTCAATCGAGGATTTCAAATGGGCCAATTAAATCGAGGGTTGAGATTTCCTCTCTTCAGCAACTCTTGCTTCTAGAATAACGCCCTCTTGAACCTTTTTGTTCACATTCATCAGCTCTGAGTATGTAGCTTGAGCGGCTTTAACTTTATCGATTAAAGTCGATTCTAATCGTATATTCGTTACCTTCACTTGGGTTCCTAGAGTCTTTAACTCTATCTTCATCATTTATAAGTCGTACGAAATGGGTCTTTGTGTTAACAACATCACACTCGTAAATGCATACGATCTTCTACTCAACGCGTCAGCTACCACGTTCATTTTCCCCACAATGATATTGAATGGTACGATCGTAATCTTCAACAGCTCGAGCTAACGTCTTTGGCACATTATACGTTCGTTTTAGGTGAAGAAAAATTTGAGGGTTTTAGAAATGGGTTTTTTACTGGGGTCAATACAAAATTCGATTTCACGCTCTAGGGGTAGGCTAAGAAGTCTTCAAGAATACGTCAGGAAATTTATTAACAATAGAAATATCATTCAAAACTGTGACTCTCATCCAAGACTTGGATAGCACATCACATTGATACCTATCAACTTGCCACCGTCATTCACGATGTTGCCTACAGAAAGTCTGGCTTTGGTGCATTCCACACTAGAAAGTCAACAACGAAAGGATCGGGGCTCTTTATTTATGGCTTAAAATGACAATGATTGACTTTAGTGGTTTGGTTACTTTGAATTCGCATAACAAGGTTGGTTAGAGTATGAAAGCTAACAACCTCATTTAAAAGCATGATGAGTAGTTAACCAATCGTTTCCAAAAATCACATCAAAGGCAAGTATTTTCAAAGAGATACGATCGACGGGTAACGTGAAAGTGTCGATTTGAATCAAACAAGATTTATAAACAGTGGAGGTAACGAAGGTTTCTCCCAATGGAGTTTCAATAGATAAATCAAAGTTTAACTTCTCCTAGGAGTTAAGTACAAACATTGAACACAACTAGGTGAAATAAAAGAGTGAATAGAATCCCAGATCTAACACGGTATAGACTTCGTGAAGAGCTTATGATTAACTTACCTATAATAATTTTATTCGGGTTCCTCGTCACGAGAAAAAAAAATGCTCTCTCTAAACTACCACGGCTTTGGCATGTCTGGGACATCCTTTGGCATCACTATCCGGTTGGACTTGACTTCACCATACGACAAAAATCGAGCTAGGTGACCTTTCTTCCGCAATTAAAACACGCTTTGGATTGTTGCGTATGCAGTTTTGACGGATGTGTCCCTCTTGTCCGCATTTGAAACATACTGAATCGATGGGCGCTTCTTTCTTCCTTGAAACGGGTCTTTGTGTGAAGCGTCTTCACGTCATTGTTGAACCTTCTCTTCTTAAAATGTCCATTCTTATTATCTTGGCCATGATTACCACCGAAATGGTTACCATTCTTGGCATGATAATATCCCCCACGATGGTTATCGTTGTTCTGATGACCGTTGCCACCAGTATGATTATTATCGTGTTGTTGGTCGTTGCCTTTTGGTTGTGCTGACTCATTATCGCGCTCCAATAACTGAGCCCTATTCACAACATCTGAATATAAACAAAGTTTGTGAGAAATGAGGTATTGACGTATATCGGGTTTCAAACCTCGCAAAAACATTCGCGTCATTCGCTCCTCATTATCGACCAAATGGGATGCAACCGGATAACTCCGCAAACTTAGCCTCGTACTGCGACACGGTCATATTGTTTTGCTCCAGCTTGATGAATTCTACCTCCTTCATGTGAAGAATACTTTCAGGAAAGTACTTGTCGTTGAATAATTCTTGGAACTTCTCCCAAGACATCTTGAGTGCGGCCAGTCGGGTAACGCTTTTCTGATTCCCACCAATGATCTCCTTCTTTACGCAATATAAAGGTGGCGAATGGAACCTTTTTCTCCTCTGAACATTCCAAGACATTAAATATCTTGGTAATCTGCTTTATCCATGTCTCCGCCTTAAGTGGTTCTGGCTTTCCCAAAAACTCTGGTGGTCCCAGCTCCTTGAACTGCTTAGCGATGACCAACCGTGGGTTACCATTGTTTCCACCTGCATTATGGACAAGAGCTGCCTTCGCCCGTTGTTGCATGAATTGCTCCTTAAAATGGTTAGCGGTGATCGTCCGAGAGTTATCAGTATTTCTACCTGCATTTTGGACAGGAGTTGCCTTCGCCTGTTGTTACATGAATTGCATAAAGCCTCTGACCATCCCATCATTCACCATTTCATCGGTGTTATTGTTTTCATGAGGAGTATTGTCCTCTAGTTGCACATTATCCTGATTATTGATCTGTGGAGACTCAACGGTCTCCTATGCTCCATTGATAATCTCAACATTCTCGGATGCTATTTTTAAACACTGCCACAAAACAAGGGTTAATTAACATATCACATATTATCCTTATACTTTAATTTAACCAATTAAATACCAAATAAACTTAGGTTGGTCATACTAGCGAAGGAATTCCCTGCTCTCCCTCCTAGTTCTTGTCTCACATCTTAGCCAGGATCATATCCTCGAGCTTTGATACTAAACCGTGACGCCCCCAAAATTAGGTATACGTCACCAATCTCGGTCGCCACTTATATGGCATGTAATTCAAATACAACTTACTAATACAACTGCCGGTACAATACGACAAAACATAAATCGTGAGTTTGAATACAAATATTATCTACTAGAGATTATACAAACTCAAAAGGAGTCCTCATTACAATTATTATCACACTATTTCACGTGAATAGTGAGGACTACTAATGCTATCCTCCGGACCATCACTCCGCTTCCCGACTCGACCCAAATTTATATTCTCATTTCCTAAAGAGAACAGTGAAAGAAAAGGTGAGCTCAACTAGCCCAGTAAGAAATATTATGACTAAGATAATGCAGAATAAATTATCATTAGTCTCCAACAATGTTAAACTGATAAAATATAATAGACATCAAGTTTAACTACAGTGGAACAAGCAATCCTTTAAAAGAGTTAAGTAGAAAATAAAATCTACTATCTTTTATGATTAAAAAAGTTTTTCATGACTGTTATCGCTGAGACTCAGCTTAATAAATATTCCACATCATCGAATCACCCCTGCACTACGGCCAAGGATATTCTTTAGTATCACGACCACAATTATCCATGCACTACGGGCCAAGAATATTTGTGTATTCATTAATGGTCATGATCATGCCATAAAACAATTCATCTTTGCTCCATTGGCCGAAGAGAATCCATATCCATAATCATACCAAAAACTGTCCATCAATGCACTACGGGCCAATGAGGACTTTTAATTTTCACATCATTTGTAACATTACGGTCATGATTATACCGAATAATCCCTAGTCATAATCATACCAAGTCCATCTATATACTACAGGCCACAGATGACTTTCAACATAACATAAACATGAGGATGATGACAATGATATAAAAGTTCAATTAAACAAGTTCAAGAATTAATTTGTCCAGGAACCAATAACGTCCAAATTGTCAACATGATACTTCTTTGTAGAATAAAATTCAAGAATGCTCAGAAGAATATTTCCATGAAAAATTTGGATGAAGCTTTAAATATCAAGGATATTCCACTAATTTCATGGAGTATAGAAGTCAAAATTTTAATCAATCGAGTATAATATCGAATGGAATAACAAAAGATATCACCATAAATGCGCAGATTGCATGATAGCGGTTATTCCAATGTAATAATAATAACGAAACCAGTCGAGATGAAATTCACACCAAGCAGAATGTTCCAACAGTAATAATAAATACGGAATAATAAATGATGGAACCAGTCAAGCAGATAAAGATGCATGTGATATTAAAAGAGAATAATAAAGACGAAATAATAAAATGGAAACCGTGTCTCAAGCGTGATAAAGATGCATACATGATATTAACAGAATAATAAAGACAGAATAATAGAAGAATGTCACCAAGTATATGGTAGCCCGCATATACAGGTTATTCCAACAGAACAATAAAGAAATGGAATAACAGAAGTTCTCTTCTTGAATACAAAAGAATAATATCCATTACCGTAACATAATACTTGATATAAGAGTAGTGAAGTAGCAGAAAACTTTTCTTCTATCTCTCTATAGTCTCTCTCTATAGTTTCTCTCTCTAGAGTTCAGTGAATTCGTAAGAAAATAATGAAGGAATGAGCTTCTATTTATAGGAAAATGGAATGCATAAGTAACTAATCCATGAACGGTCAGCATTGATTTACTTTAATCTGACAATCCATATTTAAAGAAAAATCTTTTAAATAAAATATAATATATTCTATTTATATAAAAAGATTTTTACTATGCAAACACTATCTGGTACTATACAAACACTATGCATAATAAAATATAATATATTTAAGAATAACATTAATAAAGTATTTTGTTTTATATAAAAAGATTTTACTATGCAAAATACTATGCATAATAGAATATAATATATTCTATTTATAGAATAACTTTAATAAAGTATTACTTTTTTATATAAAAGATATTTCTATTTTATTACGTTAATAATCTGAATAAAACAAAACTTCTAAATCAACAATAATTGAATCAAATAATGTGAGATACTTGTCTAATTGAACAAAACCGAGTGACTTCTCACATAAATATCAATAATCAATATCGTGCTACTATGCAATAACGCCAGACATCGTACTTTTACTAAAGAGTAGTTCAACAAAGATCAACGGTAAAACTTCCGCCGTTATTTTCAATAAAATATTTTTGTCGTTTTCTCAATCCGACAATAATTCCGTTGTGGGGTCCACCAATGATTATGCCGTCGTACGAATATTTCCTATTTAAAACGAATATTCCCCGACCAATTGAATATAATATGACAACTTGCATACTTTGCAAAATTTATAAATATTACCCACAACTATAACATTATCTCAAATTCACACCATAATATAAAAAAAATTATTTCGAGAAAATTAATTCTTTATTCATAAAATCTGGGGTTTCACAATATTCATGATCATTACTTCTAGTAATATAAAGAACAACTTTATATAAAAATATGTTGTCGACAACAATTTTATTTCTATCCAATATATACGTCTCCTGTATATACATAATGTATCGAGATCTCGTTATTTTCAAGTACCTGATCCTCTTCAGGGAATAACTCTTCAAGAGTTTTATTTACAGGAGATTTTTATTCATAAGTTTTGGATTGGTTGATAAATTTTGTAGCCTGTTTCATGGGTATAGCCTCTTTATAGGTTGCAACTTATTTTTCTTGTACTTTCTTCTTCTGGGAAATTCTATCTTTAACACTGATCATTCTTTCATGTTTCAGGTGTGACTTTGATTCAATTTTCTGCTGCATTAATTGATTGTCCTACAGGGACTTCAATCTCTGCTAGAGTATTAGCAGCTAGAATGTGAGATATCACTATTTCCTTATTATCGGTGAATAATTCTGGTAATTGATTTGCAATTTATTGCAAATGAATTATCCTTTGAACTTCTAGTTCATATTGATTTTGTATAAGGATCAAGATTAAATAACGTTGAAATATTTCAATTAATCTCCCGTCGTGCTTCAGACAATGATCTCACGTCGTGATTCAGGCAACGACTTTTCTCCCCCTAATGGTGGAAAGACTATTAAAATAACAATCCTCAAAATATACCTTAAAAATATCATTCTGAGTTCTTTCTTAGAAGATGAACACCAAATAACAATAATTAAATGTGATAATTTGGTAATTAATTTACTTTGATATAATCAACATGTAAAGAAATCTTTTGGTTCTTTAAAGAATGTTCATGGGAGTTTTCAATAATTCAATGCATCATTATTGATCCTAGATGATCATGCCAAATCATAAAAATATTTGGATCTAGCTAAACACTTCTGGTGTATTGCAATATTTGTTTCAACTATTCTTAATTTAGTATAATATAACCCAGAAGAAAAATACACAATTTTTCTAATATGAGCTTCTGGCCCGATACTATTGAAGTAATATAAAGAAATTCTTCACTACCTTCGTTATTGATTTCAATATAATAACTATTATAACGTATATCCTTAAAGTTGAGCAAATTTCTGCTTGCCTCAGAAGAATATAAAGAATCATCAATACAAAGTTTTGTGTCATTTGACAACATTATAATCGCTCTTCCAAAGACTTTAATTAAGTTTGATGAATAATCACTCTTCAAGAGTCTTCAATTATATTTGATGAATAATAGCTCTAGAGCCTTTAATTAAGTTTGATGAGCTTCTGGCCCATACAACTATATATATGCAAAACATAAATTTAACTTTATTACTTAAAACATAAATAAAACATATAATAAAAATACTTATTATAATGGCATAATATAATGAAATAAAAATAATTAATTGGTATAAACATTTCTATCAACATATCATCAAGGAAATCATAGATATCAAAATTAGTTATATCCACTCCATTTGAAAAGTCAAAATAATTCATAGGATCTTTAGGATCATTCCATTTCCTTTTCTTTTATGGAGTCTTAGTACAAATCTACCAAATGTTTAGGAGTACGACGGGTACATTCCGATCCTTTTTATATATTGAATGTTCTTTTCAAGTCCATTACCACAACTACAACCATAATTTCCTCTATGATTATCAAATGAGGTTCCATTCACTTCAGGGAATGTAATAGAATCGGTCGAGCAAGATTGTTGATTTTTCAGCAAAAACTTATTATTTTGTACAACCACTAGAAGAAATGATATCACTTCTAGGAATATAATTTCCTTTATCGCTTCAAGGAATATATTATGAATTTACACTCACAATATTGTTACTACAGGAGCATATTCAAGGCATGAAATATAGTAAATATTTTTTTTTCTTTTTCCTAACATGTCTTTATCAATATTTTTTTTTCATGGAGATGATAGCGAATAATTAATTTTGCATGATCCTGCAGGGATGCATGATTGTCAACTTTAATTGTATCTAAGCTCTAAGGTTCTTTTGCCTTTATATGAATCTCAACATCAAGATTCCATACAAATAATTCTTGCTCGATATAAATCAAGGGCAACAAATTCAAATTTATAAAATTTGAATATTAAATAACTAAACATATTCCCCATCAAATTAAATAATTATATATGTTTAAATTTAATTATAATGAAACAATTTATAGAAATGCACGTTAAAATCTTAAACTAAATTTTTTCACTAAAACTAAATAATAAACCAACACTACTAAGTATATTTGTCATTGTAACTTCATACAAAAAATATCAAAAATTATTAGAAATTTAACTATCCACATATAACTATTCACATGTGACATGTGTATAAACATATGAACAAATATTTATATATCTCTCTATATATATTTCAAGGTAGAATCGTGAATCAAGTATAACATGACAGAAACAGATTTGGCAATCGAACAAAAACTAACAATCATGTCTGCATATTTATAGTTGGAAGTGAGTGCAAAACAAAAATAATAGTAAGTATAGAATGAAATGCAATGAGTGAAAACCCATCTATTAAACTTGCATGCATTTGAAATGAGACTTGTGGTTAAGATTCTAGAGGGAATCTAAATTCACAAAGTAAACGTGAAGTTTTTGGACCTGTAGTCCGAACACCTGAAGGTGTAATGCCTGTTAGATACAAATGGGTATTTGTACGGAATAAGAAAAATAAATTTATATGGTACAAAGCGCAACTTATAGCACAAGGTTTCTTCGCAGAGACATGGTATTAATTATGAAGAAACATATGCTCCTAGCCTGTAATGGACACAATTACATTTAGATTTTTAATTAGCTTGGTAGAAAGAGAAATTAATGGATGTTGTTACATCATATCTGTATGGATTATTATATAATTATATATACATGAAAATCCCTAAAGGATATAAAATGCCTAAAGCATATAATTCTACATCTCAAAATATATATTTTATTAAGCTACAAAGATCTTTATATAGGTTAAAGCAATCCAGATGCATATTGTGGTATAATCGCCTAAGTGGATATCTTTTGAAAGAATGATTTGAGAATAATCCAATTTGTGTATGCATTTTTATGAAAAGATCATAATCTGGATGTGTTATTTTATTTATTGATGAAAGATCTTGCTCCAGAAGAGTCGACAAAAATAAAGATGAAAGATATTGGTAAGCCAAATTTTTGTCTTGGCCTACAAATTGAACTATAGAATTCTTGCTCATCAATCAACATACACAGAAAAAGTCCTGAAGTAACTTTACACGGATAATGTTAATCCTTTGAGTACTCCAATGATGGGTTGGTCACTTGATATCAAGAAAGATCCGTTTTGACCACACAAAAAAAAATAATAATAATAATAAAGAAACTTTTGGTCCTGAAGTACCATATATTAGGTCCTGAAGTACCATATCTTAGTGCAATTAATATTTTGATGTATCTTGTAAATTTCACAAGACTTGATATAACATTTGCAGTTAACTTACTAGCAATGTATAGTTATGTAAGACCCCGAATTTTATGAAATAAAATTATTCAATTTTTCTTATAATTATTATTCAGTAAATGTTAAAATTGATAAAAATTTAAAGTTATGGGTGAAATATGCAAATTTTACAAAAACACAAGTGGTTATAAAATATTTATTGGTTGTCGGAGAATATTCGTTTGGTCGTGGAATATTCTTTTTGTCGGGAATATCCGATTTACGGCACGCTTGATCATTTCATGGGCCCCATAACGGAATAAGCTGTCGGATGAAGAAAGCGACAAGTTTGAGTTTTTTGAATTAACATTGTTGGAATACACGGTGGTTAAAATACAATAATACGCGTTGTTGCTGCACAAAGAAGACACCAGTATTACACGGTATTTTGAATTATTGATTCTTACGTAAGAAGGCACTACTCAATAATTGTTACGATAATTCTTTATTCAATATTTTATTTTATTGATTCAATAATTGTTTGCGTTGATATTATATATTATTATTGTTTCAATAATTGTCACTTTGACAAGATATTTTCTATTATCGGATCAATAATTCAAATTATTTGAATAATATTATCGAGATAACATTATTGGCAATGTCTAGAAAGTTACGTGTAAGGAGAGGTTTCGTCACCTAATTGCGGCCAAGTAAGGAGAAATCCTTATCGAAAGCCCCCTCTATCCGGAACTGCACTGGTTGTCGATCTTGAAGTCTCAGTAATATTATTTGTGAATAATTAATTATTGATTATTATGATAAAGAAAATATTTATTGTGGATATAGATGGAAAAATTTTTAATGTGACAACTATTGAAAATTAATATTTTATCTTTTTTCGATAAAATAATTCATTTAAATATATTATTTAAATAATATATTAACGATAATATTTTTACAATGAATGCGGGATATATGAGTATATGAGGAGGAAGAGGATTTTGTGGCATTAAATATTTAACATATGTTTTGGGTGTTTGTGGACACAATTCTTGATAGAAAAATTGATTATATTATAAAATCATTCGTTTGTTGATTTTGGTCAATTTACATTTAGAATTTGGAAAAATTTTCTTCTCGCAAAGTTGTAGAGAATGGAATTTTCCATAAAAAGTCATGAGTTTCAATTTTTTTACGATAAACGGACTATTTTCTATGAATTATTGAAGTTTCGAAAATAAAATAATTTTTATTAAATTATATGGTGGGACCCACTTTGGTTGGTGTTAATAACATGTGGGCTGCTATATTTTTTAGAATTGGCATGCTTGGATGGCTGGTCTTGGATGGTTGGTGTGTAGAAAAGAAAATAATATTTTATTATTTTAGTCTCCTTCATGCGTTAAAGCATTTTCCTATAAATAGAAGCTTAAGTTAGAATTGAAAATCACACCGTAAACTAAAGTTTTCTCTATTTCTCTCTATATTATCAAGTGTATTCTTGTATCTTGAGTGTTGCTATCTCGGTGCAAATTGCTCAAACGTTATTCCAAATGTAAATCTTTGCTTCTTTTGAGGTAAGGGATTTTAAGGTTTGTGATGTTTTTCATGTTTCGTAACTTTTCAGACCTTTAAAAATTCTGGAAAAATTTGGAATGATAATTTGATGAGTTTTATTGATTGTGTCCAAAAATGGCAATTTTTGGATGTATAGATTATGAGTTATGAATTTTATGGGAAAAGACTATTTTAAAAGAAAACCCTTATAACTCCTTGTGGTTAACTCCAAAATTAGTAAAATTTTTATTGGGAGTACATGTATATAACATGAGTATATTCTGTAAATTTCAGAATTTTTGGATAAAAGTACAATTTATGATAAATGTTTAAATATTCGGTGGTTTTGGTCATATGAAAAATAGTAAATGACTTTTAAAAATTCTGAGAAAAATATATGTTCAACATGGGATTATATTGTGCTAAATCCCAGAAAAGAAATATTTTTGAAACTGATTTGGTATTTTTCATGAAAATGTTCTAGTTATGAGTAAATGAATTAAATATGTTATATGAATGAAGAAAATTGAAAAATATGATTTTATAGCTTGAGAATCATATATGAGGTATATGCAGATTTTTGATGAGGATTTTGGTTATTGGTGATGAAATCTTATGTGTTTGGCATTTTATGATGATTAAATGCATTAATTAGTAAAGTGTAAACAATTTAAATAAATTGTTTATAAGTTTAAGAAATTATTAAATATTGTTGTAATGTTAAGAATATTAAGATTTTGATATTATTAAGTGATTTATAATATTTTGATTAATGTGTTATAAATATTGATATGGATTTTATTGTGAAATTTTATCTCTTTTGTGTTTCGGAGTTCTTTATTCACGAATACGACACTATTCATAGAAAAATAAAATTTTCCTTTTTGTTAAAGATGACAATTATGGTTACTATCTTTGATTGAATCCATGTTTTGATAATATTATTTTTATTATCATATATAACATTTTTATAATTCTAGTGTTAAAATTTCTCTTTGACTTGAGTATAAAGATGGGTAAATTATTGGTATGATCGTGACTAGGGGTTCTCTTTGGCCAGTAGTGCAAAGTTGAATCGTTGACTGGTATGATCATGACCATTAAATATATAACTGAATATCTTTAGCTTAAGTACAAAGGTGAAATGATCAACATGGTTATAATTATTGTTTATATAAATTCTGAAATGATTATATATTTCTTTGAGATAATAATATATTTGGCCTATAGTGCAAATATGAACTGTTGAGGAATATCTTTGGCCTGTAGTGCAAAGATGAATTATTGATGAATATCTTTGGTCTGTAGTGCAAAGATGAATTATTGATGAATATCTTTGGCCGTAGTGCAAAGATGACATGTTATTGAATATCTTTGGCGATGGTGCAAAGATGAACATGTGTTGAGATGAACATGACCAACTGGTGATACAAATGAATATCTTTGGCCGTAGTGCAAAGATGAAATTATTAGTATGATTATGAACAAGAAATGTGATTTGGTGTAACCATGGTCTTTGATGTTTCAGGTAAAGATAGGTGATAAAAATTATCTTCGTCCTGGATGAGAAGAGGAATTTAGAACTACAATTATGATTATGAGTTATTCATATGATTGTGGACCGTAATTGTTGATTGATGTTACAGGATAAAACATTGTTGGTGGATTTTTAACATGGAGAAGATAATAGACTTTATAGTCTATTTGACTCTTCTAATGGATTGCTCGTTCCGCTGCAACTATGGTTGAAATTTTTATCATCTACCATATGTTCTAAACCTCTTATTTATTACTGATGAAGGCTATTGATAATTTAATTATCTTTAGTCATGATATTCTTTATTGAAGCTAGTTGTGCTCACCCTTTTGCTTTACAATTCCTTTCGAATGTAATAAGAGTGTAGGTTGGGTCGGCCCGAGGGTAATGAGGGAATAGAAGCGGTGGTCATCGTTTAGTAGTTATATTTGGTGAATCTAATAGGGTGAAAGTAACCCAACATTGGAAGGGTGTTTTGTCACTATCATACAAGATGTCTAATGACATACAACCACGTATCATCATAAGATAGAGATGTCTTTCATCCACTTGCCGAGTATATATCTGAGCCTTACCTATATAATCTTGGTGTTTGTTTGAAGTATAATTCTCAATTTGAGATAGTGGAGATAATGATAAATCAAGAGAAGACTCACCATTGGGAAGAATATGATAGTAATCTTCTCGTTTTTCTTTGGGGTCTATTGGGTCAACCAAGGATAATTACGTGGCCATATGATATCTATCATAAACCTAGACGCATGGCCTCCCATGTATACGAAGGTTTTCTTGAGCACTTCCCAAAGATTTTAGTTTCTAAAACAGTCTTTGACTATACCTTTATGTAAGGTGTCACTGTGAGGTGTTGTCCACGGTTGGGACATGTGTCATATTTGGTATATATTTGTATCCAAACTCACAGTATATGTGTTGTTGTATTTTGCACGACAATTGTTGTAATAAAGTTGTAATTGTATTCTGTACCATGTATTTGGCGACTCAGAATAGGTTGGATTGAATGGACCTATTTTGGGGTCGTTACAAGTTATGTATCAACTCGAAGATATTGTAATAAAATTAAACATATTTTACGTTATCTTCGTGAGACTATTGATTTGAGATTATTTAATCCAAATGGTGATAGAACCAAGCATATTGAACCAAAATTATTTTATACACATGAGCCCCAGAAGAATGGCAATATTGATCATGTGATAATTTGGTTGATATATTCATTAAGTCATTACCAACTATGATTTTAAAGAAGATGGTGCACAATATTGGCATACTTCGACTTAATGATATTTTTACCATGAACAATGAAAATTCTATGTTTTTATGAAGGGGAGTAAAAAGGTTATGTGCTGATTGTACTCTTTTTCATTCGCTAAGGTTTTTCCCCACTGGGTTTTTCTTTGCAAGGTTTTAATGAGACAATCCCAAGGCACTAGAAGTTATACAAGAATATTGTACTCTTTTCCTTCACCAATTTTTTTCCCACTGGGTTTTTATTTGGTAAGATTTTTAACGAGGCATATTCTTAGAAAATTGCTACAAAAGGACTCCATCCATTCTGTATGAAGACAATGCTGCATGTATAGCTCAATTAAAGGGAGGATACATCAAAGATAATCTAGCGGACCAACCGCAGCGTTTGAAGGATCAAACGCAATATTGGAATCTGACAATTTGAAGAACTTAAGTATACATTCATGAGGGGGAGCTAATGCGTGCTACACTCTTTTTTCCTTAACCAAAGTTTTTTCCCATTGAATTTTTCCTGGTAAGGTTTTTAATGAGGCAACTTTCAATGCGTATTGCTATACAATAGACATCCAAGGGGGAGTGTTATAAAATGTCTAGATTCATATGGATGTCTAGATACATGTAACTCCCATTGAGTATTAAAATGTATGACTCTTGAATTTTGTAACATCCTAGTAGTTATGTTAGTATTGATGTTATTATATCTATATATAATAATATTTGTAAAGTGAAGGAGAGATTGACATATACAATTACAAGATATGAATTATGAGAATGCTCCTCCCTTGATCATCATCTTTGTTCTTCATATTATTAATCTTTTATAACATTATGAAATTTATTTTTTATTTTCTCAAAAATATTTGACTTCATATACAAAGTAATTTTCAATCTCTTCATAGAATTTTTGTAATGTCACCATGGATGACTGTTAAAACTTGGCATTGCAATCACTTTCAAAGCGTTAAAAAAGAGAGGAGAGAGTTTTAAAAAGGTGAAAAGTCAAAATTATTTTATGGAGAGAGAGAGAATGTAAACTTCTAGGTGAAATTATTGATTTTTTATGAGTATTTTAGATAATTAATATATTTTCTTGTGTAAAAACTTGTAACCACATTTAAATAGTGACGGAGGGAGTAATACTTTGAAAAATCATGGTCACCCAAATCTTCAACGACCGTTATATTATCAATAAACAATTACTCCCTCCGTTCCTAAATAAGTGACCTTTTAGAAGAAAAAATTTATTTCAATTTATTTGTCGTTTACAACTTTTAGGAGAATAAATTATTTACTTTCCTATATCACCCTTACCTTCTCTCATTGTCCCAATAAATTATTTTCATTGTATTTAGGGGTGTAAATCGAGCCAAGTAGTTCGGTACTCGACTCGAGATCGGCTCGAAAATATGATCCAAAGCTCGAATTCGAAGTTGATCCGAGTCGAATCTGATCCATACTCGTTTTCTGTTTAATGATACACGAGTCGAATTCGAGCATACCAGTGTTCGCTCATATTAGGGTTCGAGTATTTCATTTTTTCTCGAACCATACTCGATACCTGCTCGATGAATCATATTCGAATATTGATCTAATCCATGCTAGTAAGCTAAATATGTGATATTTATATCAATCTTTATAATTTATAAAGTGTAGTATGAAATTGTGTAAACTTGTACTTGAATAAATCAATTAATTGAATGTCAATTTATATTACATTCTTTATATTTCAATACATAAATAAAAGTGAATTTTTTTATATATAAATATTAGTTAAGTAACCAATTTAGTATGTAATAATTCAGTTTTAAGTGAAATGGTTCATATTCGAAACTCGATTTGAAGGCTCATGAATAACTCGCTTTATAAACGAGTCGAATAATTACGAGCCGAGTAGGTCCGAGTAATGATCCGAGTCGAATCTGGCGTAAAAATATAAATCCCTTATCGAATTCGACTCGAATTCGAGCTCAATTTTTTTGAGTCGAGCCGAATTTGAGTATGAAGATGTTCGCTGAGATTTAACTCGTTTACACCCCTAATTGTATTAATAGTTTTCAACTTCCTATAAAGGGTAGTGATAGAATTTCAAACAAATTTTAATTGTTAAATAATAATATTAAATGACTTTTTTAATCCATGTGCAAAAATCTTAAACGACACTTATTTAAGAACCGGGGGAGTATAATATAGAGAATTGTTAAATCTACAACAAAAAATATTATTTTCACAATAAAAGTGTTGCTATAGATCCTATAACAACGGTTTTCACCGTCGTTATACATCTACAGCGACACTCCCCCGGTTGTTTTGATTAATCATCCACTAATTTGTAGTGTTTTTCAATAATTAGACGCCATCAACATATCTAAAGCATAACTAATAAACTAATTATTAAAAAAATTAAATGTGTCATTACTCTTTAATCTCAGTCGCTTAAGAGGGGCACAAGGTGAGCCAAATGTTCCAATGAGCCTACATTATGTGGTTTCACATGTTCTGCTGACTCAGCCACACGTTGATCTAGTTGGAAATTCTTATTTTTAATTAAAAAAAATGAGCCAAAACAAAATTGAAATTCAAAGGTAAGAGTCACAACCCACTTATATTTCATTTAAATAAAAGACATGCAACCTTGTATATTTAATAATAGTGTTTATAGTTATTATAATATGTATAGAATGTATTTCTCATTGAATGGAGTATTTAAAGAAACTAATATTTTTATATAAAAAATTATTATTTTTACATGAATATTGAGCGGGTTTCATCTTTATATGAGAGATTCGTATGAAAATATCATTTTAATATGTGAAAATATCAATTTTTGTATTTAATTGACCTTGTTGACACTGTCTCCGTTCTATAGTAATTAACTTTTTAGAAGAAAAAAATTATTTTAATTTATTTGTCGTTTACAACTTTCTAGGATAATAAATTAGTATTTATTTTCCTATATCACCCTTAACTTCTCTTATTGTTCCAAGAATTTTTTTTCTTGTCTTAATGGTTTTCAACTCCCCATAAGGGGGTAGTGATGAAATTTAAAATTTTCAATTCTTAAATGATAGTATTAAATGACTTTCTTAACTCATGTGCATGAAGCTAAAACGACTACTATTATGAAATGGAAGTAGTACTCCATCCGTCATTTAATATAAGTCGTTTTAGAGTTGTGTACAAGTATTAAGAAAATAATTATATAACATTAAATATAATATCAATTGTCTATATTGTCCTTGTATTGAAAAATATTATTTGTTGTGGCAAAAAATAGTGAGAGAACCAAAATTATATTTATTAGTTGGGGTAATATTGAAACTAAGCAATTAATGATTATTTAAAATTATTATTCAACTTATATTAAAGGATAAAAATACTTCTTTAAAACAACTTATATTAAGGAACGAAAGGAGTATATAATAACATGTCTAGATGGTTGTTGGCAGCCTTGTCCTTTGTCCAATGATGGGTAGTCGATTACTCCCTCCGTTCCTAAAAGATTGTCGTTTTAGAAGAAAAAATTTATTTCAAAAAGTTTGTCGTTTACAACTTTCAAGGAGAATAAATTATTTACTTTTCTATATTACTCCTACCTTCTCTCATTGTTCCAAGAAATTCTCTCCCTTGTATTAATAGTTTTCAACTTCTCATAAAGGGGTAGTGATGGAATTTCAAATAAATTTTACTTGGTAAATGATACTTCCTTAATCTATGTGCCAAAACCTTAAACGACAATCTTTTAAGAACGAATGTAGTATCAAGGAAAAATATGACAGAAAAAGAAAATGAAAAGTGAAGGACATAATTATACAAGTTGCAATAAATAATTAATTTTATGGGAAAATGACGTATACTGAGTAATTACTTTTATATTAAATATAAATTGTAACTAACATATAAATATTTTATATACGATAAATTAGAATATTAATTCTTATCTTATTTATTTATATATATATATATTCAGTTTTATGCCTTAATTGGCTTTCCAGTTTACACGTTGATCCCCAATTTTCATGTGTTGGTGTTGTGGTGCTGAATACAAGAAGTACCCACTCATAATAATAATAATATCTTTCTAAATTCTAAACCAGTAGGCTAGTAGAATGTCATTTTATTTTTTGTCCTAATTTTGAGATGGAGAGGAGACAATGTTGGGCGATGTTTGATAAAAATTGAATGAATTTGAATGAGTTAAGTTTGAATTTGAATGAAAAAAATTATTTGATAATTAACATGTTTAAAACATTTGAATGACAGAATTTTATTATTTTACCCCTTTGAAAAAAATTTAAAATTGTTGTAAATTTATTTAATATTACTTAATATAATAGTTAATATTTTTAATTATTAATTTTTTTTTTTACTTTATTCAGCTGCTCATTTAGTTATTCAGCCAAAAAAATTTGACTTAGTCATTCAGCTCAATCATCTGACTTAGTCATTCAGCTCAATCATCTGACTGATTCAGCTATTCAAACGATTTTTTACCAAAACAAACACACTTAATGACTGACCGATTCAATCATTCAGATGTATTCAGTCTTAGATATGTCATTTTAGGGTGGAACAGTTTGTTGAAATAAAAATATCTTTTTAGCAAAACCACTTTTGGCCAAAACATATTTTATAAATTTGTACTTGAATTAATTGTACAAGAAATATAGAAGTCCACTCCATACATTTTTATATAATTTTGTCTTTTATTTTTTCAAATTATTAAACACAACTTAAATTTTCTTTTGAAAATATTTTAATTTATCTAAAGATATTTAATCTTCACCACACCCCATATCACTAATCACTCCACCAAACTTTAATGTTCTCTCCCTTTCAAATTACTCGTTGGCCAAATATATTTTCCACATATATTAAGAAAAGAATAGTAAAATAAAAAAAATTTAAATTTATCTTTAGAGACCCACAAGATTACATAAAATGATGAGTATTTTAATTTTTTATATTTGTAGACCCATTAAATGACATATTTATCTTTCACTTTATGTACTTTAGCTCATCCTTTTGTAGATAAAAAATGTATGAAATAGAGTCTCCATTTATTTGAAAGGGAGAGAATCCTAGTTCCATCCTTTTGAGGACGGAGGAAGTATAAAATAACTATTGAATTTTGAAATTCAGTTTAAGACATTTTCAAATTCAGAGAGTTTGGAAATTAAAAATTACCTTTTAGAACTTTACAATTAGAAATATTTTTAGATAGTTTATAATATTTGTCATTGTATTGACTAAAATTAAAAGAATTCAAGTCAATTTTTTAATTCAAAAATATCATAAATCGACTTTAAAAAATTAATATAATAGAATTGTTTTTTTCACAAATAAAAATTAATATTTTCACAAGGTTTTTCTCGCATAAGTATGGAACCCAATTACTATTCATACGGGAGAGACATTGTGAAACTATTACTCTTTCTTGTGTAAATATCAATTATTTTAATATAATTTTATATTTTAGAACGTATAAAATATTACTTTTATTTCAACTTAATAGTCTTTTTTTTAATTTTTATCAACGATCTAAATCAATATTTACATAAATGTAAATTAAAATCAGAATGTTGATTTTAAAACTAAATATTTAAACAAGGAAACATAAGAAGATTATTAGGTTTAGTCCAAATACATGTCACATGATTATATTACTTATTGAGTATTTATATTAATTATTACACAAAATCATCTTTAAGTTAAACTATCAATTCAATTATGACATTGCATTCAAGTAAAAAATTGTTGAATAAATACAAGTATTGTGTTATTAAACATCATTGATAATAGTATAGTAATTATATTATTAGAACAATAAGTGTCATTAAAAGTTTAAATTTTATTGACCAAAACAATTATAAAATCTCAATATTTTTTTAAAAAATTTATTGGAAAAGAAAGAGAAACAAATTGGTATTTAATATAGGAATAATATGAAAAATTCAATATTAATATTTTCTTTAAATTTATAAATGATAAATAAAAATAAATAAATTTCACTCTCTAAAATGATAAGTAGAAAATAATATATTTTGTTGGATAGTTTAAATATAAGAAATTGTTTATTGATATTTGATAAAGTCTATCATATCAGAATGGGATCCACTTATAATTAATGTAAATAGTAGTTCGTTGAAATAATAATTTTATTTGTTAAAAAATAATTAATGTAATTTTGAGACCTATTAGCATTTTATTGGATAATTTTATTTATCCATCTGGCCTTTTAGTTCTCACTTCTCCCTTTAAATCTGTATTCCTTTACTTTTCCATTCAAAAAAGTTACAAGTAAGAAGAGTTAAGTCTTCTCCTAATTTAATTGTGCTAAATTACCCCTTCTTCCGCGTACAAAAACGTTGATTTCAAACCCCTACCACTACTTTTATTCGAACTAATAGAACGTTATCAAGGGTGTAATAGTCAATTCAGTTGCTAAACCCAACATTATCCGTACAGCTTTTATACAGTTAATTTAAAACACTATTTTTAGTCAAATACACATATATAATATATCCGTATATCTAATTCTGATTATCCATATACAATTTCTAATCACACTCTCTCTCTCTCCCCTCCCCTCCAAAATGGACACCTAAATCTGTACTGTACCCCTTTCCTCCTATAAAACCATCAAAACCAATTGCAACTCCACACTTTTTCTCTGTACTTTTTTTTTTCCGCCACGCCATCTCCATTTTCTCTTTCTGCAAACCCATTAAATTCTTGATTTTTTACCTTTTTTTAATGGGTGCTGGTGTTTCTCAACTTTTCACACGCGCCGACGTGTCCACAGCTCCGTTGGCAGAACTCAGTCTAGGCGATTTGCCGGAGAGTTGTGTGGCTTCTGTTCTTGAGAACATGGACCCACAACAGATCTGTCGGCTCGCGCTTCTTAATCGGGCTTTTCGGGGCGCTTCTTCTGCCGATTTTGTTTGGGAATCGAAATTGCCATCGAATTATGATTCTCTTATTCAGAGATTGTTTGATGATTTTCCTTCCAATTTGTGTAAGAGGGATATGTATTCTCTCCTTTGTCGATCCAATTCTTTTGATGGAGGCACTAAGGTTTGATTTTTATCTGATTGCCTCCATTTTTTAACATTGATTTTTGTGGCTTTGGTATTTTTCTCCCTTTTGTGACAGACATCTGTTTTGAGAAAAGGAAATGAATGAATAGTTAAGATAAAAGTGCGATTGAAAATTAAATTTTGTGACAGACATCTGTTTTTATCTGATTACTATCATTTCTTTTGAAAATTAAATTTTGTTCTTAATGAATCCATGTGTTGTTTTAGATAGGGTATATATTAATGTAAAACCTAAATATTAATGAATCCATCTTGTTTTAATGGATATATTCCTAAAGATTAATGTAAAACCGTAATTGCAATGATTTCTGTGGGAAATGTTTCTAAATGGGTCTTATTTTTTGTCTTTGGGTGGTTGTGAAAAATTAATTTGCTTTGATTATGCTGATGAAATGATTTGTGCGGTGCAGAATGCTTGGCTGGATAAAATTTCAGGAAAGATTTGTTTGTCCGTATCTTCAAACGGGTTGGCAATTACTGGAATTGATGATCGGAGATACTGGAGTCGTATTCCTACAGAGGAGTCTAGGTGAGAAATTTTAAAATAATTGTTGATTTTTATCTGTTGTGAATCTCATGGAAGCTGGAATTTATAAGTTATTAGTGTGGTGTGTATTGGCTGATTAAATTCAACTGTTCCGGAGCATTTCTTGGTTGAAATCCTCTATAAGCAGGATCTTTGCTTTCACTATTGTCCTTTTTGTCTTAATTAATTTGTGCTTCTTGATTTAAGATGTTGTAGCCGAGCTTCCTAGTTTTGAAGTTTGTATTGCTTCTTGCTTATTTGTGTATTTTTCATGCTGGATTTGAACTTTATATGCTTGTTTTTGGTTTTCTATTTTATGAGGCTGTTAATTGAGCTATGCAATCATAATGACAAAGTCTTATTTTGTGACTTGGACTCTGAGTCTGAGTTTCCAGATGTACTCCCTCCGTCCTTAATTATTTGACGTTTTACAGGTAGACACAAGAATTAAGATAATGATTGGAAAGCATTAAATATAGTACTCAATTGTTTATAATACCCTTAAATCTTTTGTTGGGATAAAGAGAGTTTTGTTAGGATAAGGAGAGTTTTGTTGGGATAAGGAGAGAGAAAGAGTTTAAAGTATTAAAAAATAGTAATGAAGGGTAATTTTGGAAAAATTGTCATTAATTCTCCTAGATTTGAACAAACGTCAAATAATTAGGGACAAATGAAAAACTCTAAAATGTCAAATAATTAGGGACGGAGGGAGTATTGTGCATAAAACATCTGAATCCTTGCTGTTTGAATAGTTATTTATCTTTGATTTTAATGAGTTTCTTAATGAACGAGTAACTTAGGGATTCGCTTTGTTTTTTTTTTCTTATCTTGTAGACTAATTGGTTTTAAAGTTGCTAAGATAACTACAACACTTGCACCCAAGGGGTACATGTCGTGTTCAAAACTCCACCGAAGCACTTTGGGCTTTGTGATTCACTTTGGTGGGTAATGGCTCCAGCCTTCAAGTGCCTCCATTATTTTTAGCAAAAGAAAGGGGGACAAAAGAAGTTAAAATTTAAAGTACTTGCTCTCGTTATTATTTGAGGATATTGGAAAATTGTAATATAGTAATACACTAATACTTATGTTAGATAGGTGGGACCATAGGTGAAGTAAGGCCAATGGTTTGAAGATTTTTTCTCCAAAAGCAATGCCACTCCTGTTTTTATTTTTTGTAACTCGAGCAAAGTGTCACACCAGTTTAACATGTCCTTATTAATATGTGTCTAGTTCAACTGTATCCCTATGCATTTGTCTACACATAATTGTTTCAGCTGTGTCAATCTTATTTTGTTTAGACTTTAATTGTTTCTTTGTCTTGGTTAGATTTAGAGGCTTTGCTTGACTATAATGTCTGCTGCAGCAATATGTAAAATTTGTGTTTTTGTTTTTCCTTCATGTATTTTTCTTAAAAAGACTTTTGCCTTGGAAAACATAGCATAGTTTTGATTGGATCTTTTTACTTTTGATCCAAATATATCACTACTATCACTGGGATTGTTTTTCAACAAACTTCAACATGTTTAATATGTTTGTTTTTCTAAATTCTGTATCTTTTTACGTTTGATCCAAATATATCACTACTATCACTTGGATTGTTTTTCAACAAACTTCAACATGTTTAATATGTTTGATTTTCTAAATTCTGTATTAAGATATTTGAAGAGGCCATTTTTGCCTGCAGATTTATTGCATCAAATAATTCCACAATTGATATCATCATATTTATTTGTAGCTCCTTTTCTGGCTTGTAGATTTCATTCAGTTGCATATCTCCAGCAAATGTGGTGGTTCGAAGTTAATGGTGAGGTCGAGTTCCCTTTCCCAGCTGGAACCTACAGCCTGTTCTTCAGGTTGCAGTTGGGAAGGGCTACTACTAAAAGATTTGGTCGCCGAGTTTGTAACTCCGAGCATGTCCATGGTTGGGACATTAAGCCAGTGCAGTTCCAGCTTTCAACTTCAGATAGTCAGCATGCCACATCTCAGTGTTATCTGGACCAGCCTGGAAATTGGATTCACTATCATGGGGGAGATTTTGTGGTTGAAAACCCTAGTGCACCAACAAAAGTCAAATTTTCAATGACTCAGATTGATTGCACGCACACCAAAGGCGGCCTTTGTGTAGATTCTGTACTAATATACCCAATCGAGTTTAAGGAGAGGTTAAAGCGTTTTTAATTGCAATTAATTAACCTTTTTAGGTGTAGGGGGAGCCATATATAATAATAGAAGAGAGGTAGGACATATTAGTTACTCCGAGGCTTAGAATTATTACTTATTCTAGGATTTTAATGTGTACATTATTTATATATCTATGTTGTTTGATTAGTGTGTTAATGTCTTTGTTTATTCATTTTGTGGTCAAAGTAAGGCTCTATTTCTCTGATTTTGTGGGTCTTTGTTATCGTCATTTTGGAGCTTATGTAATGTTGGTGAACCCACATGGAGTCGGGTATGAGTGAAAGAGTTGAGTTCATGTGTTAAAAGAGAGCTGCATTTCTTGTCCAAGCTTGGATTTTTATCAATGCTAAGTAAAGCTCTGCACATCTTGTTATTTGTTATGTAGTTTTTATTTTATTTTATTTTTTATTATGATGGAATGAAATTCTTACCGGTTATTATTAATTTTAAAAATGAAAAAAACCGTCTTTTCCCGAGTTGGGAAGTGCAAATTTGGGTATGAACTTTGATCAAGGAATTTTGGTAGGAATCCATGAGATATAGCTTTAATGCTGCCTTTGTGAGTTTGAAGGGATATGATGGAAAAGAAAAGTATAAGAGCTGCTTTTGAGAGTTTGAAAGGATAAGGTTAAAAAGGAAAGTATAAAGAAGGAAAAAGATTAGATAAGAAGGGATTATAATTATTTTTTTATCATGTTTGTGAATTTTAGAAAAAAAGAAAAATGATAGGATTTTAACTGTATTTTTGTTTTATTTATAAGTTTAGAAATAAGGAAGGGAAGAAAAGAGATTTTTATTTTTAAACTACACTTGTTACGCTTTCTGTTTTAAAATTAGAGATATATTTTTAAAATGACGATTATTATAGACAATTTTTCACTTATAACTTTACCCTTACAACAAAAATATTCATATTACGCCATCCTCGTTCAAACACAATACTTTTAATTTTAGAAAGAGAAAAATGATGGAATTTTAATTGTATTTTTTTTATTGTAAGTTTAGAAATAAGGAAGGGAAAGATTTTTATTTTTAAACTACATTATTATTCCCTCTGTTCCAAAATTAGAATGACAATTTTTATAGACAATTTTTCACTTACAACTTTACTCTTACAAAAATATTCATATAATGCCATCCTCGTTCAAACACAATACTTTTAATTTCTGTGTCGCCTCTGGAACGCTTGTGTCGACCTCTCCAACGCTGTCGGAGTTCAATCCCCCAGCCACAAGGTGAACGAAGAACACGCCAAGCACTCGCGAATCTCCTATTTCTCGTCGTCGAAGTCAACGAAATTCCTTCCCCGAAGTTCAAGTCCGCTTCGTTCTATTACAGAACAGGTTTGATCTGGCATGTTTCTTAATTGGTAAGATGGTGTGTGTAACACCTAGTCTCGTATCGAAAGATATGAGAAAACTTTGTATGTGTATAAAGAATTAAATTACTATACCTTCAATCATGACTTTTTGGGTGATCACGTGGTCTTCTAAGATAACTCAAGAATATACTATTAAGCCAATGGTTCTGGGTTGTTTCATACGACAGAGGCGTGATAATATTCCATTTCGTCAGCTCTACTGACCATTTTGAGGGCAACACGAGGGAGATTATTGGTCTCCGGAAGAATTAGTGCCTCGTAAACTGTGAGATTGAAGTTTGAGCCATAGATTCCGATGGATTTTAGGATTTTGTATTGGCAGGTTCCGTCGCGGATTACAACTGTGCGATCTCGAAGAGCTTAGAAAATTTTAGAGGGAGAGGAAAGAATATTTTATAGAAAAGGGTAAATTGGGTATATTATGGTATTTTAATGTCTCAAAATAGGCATTAGTCTAATTTTACAACAAATAAAACAAAAATATATTTCTAATTTTAGAGGGAGAATATATTACCTTTATATATAATATTAACAATAAATTGGAGTGTATTATATTTATGATTTCTTTATATTATTACGTGGAGTACCTGTTTTATCAAGTTGTAAAAAATGCACAACTTCGATTATGTAAGAACATATGCATCAGAATCGTAGAGATCGGTCATCTGAAGATTGAAGCATTGACAATGGTTCAATCTAAAGACTGATATTTGAACATTATGTTAGTTTTTGATTATGTGATGTTTTGATTGATGACTAATTTACGTGTGCATGGTTCATGGTGTGTTATTATATTATTAAATTTGCATGGATTATGGTTTATAAAATTATAATTGGTATGCATGGATCATGGTTTTTACACGAACATTTGTGGCTAACTTCCTTACGTTTGGAATGTTTTAAAATCAGTTCTCATTTGAATTGAAGTGTTTTAAGGAAGATTTGATTTGGAGTTTATTAAGGAAAATTTGATTTGGATTTTATTAAGGTATGTTAATAGTAACAAATTTTATGGCTATTAAATCCAGCTAACACAATTTAATTCACCTATGTCATCAGAGTATTTCGTGGGCGTTGATTTAGTTAAGGATGTTATCTTGCTTAGTGGAGTCCACATTAGTTAGTACTCTATTTTGAAAGGGAGTCTGACTGAAGCTATTGGAAATTATCCTTATTTGTCTCCTTTATTAATGTTTAACATTCTTTGTTTGTGGGTAGTGTTTTATCTCCTTTATTTATTTCTGCCAAAATCAAATAAAGTGGTGCATATCGCGTAATATCTCTCTTGTGATTGAAAAGTCTTTGAAATTATGGGAGGTGTCTAACGGGTCTGAGAAATCTTAGCATATAGTCGTTGCTCCTTATTCGTTATATAAATCTCTTCTCTTCGGCTATTAAGAGACATAACAGAGAACGGGCAATCAAATTGAGAGATTATATCAGAGCTTATCAATTGTTTTATCCCAGCCATATATTCTTATCTATTATATTCTTTTGTGTTGGAAATTTTATTCTTTTGTAAACTAGAACATAAGCATAGCTTTGGCTTGAGAATTCTTATTTAGTTAGTACGTTCATAGTAAGCTTTCAAGGGTCTCGGAGGTGAGAAGAGGTGCGAGAGGTGCACAAGTTGAGAGGAGTCAAAAAAGGGGGCATAGGTGTCCAACATCG
The DNA here is from genome assembly GCA_020205605.1 of Panax ginseng. Lineage (NCBI taxonomy): Eukaryota > Viridiplantae > Streptophyta > Magnoliopsida > Apiales > Araliaceae > Panax > Panax ginseng. Next base: position 27,010,588 of record CM035138.1, read on the forward strand.
ATTTGAGGCTTTTTGTAATAGGGAGTTCTTTTTATTGTATTTAATTGAATATTAAGTTTAATAAAAGAGTCTCCAATCCTAGTTAGGATTGGACGTGGATTAAGCCACTAGATTAGAGGATAGAAATTTGAACCACGTAAAAATCTTAGTGTGATTTTTACTTCTGTTTATCTCTTTAATTGTCATTCACGTTCTGCACTTTTTGTTATTCACGCCACTAATCCGGACACTAAAGTAGGCAGTAGTAGGGTATCAATTATACTATTGCTAGAAAATTTCAAAAAGTTTTCACCGTTTATCACTTTTAGCTTAAACACCTATTCACCCCCTCTTTAGGTGTGCACATATATAGAATTACATTTGGTATCAAAGCAAGGCTCTACTAATATTGATCGTTGCGGTCATAGGGAAGATCTATGGCACACCTAAACTTTCAAGAAGGTCAGGTCCACAAGAAGGCCACCTTTGTTGTTGGAAGTGAAAACTTCAACTTTTGGAAGTTCAGAATGAAGATTTTCTTACTTAGTGACCCATGGGAATGGTGGGTTGTCGAAAATGGACCCGGTCATTTTGACATGATGATGGCAAGCTAAAGAATCTCATGGAAATGGACTCAAATGAATTGTATATGGTGTCTTATAATTCCAAGACCATGAATACACTTTTAAGTGGCATGGTTCAGTCGGAGATAGATAAGGTCTCCTCTTGTACTACGGCTAAGGAAATTTGGGACACAGTCATCATGAGCCACGAGAGTACTACTAAAGTGAAGGAGATCAAGCTGAGCATGCTAATGCACGAATACGAGCTATTCAAATTGGAGAAAAATGAATCAATTAGAGATGCCCAAGCAAGATTCCTTAGTCTAATGAATTCTCTAAGCATGCTCGGACGAAAGATTGGTCAAAAGGAAATCAACCGAAAGCTTCTTAGAGTCATGCCAAAGCGATTCGCACCAAAGGTTACTACACTTCAAGACTCAGTCACAATTAGCACGATGAAAACTCTAACTTTTTTTGGAGAACTTGAAGAATTCGAAAATCAACTAAAGAGGTATGATGAAGAGGATGAAGCACCAATAAAGAAAACATTGACACTTCAAGTCGAGAGCAACAATGAAAGTGATCACGAAGATCTTGATGAAGAAATTGAAATGATCCCAAGAAAACTCGAGAGACTACTTCAAAGGAAGAAACAAAGGAAAAATCAAAAGGTAGCTCAACTCCGGTGAGTAAGTCCAAAAGCGGAACAAGAAGAAGAAGCTGTCAACTCTGTTTCATGGGACTTGAAAGACGATGATCAACTTGAGGTAGCGAATTTTCATGAAAATTTTGAAATATCTACATCGATTATCTTGCTTTACAAAATGAAAATCAAAGGCTTAAAAAGAAAAGCGCTTATTTTAAGAACTTGCGTAAATGAGCTAATGAATGAAGTTGAGTCACTTATTGAAGAAAGAAAAGAAAATGAATATCTTAAAAATGAAAATCAAATTTTAAAAGAAAATTTAAAAATGAGAGATGTGTGCATATATGCTTTTAATGATGGAAAAATGATGAATATGCAACATATTGATAATGTAACAAATGCTGAAATAATATCTTTAAAAAATGATCTTGCTAAATTTGTGCAAGGAGAAGAGAACCTAAATGTTATGTTAGGGGCACAAAGGTCTACTCTTGATAAACAAGGAATTGGGTATAATCCTATTAAAAATGTGGATAATTGGACTAATAATAATATTAGAATGATTAATAGTAAGTCAAGGCATAAACCACTTTATTGTTCACCATTTGTTACTTGTAAAAAATATGGTTTTAAAGGTCATTTTGATTCTAATTGCAAGAAAATTAGAATAAATCAAATTTGGGTAAAGAAAAGTGATTTATATGCTACTAACCCAAAAGGACCCAAGAAGATTTGGGTACCAAAAATATAGAGACTATTTGTTTGTAGGTGTCTCAAGATCAAAAAGGAGATGGATGATTTTTTACTTTGAGAGAGTAAGTTACTTATAAATTATTTGATGGAATCTGTAAGTACCTCATGTTGTTTTTTAAATAGAGTTTTAATTAGATATATTATTATAAAATCTCTATGGATTTCAAGGGTTCATAACATCATTTATTTTGTCAAATGCTCCATATTTAATACACATGATAATATTGATAAAAGGTTGATATATAGGTAACAAATTTCAAAGGTATGATTATATTGGTTACTTGCTATATGTGATTTTGTTATAACCTTGTTCTATTGTCATTCTTTATGCTTATTTTTTAATTTGGCAAATGGGGTGAGATAACTATCTTCAACTTAATTGATATGAATTATTTTTTGTTGATGACAAAGGGGGAGAGATATAACTTGATGATTTATTTCTTTTTGATAATGACAAAGGGGGAGAGATATTTGGGTATATTTAAATTGGTTTGAATTGATATTCATGTTGATATTGAGATACTATATTATATTGGAATATGCAATGATGGTTATTTGGATAAAGTAATTTTCTTTTGCTCCTTAATATGCATAAATTTAGGAGGAGCCATATACTTAGGGGGAGCATGTTGGTGCATAAATTGTCATCATCAAAAAGGGGGAGAATGTTAGTTTTTGATTATGTGATGTTTTGATTGATGACTAATTTACGTGCGCATGGTTCATGGTGTGTTATTATATTATTAAATTTGCATGGATTATGGTTTATAAAATTATAATTAGTATGCATGGATCATGGTTTTTACATGAACATTTGTGGCTGACTTCCTTACGTTTGGAATGTTTTAAAATCAGTTCTCATTTGAATTGAAGTGTTTTAAGGAAGATTTGATTTAAGGAAAATTTGATTTGGGTTTTATTAAGGTATGTTAATAGTAACAAATTTTATGGCAATTAAATCTAGCTAACCCAATTTAATTCACCTATGTCATTAGAGTATTTCGTGGGTGTTGATTTAGTTAAGGATGTTATCTTGCTTAGTGGAGTCCACATTAGTTAGTACTCTATTTTGAAAGGGAGTCTGACTGAAGCTATTGGAAATTATCCTTATTTGTCTCCTTTATTAATGTTTAACATTGTTGTTTGTGGGTAGTGTTTATCTCCTTTATTTCAGCTCTGCAAAATCAAATAGCTGGTGCATATCCGCGTAATATCTCTCTTATGATTCAAAGCTGCTGAAATTATGGGAGGCGTCTAACGGGTCTAAGAAATCTTAGCATATAGCCGTTGATCCTTATTCGTTATATAAATCTCTTCTCTTCGGCTATTAAGAGACACAACAGAGAACGGGCAATCAAATTGAGAGATTATATTAGAGCTTATCAATTGTTTTATCCCAGCCATATATTCTTATCTATTATATTCTTTTGTGCTGGAAATTTTATTCTTTGTAAACCGAACATAAGCATAGCTTTGGCTTGAGAATTCTTATTTAGTTAGTCTGTTCATAGAAGGCTTCAAGGGTCTCAGAGGTGAGAAGAGGTGCAGAGGTGCACAAGTTGCAGAGGTTCAAAAAGGGGGCATATGTGTCCAACATCAGATTTGAGGCTTCTTTGTAACAGGGAGTTCTTTTTATTGTATTTAATTGAATATTAAGTTTAATAAAAAGAGTCTCCAATCCTAGTTGGGATTGGACGTGGATTAGGCCACTAGATTAGAGGATAGAAATTTGAACCACGTAAAAAATCTTGGTGTGATTTTTACTTACATTTATCTCTTTAATTGTCATTCACGTTCGCACTTTTTTGTTATTCACGCCACTAATCCAGACACTAAAGCGATAAAAGCGTAATAATGTCTCGAATTATACTATTGAGAAAATTTCAAAAAGTTTTCACCGTTTATCACTTTTAGCTTAAACACCTATTCACCCCCCCCTCTAGGTGTGCACATACATAGAATTACACATTGCTGGTTGAGAGCATTGATGCAAAAGGACAACTCCTGATGTTCTGATCGTGAAGTCAGAAAGGAGAAATAAAGTTGACTACCTGTCCGAGGCACCAAAGTGACATCTCTGACAGGATAGGTGAAACAGTAGACTGCAATGTCAGAAAGATGAAAAAAGGGATGTCATGTCAGTCTGTATCAAATAATTCGAGATCTGCGAAGCAATTCAAATAAATTTCAACGGCTATATTCCAACGGGAAGATTGGGAAGGAATATATATCAACCAGAGCTTCAAAGATCAAGAGTTGCGGAGTTGCAGAATCGTTGAGTTCCACCAGAGCTAAACAGAACTAGTCTCAATGACAATGAGACTACAAGGTGATAGTGAAGCAGCTTTAAAGAAAGACTTGAACAGACAAAAGCTTCACTCAACAAAGATGAGAATGCCACTGAAGATGGCAGCCAAGCTGAGAGCCGAGAAGGTCAAGAAGATAGCATTCAGAAAAGTGGCAGAGTACAAAGAAGATCAAGAGAGCCATTCTACGAATCATCATGAACCAAAAGCTAAAAAAGAACAGATGCAGAATCATGTCTGCAAAACATTCAAGAAGAGTTCAGGGAATGCTAAGTGCCAGACGAAGTCTACCAAAAGCTCAAACACTTAGCAAACCCAAAGGGTGATTGTGCACAACTGACATCAGATGAAGATGAGTATAACAGAATAAAGATCAGCTGTAAGACCCCAAATTTTATGAAATAAAAGTATTCAATTTTTTATAATTACTATTCATGAGTTACTATTCATGAGTTACTATTCACGAGTTAGTATTCACGAGTTACTATTCATGAGTTACTATTCACAAGTACTATTCATGAAGCATGATAATTTTTTTCGTAAAGAAGGCATTACTCAATAATTATTACGATAATTATTGTTCAATAATTTATTTTATTGATTCAATAATTGCTACGTTGATATTTTATATTATTGTTGTTTCAATAATTGTCACTTTGACGAGATTTCCCATTATCGGATCAATAATTCATATTATTTGGATAATATTATTAGATAGCATTATTGGCAATGTCTAGAAAGTTCATCGAGGAGAGGTTTGGTCATCTAATTGCGGCGAAGGAGAAATCCTTATTGGAAAGCTCCCTCTTTCTGAGGAGCCGCACGGTCATCGATATTGTGATTCTGTAATATTATTTGTGAATAATTAATTATTGATTTATATGATAAGAAAAATATTCATTTTATGTGGTTATAGATGGAAAAAATTTGTAATGTGACAATTGTTAAAAATTGATATTTTATCTTTTCTGATAAAATATATTATTATATTACAGTGATATAATAATGGTGATATTTTTACAATGAATGTGTGATATATGAATAAATGAGGAGGAAGAGTATTTTTGTTACTATAAATGCTAAACATATGTTTTGTGTGTTACAAAAAATGTTTAACACATGTTAAACATGATGGTGTACACAAATTTTGACTGAAATCTGATAATAGCCTGTAAAATCGTCCGTTTGTGGATTTCGGTCAATTTCTATTTAGAATTTGGAAAAACTTTCTTCTGCAAAGTTGTAGAGAATGGAATTTCCTATGGAAAGAACATGTGGTTCGAATTTTTCTGATAAAAGGGCTATTTATTATGAATTATTGAAGTTCTGAAGTTCCAGAATAATTGATTTTTGGAAGTTTTAATTGTTTTATTTAAGAAAAACGTTTTTTACACTTTGGTGGGCCCCACTTGCATGTGTTAAATTTTGAATTGATTCAAAAGGTGTGCTAAGGAAATTTTATTATAAATAATATTATTTTAATAAATTTTCTGCTTTGGTGTTCTAAGCAATTTCCTATAAATAGGTGCTTTGGATGTATAGATTAGGAGTTATGGATTTTATGAGAAAAAACTATTTTAAAAGTAACCGCTTATAACTCCTTGTTATTTACTCCAAAATTGATGAAATTTTTATTGGGAGTACATCTATATAATATCAGTATACTCTGTAAATTTCGAAATTTTTGGATGAAAGTACAATTTATGATAAATGTCTGAATATTCGGTGGTTTTGGCCATGTGAAAAATAGTAAATGAATTTTAAAAATTCCGAGAAAAATATATGTTCAATATGGGACTATATTATGCTAAATCCCAGAAAGGAAATATTTTTGGAACTGATTTGGTATTTTTCATGAAAATAATCTAGTTATGAGTAAATGAATTAAATATGTTATGTGAAGTAAAAAAATTGGAAAAATATGATTTTATGGCTTGAGAATCATATATGAGGTATATCTTGATTTTTGATGGGGTTTTGGTTATTGGTGATGAAATTTTATGAGTTTGGCATTTTAGGATGATTAAATGCATTTATTAGTAAAGTGTAAACAATTAAAATAAATTGTTTATAAGTTTAAGAAATGATTAAAATATTGTGGTAGTATTAATAATATTAGATTATGAGATTATTAAGTGATTTATAACATTTTGATTAAGGTGTTATGAGATCATTGATTTATGAATCTTACTCTTGAGATTAAATCTATATGTTGATTATATTATTTTATTATCATATATAACATTCTTAAAACCCTAATGATGATATTTCTCTTTGACTTGAGTGTAAAGATGGGTAAATTATTGGTATGATCGTGACTATAGGTTCTCTTTGGCCGATGGTGCAAAGTTGAATTGTTGGTGGTATGATCATGACCATTGAATTTATAATTGAATATCTTTAGCTTAAGTGCAAAGGTGAATTGATCAACATATATGGTTATAATTATGGTTTATATAAATTCTGAAATGATTATGTATTTTTTTGAGATATGAATATCTTTGTCCTGTAGTGCAAAGATCAATTATTGATGAATATCTTTGGTCCGTAGTGGAAAGATGACCCGTTGTTGAATATCTTTGGCATGTAGTGCAAAGATGACTTGTTGTTGCATGTAGTGCAAAGATGAACTGTTGATGAATATCTTTGGCCCGTGGTGCAAAGATGAAGTTATTAGTATGATTATGAATAGGAACTGTGATTTGGTATAACCATGATATTTGATGTTTCAGGTAAAGACAGGTGATGAAAATTATCTTCGTCTTGGATGCGAAGAGGAATTTAGAATCACAATTATGATTATGAGTTATTCATATGATTGTGGAAAGGAACTGTTGATTGATGTTACAGGGATAAAACATTGTTAGTAGACTTTTAACGTGGAGAAGATAATAGACTTTATAGTCTATTTGACTCTTCTAATGGATTGCTCGTTCCGCTGTAACTATGGTTGAAAAGTTTTATTATCTACCATATGTTCTAAATCTACGATTTATTCTTGATGAAGTCTATTGATAATGTAATTATCTTTAGTCATAATATTCTTTCTTGAGCTAGTTGTGCTCACTCTTTTGCTTCACAATTCCTTTCGGTGTAATAAGAGTGTATTTGGGTCGAGAGAGAATAACGGGGAATAGTGTGATGGTTCGAGGTGCATCAAAGTTTATCACACACATTAAAAGCGACATGACATACAATATATAATTGTATTGAGGACCTAAGATGTGTGTATAAGTATATTATCGTCATTTAATAATTGTTTTGGTGAACAACAATAGGGTGAGGCGAACCCAACTTTGGAAGGGTGTTTTATCACTATCATACAAGATGTCTAATGACATACAATCTCGCGTTATCATAAGACAGAGTTGTGCAAATCCACTCGCTGAGTATATCTACGAGCACTACCTATATGATCTTGGAGTTTATTTGAAATATAATGTTCAATTGCAGACGGTGGAGATAATTATATTTCAAGAGAAGACTCACAATTGGAAAGAAGATGATAGTAATCTTCTCATTTTTTTTGGGGTCTATTGGGTCAACCAAGGATAATTCTGTGGGCATATGATATCTATCATAACCTAGACGCATGGCCTCCCATGTACGAAGGTTTCCTTGAGCACTTCCCAAAGATTTTAATTTCTAAAGCAGATTCTAGATTGTACCTTTATGTAAGGTATCACTGTGAGGTGCTGTCCATAGTTGGGACATGAGTCATAGTTGGTATTAAAACTCACAGTATATGTGTTGTTGTATTTTGCACGACAATTGTAGTAATAAAGTTATAGTTATTTTTTGTACCATATATTTGACGACTCAGAATAGGTTGGATGGTTGGACCTATTTTGGGGGCGTCACATCAGCTGCATCAGAGAAGATTTGGTCCAGACTTGAAGGAGAATGCAAAGAGGACCACGCCAAGCTGCTAAGTACATAAGATGATCAAGCTTAAAAACATTTTAGTAGCAGGGCACCAACAACAACAACAACAACAAGTAGCCAGGGCTTGAGGGGTCCTTGTCCGGAGGGACTAAATGAAGTTCCAAGCCTGCTGGGATTGAAGAGTGTTGATTGATTTCGCAATCAATAAATACGTGCAAGTGTACACGGTCAACAAGTAATAAAGTGGTAAAATTAAGTGTCGATCCCACAGAGAATTCCAATCAATAAATTCCAACTACTAGCACTATACCAATTCAATTTTATTTAAACAAATGCAAAATATGATTTTTCTAATTAAGAAAACTAAATTACTCAATTAAAACTAAAGTACTCTTAAAATCAATTCAACTAAATAAAGGTAAAGCCTAATTATGAATGAATTCAGATAAATAAAGGTTAAAACTACAACATCCCCAATTATGAACTGTAAACCAATTATCTAACTAATCCAATTACTATGCCTATAGAATTGTTAACAGGAATCTCAAGTGTTAAAAGCCATTTCCTAAGTGCTCAGTTAACTTTTATTCAATCCAATTAATCTTGCGATATTCCTATGCAAAATAATTAAATTAAACTCATTAAATTTCAATTCCCAATTTGTTACATGCAGTGAACAAATATTCATATTCAATTCACGACCCTAATTATTCGTCTCATGCAAATAATCAAGCATACATGTTATCGTGCCCAGTTCTAACCCTAAGTTTCATCTTTTGAATCCTTCTAGAGTAACACGGTAATTACTGGCCAAATAATTAATCAATACGCACATGACATGATAAACAATTCACCTTGGCATAAATAATTGGACTAAATTAAATAATTAATTCATAGACATAAAATGTTCAATTTGTAGTCTTAATAAAAGAATTAGTTCATAATAAAAAATAAAACCACTAATCTCATGAAAATCATCCTTAAAGAATTACACAATTTGAAAATAAGGAGAAGAAGAACTCTTAAAGAAATCCTCCCAATCTTCAAGTGAATCCTGCTTAGCCTCCAGTTATGAATGAATAATCCTTTAATTTGAGCTAATTGTTCTTTTTATACTCCTTTTCCATGTTGCACCAATCCTAATCCAAGTCAAACTTTCCACTTCTAATCTAAGTCAAACTATTTGTCCACGCGCACATCTTGGTCAACAGAACCTGGACTCCAATGCCCCGGCGCTGAGAATAGTACTAGGACTAGCGCCCTGGCACTACTCTTTGACTTAATTACAAAATTGTCATTAAACAGATCAAATCCCCAATTTGTCCCTACATCTCCTCAATCTGCAAAATAATAAATAAACTCAGTAAAAATGCTTCTAAAAGACTCGAGAATACAACAATTTAAGCCCACGTATATCCACTTCATGGGTATATTACCCAATCATCAAAGAGTTCCCAGGGAACTAGAGGAGTTCCAAGCCTGCTGGGCTTGAAGAGTTTAGTGAACTAAAGTTCCAAGGTTGTTGGCCTTGAATGAATCTTAGTGATTCAGGGTGTTGCCCTTCCTTAGTGGAAATCCTGCTAGTTAAAGCAGAAGAGTGGATTAGGATCTTGGGTCTCTAAACCACTTAAAATCCCTTGAATTTTTTACATTCAGTCATTTACTTACTGTCATTTACATAATCTAACTGCTATGTATGTATTAACTGCTTACCACTTAACTAACTCTAAGAACAATGTATGTATGTTTATGAATATATCAATGAATGAGATCTTTTACTTATTCTGCTGTGCTTGAAAAGATTCTTATGTTTGTCATATGCTAATTCATTAGCAATACAAAATAAATGAGAAAAATATTTGAAATTAAAAGGGATCTATTCAACCCCTCCTTCTAGATCTATTGTGTGCCTATTGAGAACTAACAAATGACACTAATAACATATAAATAGTCAGATTCAGTGACCTTGAGCCATAAAACTTGTATGTTTTTGACTTTCGTTAAATAAATACTTTTAGTTTCCTCTCACTAATAACATGGATTACAACAAAGTTTGTAATTCAAGTGTTTAATTAGATTTCAAATTCATTGTTTCATTCAAGTATTTAAGACATGTAACAATATCCCTTATGTATTACATTTACATATATAACATTTAACTGAGATAGTAAAACACAATCTCTCACTCTATCTCTCGCTCAGTATGTGAGTATTTTTGCTCGAGTGTGTGGGTGAAGATAATACAATTCCATAGTAAAGTATATAAATGAGATTAGTTTTTGAATTGAATCAAAATACATAACGACAAACGCAGACATACAAATACTAATAAGAGAAATCAATTAAGAAAATAAGTGGAAAGATTCCTAGTATGTAGATGAATTTTGAGTAACAGAGTAAGGGGGTGTTTGATAAAAATTGAATAAATCTGAATCTGAATTAGCTGAAACTGAATCTGAATGAAAAAAATTATTTGATAATTGACATATCTGAAACATCTGAATAACAAATTTTTACTATTTTACCCTTCTAAACTATGTTGAACAAGTATATAATTTTGTCTGAACGAACTAAAAAAAATTAAATACAATATTTATTGTACAACAAATATAAATAAACCATTCAAATAAATTAAATAATTCAAACAATTTTAAAACTTTTACCCTTTTTTTATGAATAAGTGGCTTGACTCATTATTAAGAAGGGAGGCTACTATAAAATAAATATAAAAAAAAGAAAAAATGAAACCTAATCAAAGCATTCTCTGTACTATTCTCCTCATCCTAATCCATTTTTTCTCAATCACCCGAACAAACAGCATATATCTTTATGATAGTTTGGCCTCCAATTGTAAACTCACCCACAAAGCCCTTTATCTCTCCACCATTCCCGCTGCCTCCTCTAAACCACCCATCTCCGTCGTCGTCGCTTCCACCAAACACTTCTTCCTGCTCTTTCCCCCCTTTTTCACTTTAATCCATTTGGCTAAAAAATTATTGGATTGGGGGATAAAATCTGTGTATTTGATTTGATTTTGATCTATCTACTATTGGATCGATAAACCCATTTGTAATTTTGTGCAACAATGGACGGTGGTCTGCGATGTCGTCGGAAAAATTATATACTGATTTTGAGGGGTTCTTGGAATTCAGACTTCGATCACGATCTTGTTGGTTTTTTAAGTTATGGGTCTGGGGGCAACAACCGTAAAAACTCATTCAGACATCAAGCTTGTCTATTCAGGTAGAAAATATTGGCTTATTCGGTCAGTCAAAATTGAACCATTCAGATGTTAAAAAATAATAATCAAACAGACTGAATGACTGAATCGCTCAGATTCAGAGCCATTCAGCCTTATTCAGACCGAAACAAACAGGGCCTAAGAGTAAATTCCACTAAATTAAACATAAAATTGAGAAAAACACATTAAAATAAATCAGCGTAAAATAAATAAATACTCTCTCTGTCCCAAATTAATTGCTCAGTTTTGACTTTTTAAAGTCAAATTGACCGTTTTTAAAACTAATATTTTTACTATTTTTGCTAAAATATAGGTAAAGAGATTATAACCAAAAGAAAGTATATACAATTTATTACTAATCCTAAATTTTATAATTTTAGAAATATATTTATATATGCTTAATTATTAATTTTAAAAATAGTCAATTTGACTTAAAAAAATTAAAACTGAGCAGTTAATTTGGGACGGAGGGAGTATAAGAAATAGTACCTTTTGGAATTATAATACTATGAAATGGAAACCGAAGAGTTTTGGGATCGTCGCTAATAATCATCAATTTGGTTGCTAGAAATCAAATAGCGAAAGGATATGGCGAGAGAAAAGTTTTTCTAAAAATAAGAAGGTTGTGTGATATTGTCAAAATAAAAAATAATGCTCTTAAAGTAAATACATATTAAACGATACTTTTATAACTATTTTAATTATATGTACATTTGAATTTTGAAGTCTCACAATTTTATATGGTAATATAAACCACAACATGGTATTTTTTTACTTTTTTTTAAGAATAAATTGCAAATGAATCACCTATGGTTTACTCAAAGTTATTTATAATCACTTGTAATTTAAAAGTGAAATTTCGACCCTCGGTAGTTTTAAAAACACTGCATATTCTCACTCCACTAGTAACAACATTAACAAAAGTTAACGGATGGTGTGCAAGTACTTTATTGCCCTCTATATATATGTATAGATATTAAGATGTTTCTAATTAGACATAAACAACCTAGATATGATCTAGAGCTTTCAGAAACAATTCAGAAATGATTTAGGGTTTTCATAGGTAGCTGCTACTTTCTTTCGTATATGGCTTGAAAAAATATTAGAAAATCACAACTCAATTAGAGGGGTAATTTGAATAAAATTATAGGCAAAAACAAAGGGGTATCAATTTCGAATTTAAGGTACAAATTTTAACATTTTGTAATTTTTAAACAAAAGTTGAATGCAAGCCAAGTGTAATCTTTTTGTGTTTTTCATTACCTAGTTTACTTCTCAGCCAAATACCACTTCTAAGTGGGTTTAACCACCAATAGGTTTAGTCCAATACATGTGGCAAATAATTTCATCTTCTCAGTCACTTGATTAAAGTCATCAACTGTAGGGGAAGGATTTGGAGGAGGTGGTGTGATCATTATAACTACAAGGCTATATATTCTATCATATACACACAATTCAATATCATTATAATATTATTGCATAAACTTCCATTGTTAAATTTTATTCAGCCTGTATTTATTCTCACACCGGAACTAATTATCCCCCGACAATCATAGTTTAATAATCAAATTAAAGTACTCCAAGTAAATTGTCATCGTCACTTGGTGAATTTGATTAGTTATAAGCAGGATATTGAAATTTATTTACATAGCATATGTAAACTTCATTACATAGATGATCAAAGTTAACAAATTTCCTTTATAACTTGTGCTTGATGAAGACATCATGATCTTTATAAAAATAATCAAAATTTTTGTTTAATAAGTTAACAAACACAAATGAAAAATAATACTAACTCTTTTCCAAATTGTATGATTATTATTTACTTTTGAAAGTCAATTTAGGACATTTTCAGTTTTTAATCTTGACGATTCGTTTTTGTTTTCAATGGTATATATGGTATATGTTATGTTATGAACGGCATATATATATATATATATATATATATATATATATATATATATATATATATATATATATATATATATATATATATCTGATTCGGATCAAATGCATACCCTATCTTCTTACTCACTCGTGTTCACCCCCTTTAGCGACCGGACGTGACGTTTTCGATCATACAATAGTAAGTCTATACTTTTAGCGACACTATATGTTATCAAGTCGCCTAAAGGGGGGTGAGCACGGGTGAGTAAGATAACGAGTATGCACTTGATCTCTATATATATATATATATATATATATATATATATATATATATATATATATATATATGGGGAATGATCCATAACATCTATATGCTATGGGATAAAAAAGTGGCATATAAGCTCTAAATAAATAGTTTTATTGGTGAATGGTTGAGATTTATTATGGCGGCTCGTCGTCAAGCTAGAATTACTAGCGGATGTAATTAATCAATTCACTTTCCAATTTTACCCCCAATTTAGCCTGAAAGACTTGTTAACTCATTAGCGCCATGGATTCTCCTATCTATGGTGCCACTAAGCTCCTCCCCCTACTTTTTCATCTCTCTCCTCGGACTTACTATTACCCCCTACTTTTTCATCTCTCTTCGGACTTACTATTACCGCCAATAACCACCACAAACTTAACCTCCTCTGTCGCCCAAATTAATTCTAACTTCGTACTCGTCGCCCTCCTCGATTCCCACTACACGGAGCTCTCCAAAAATTCATAAACCAAGTACAGGGACCCTTCTTTTAAACAAGACACATACAGTTGATAATACAGATCTATGGGTTTCTTTTTTACTGATTTTTTCAGATATGGATTTTCACTTCATCATCATCAATAATAAAACATTTTGACTGTAAAATTGGGATTTTTGTTTTTGTGCTTGTGATTATTTCTTATGAATCATTTTGACTGTAAAATAAATTATGATTATTTCTTTATTCTTTCGTTTATCCGATAAATTGATTCTGGGTATTCGGGATTTCAGTAAATTGATTCTGGGTATTCGGGAGGCTACTGAAATTGTAACTTTACCATCCGCTAGTATGACTAGCGGACGCTGGCCGTCAGGAATTTTGATTAATTACATCCGCTAGTAATACTAGCGGACGGGGAGTTGCCATAATAAATCTCAGCCATTCACCAATAAAACGGACGGTTTAGAGCCTATATGTCACTTTTTATCCCATAGCATATAGATGTTATGGATCATTTCCTATATATATATATATATATATATATATATATATATATATATATATATATATGATTGGGATCAAGTGCATACCCCTTATCTTACTCACCAGTGCTCACCCCCTTTAGGCGACGGTTTCGATCATACAACCGTCGTCTATACTTTTAGCGACGCTATAAGTTGTCCGTCTATACTTTTAGCGACGCTATATGTTGTCTGTCGCTAAAAGTATAGACGACGGTTGTATGACCAAAACCGTCGCCTAAAGGGGGGTAAGCACGGGTGAGTAAGATAAGAAGTATGCACTTGATCCTTGCTCTCTCTCTCTATATATATTTATATATACGGGGAGAATCAAGTACATACCCCTTTATTTAACATACCCTGCTCACCACTTTTAGTGACGGACCGGGCGACGATTGCCATAACATATATGCCGTTTATTTGTTCTATATCGACAGACCAAATCGTCGTCCGGTTTGTCGCTAAAAATAGTGAGCTATGTTAAATAAATGGGTATGCACTAAAAACGAACTATATATATATATATCCCCTAGTATTGAGCAAAATCAAAATGGTAATTTCAAATCTTTTCCTTTATAATGAGAAAAGTAAAGAGTATGTGAATAAAATAGTATACAACCTAACAAACCAATGACAAGCTTAAATAAATAATAATAATTAATTTTAAAAAAAACTACCAAGTTTTTAACAAAAGGTTCAGACTAGCTAGCCATAAGTAATTCAATAATTAAACCATAACTTTTCATATCCATACCCTAGTGCCAACTCACATAACACCTAAAAGCACAACCTATACTTATCTTGCAATTGAAAGGAAAAAACCACAACTTCTAAAAACTTTAAATAAATGCACCAATTTCTCTCTAAGAAAAGTCTACTATATCTTGACAATGTAGACTATTTTCATTACCAGAAAGGAAATAACAGGTGAATTTTACTCAAAAACTTGATGATGTATATAATGTGGACCTTGACATTGACCTGGAAGTTCCACAAATAATTTGGGTCCTTCATGTAGGAGAAGGAGATCTTTCCGGGGAATGCTTCGAGAGGCAGTGTGATTAGGGCTTCTAGAATAATATCGTGGGTATAGTATGGGTTGCTCCCTTACTATATCTGAGCTACTAGAATCTGAGTAACTAGAATATGAGCTACTAGATGACCGTCTCATCCTGCGGTGATGAGAGTTTGATCTTTTCCTCCTGCGGTGATGATGAGAGTTTGATCTACTTCGCCTCCTGCGGGTGATGATGAGAGTTTGATCTACTTCGCCTCCTACTCCAATTTCGTTCAGATGAGCTTCTACTAGATAAACGATTTCTATGATAAGGGAAGTAACTTTGAGTAGGTGTCCGGCCTCTACTAGGCATTCTGACCTGCAAAAACCGCAGATAAAATCATATGAGGTCATGCAACTACCAAAATCCATGGAGAAATTATACAACTATCCTAGACCAGATGAACATATATACAAGTGGATACAGAAAAAGTTATATACAAGTGTACAAGAGGTTGAAAAGCAGACACATACTCCCTCCCTATTTTCCAAGATTAGAGATAAATTTCTAAAACGACAATCTTTAAAAAACACTCTTGGTAAGGTTGGCTAGATGATAATTTTGCTATTTGTGAGAGCCTTGTACAGTAGGTACGGCAAATCTTATGTTCTATGCATTTTTCTACAGAATTTTTTTGGGTAGTTTGAAGCAAACTACCAGAAACCATTTAAATGAAACTATTTCCTACTCTAAGTGGCAGCAACAAGGGGATGTTTATTTTTAGCTACACTTATTTCAAGCCGGTGTCTAGGGATGGAGTATCTTGTTCAGATTCTACTCAACTTTTTAAAGATACTCGGATTCGTACTCGGATTTTAATACAATTTGGAGTATATTTGAAATTGACTCGT
The DNA here is from genome assembly GCA_020205605.1 of Panax ginseng. Classification (NCBI taxonomy): domain Eukaryota; kingdom Viridiplantae; phylum Streptophyta; class Magnoliopsida; order Apiales; family Araliaceae; genus Panax; species Panax ginseng. The sequence continues at coordinate 27,027,024 of CM035138.1, forward strand.
TTTATTGTACTCGAATTTGACTTGACTCGACTCGTTTTTCAGTCGAGCTACTCGCGAGCATTTGAGACATACACGAATCCGGACTGAATCAATTATATTGTGATAATGTATATAGATAAAACTAACTCAGTCAATTATTTGAAATAGTTTAAATTAGATCTCTTCAAGCTAGATCTCGAGTCTTGTAAAATATTAATGAGACGATATAATTACTCTTGAATCAACTAATGGACATGTACGAGAAATATAAAACCCCCTTCCACTTCTCAAGAGTATGCGAAGTATTTAATTGTTGAATACTATATATTAAATAAATCGAGTATAATCGATATTATATATGAGTAAAGGATTAACAAACTTGTATCGAGTAGGGTTCAATGAGATAAGGAAAATTCGATATCCTAAATGAGCGAACAATACATGGTACTCATTTTCAACTCATACTCATACAAGTGTTCGAGTATCAAAAGTGTTTCGAATTTGACTCGTTTAATTATCGAATCTGAGTCTCACTCGAATTTTTCGAGTTGCTCTCAAATTGGATTTCGAACCATTCGAGTTCATTTTCAGCCCTATCGATGTCCTCTTCATTCACATTAAGGGTTAGACTAGTACTGAGAATTGTCAAAATTTGTAGAACTACTTGATGACATCGCACATTAAACACACTTTGAAGCACCTATATATGTATAAAATTATACCCTGTCCTTACCATAAAAAGAGTCTCATTTAGCTTTGATCCTACTTTATATGTGAACTTTTAAAATTTAAATTGTGGTACAAGTTTATTATAACTTTTGAAATAATAATTTTGAACTTAAAAATATTTTTTTATGTAGTTTTCTATAGTAACTATTGCATTAATCAAAATCAAATAAATTCACACCAATTTTAAAATTTAAAATTAGCTAGGTAAAAAATCAAACCGTACTCTTTTGTCAAACCAAGGGAGTAAAATATCTATGTGAGAATGCAACATAGGTATGTGTAGTGAAATTCTACACTCCATCCCACATCTATTCATTACCAATGCAGCGCACACCTATTTAGATTCGCTCAACTAACATGTTCGATCACCTCTGCTTCATCATATTTATTAACACATCTATACTCTTAAATCTATCTGATATGAGATGCATGTGAATTGAATGTATTAATATAATATATAGTCGTTTTCCCAAATCTTAGTCCCCATAATTAAACATTAGCCTATTTCATATAGTACTGCATTAATACGACTAGTCATTTTCTTTTTCATGTTCATATTCCAACAGAACACCGATCCAAAAACAGATATCTCATCTCCAAAATTAGAGATACAACGGAGTCAGCACAAAATTCTATATTTAAAATCAAATTAAAATATTTAATTTTGTCGATAACCTAGTACCGATCAATCGAATATTATATTGATTAATACAAACAACCATAACAATTGAGTATAAACTAACTACAAAGAATCGAATTCAATATTCTATTATACTAGTTATTTCTAAAACTTACAAATAAAATTATATCAATTTTAAGATAAAATTCAAAATTATCAGATGAAGTATATATATATATATATATATATATATATATATATATATATATAGTACACATATGTATGTATATATGCATGTGCATACGTTCGTACCTGATGTGGGTCAAAAGTTATGGGTGGGGTGCATGCTGTGTTGATGAAAAAGTTGCAGGAGTTGAACTTAAGGTTGAGTGGAAAGCGGGTTAGTGATTGGAGCAATTGTGAAGGATCCGGATGACCCGCGCCGGGGACGGACTCCTCCACGCCCGCTCTAACTATTCTTCTACATCGTCGTTCACTCATCTTAAATTACGAACTGTCGACCTAGAAGTAGGTAAGGGGCAGGTATATATACTACTACTACAGTCCTACTGCGGTGGGCACCGCTTAGGAAAAAATTCAAATCCCTTTTAGGGTAAGAATTTTAATTAAATTAGGAATAGGAATTTCACATTCTAGCTTCTTATATAACCTTTTAAATTTAAATTTAATTTTCCCTAGCTTATGTTTGAAAAATGATATATATATATATATATATATATATATATATATATATATATATATATATATGGGAAGGATCTCCAGCGAGATAGAATAAAAATGAGAATAAAAGAGCGGATGAAGAGCAAAAAAAACACGCGAATTGGGTTTAACTCGCGTTTTTTTTTTTAATCCGCTCTTTAATCTCGCTTTCAACACTCTCTCTCTCTCTCTCTCTCTCTCTCTATATATATATATATATATATATATATATATATATATATATATATATATATATACTTTGATTATTATATTTATATATTTTATGTTAATTCATTAATAAATATTAGGAACTGAAAAGCGCACAAGGACAATGAACAATAAGCAATACCCATGTAATTATAAGTCTACTTATCTGAAGTTTTAAAAGTGTATTGTCAAGTATGTTAAAATATAGATTAATGAATGGTAATTAGAAAGTTCCACTTAATATGCCTTACTAATTTAAAAATAATTTAATAAATATCTTAATTTCGTTTATTATTATTTTTTAGTTATTTTCAAGTTCTAAACATAATAATTAAAGAGTTGTTATTATACTACTTTTTATCCTTAAAATGATGAGCAAAGGTACAAAGGTGAAGGATAAATATGTCATTTGATCCATTAGTATAAAAAAGTAAAAGTATTGATCACTTTATATAATCTTGTGGGATCACTAAGGAAAAATTTGAAATTTTTTTACTCTTTTTTTTTTTTTTTTACTTTTTTAATTTGTGTGAAAATTGTACTTTGTTCATCCTTTTGAGGACGGAGAGAGTATTTATTAGTTTTTTTTATCATCCTTCAAAGAGTTCTCTCTCTCTCTCTCTCTCTCTATATATATATATATATATATATATATATGTGTGTGTGTGTGTGTATGTGACGCCCCCAAAATAGGTATATATCACCCATTCTGAGTCGCCAAATACATGGTACAAAATACAAATACAAACTTAATTATACAACTGTCGTGTAACATAAGCTGAGAGTTTTATCACGAATATTATCTCCTAGACAATATCCAAACTCAAATGAAGTCTTCATTACAATTATTATCACACTATTTTATAAAATAGTGAGGACTACTATAGCCACCATCTCGGATCATCACTTCGTTCCCCGACTAGTCTCAGCTATATTCTCATTTCCTGAATAGAACAATGAAAGCAAAGGATGAGCTCAACTAGCCCAATAAAGAATATTATGACTAAGATAATGCAGAATAAATTATCGTTAGCCTTCAACAATGTTAAACTGGTAGAATACAATGGACAACAAGTTTAACTGCAGCGGAACAACAATTCATTAGAAGAGTCAAGTAGAGCATAATATCTACTATCTTCTATTCTATGATTTAAAATTTTATCATCAATTTTATCGCTGAGACTTAGCTCAATAAATAATCTATATCACTGAATTATCCATGCACTACGGCCCAATGATATTCATTATTATCACATCCACGAATCATCCATGCACTACGGTCCAAGTATATTCGTTATTATCATCAATGGGCATGATCATGCCAACAACTGTCCATCAATGCACAACGGGCCAATGAAGACTTTTACCACATCATTTGTAACATTACAGGTCATGATTATACCAATACATAGTCATAATCATATCAATCAACAGTCCATCTATGCACTACGGGCCAAAGATGACTTTTATCACAATACAGTAAAACCTCTATGTAAGAATAATATTTGGACCAAGTTAATTGTATTCTAATTGAGAGGTTATAACTAAATAGAGGTATTGGTACAAAATATTTTTTGAACATCCAAAAGTATCCACTTTAACAAAATTAACAGTAAGAACTCCCTAAAAATTATTATTCGAAAAATATTTATATAAAGTTGTGCACGTAGTATTTACAGAATATTCAATGGAAAAAATGAATGAAAACATAAATTCTTTAGACTTTCAAAATAGAATGTGTATGTTTCAATGTGTATATTTCCAACTCTACATAAGTGCAAAGTCTTTTATAGGTAAATATAGTCTTTTAAAATTACTATTGTCACTTATATGAATGTAACATTGATATAAATATAAGTGACAATAATAATTTCAAAAGACTATATATGAAATTATTACTACATAGAGGTATATTTTTTTAATACGGAACTTAAAAAGTATATAACATATTACAATTTAGAGGTTATTCCTATTTAAAACTGGCCTAAGTTGGGACCAAATTTTTTTTATAATATAATAGAGGTTATTATTATATAGAGTATTCCTATAGAGAGATTTTACTGTATAAGCATGAGGATGATGGCAATGATATAAGCACCAATCAACGAAATCAAGGATAAATATTAAAGATTTTTAATTTATCTCGAGTTTAAAAATGTCCAAATTGTCAACATGATAACTGCTTTGTGGAGTAAAATTCAAGAATAATATTCCGAAAATAATTTGGACAGAAAATAAATTAATTTTTGTCATGAATAGTACCCCGGGTGAATAGTACCCGAGTGGATAGTATCCCGTGAATAGTACTTCATGAATAGTACCCCGTGAATAGTACCCCGACATGAATAAGATTAAAATTTGACAAGAATGTTCAGAAAAATATCCTTGAGAAACGATACTAGATGAAGCGCAAATTTTAAGGATATTTTACTAATTTTAAGAAGTATAGAAACAATACTTTACAAAATGAGTGTAGAATTCGGAATCTGAAACGAAATAATATTACTCACATATTATAGAGTATGGAAGAAAATATTATTTCTTACGAATACTGATCAAAAATAATATCCCTTACCTTAAAAAGAGAGTATTTCTGACTGGTAGGGCGGAGATATTCTTGAAGAAAACATATATTGTTTTCTACGCTCAAAACTTCCTTAAACTCAAAAGAAATACGCTCAATATTATAGAAGAAGAATTCTCTGATTCTTGTGTGATTTTCATTTCTAACCTAAGCATCCTATTTATAGGAGAATGACAGTGCACTATTTCAAAAAATATTCACGGGTGAACAGAAGTTTTTATTCACGGGCGCGAATTCGTTGATTTCATGTGAATTTTCTGATATTCACTATTCATTACTATGCAATAAAATATTCTAATAAAATGAAAACTTTAAATAAAATATAATATATATATATATATATATATATATATATATATATGTTACCCACCCTCGGTAACCATATATATATATATATACATATATTATATATTATACATGGCACCTTTATTGTAAGACCCCAATTTTTATGAATAAAGATTAATTTTTTTCTTGAAATATATTTTTGAATATTATGGTGTGGATTTGATATAATGTTATAGTTGTTGGTATTATTTACAAATTTTGCAAAGTAAGCAAGTGGTTATATAATATTCGATTGGTCGGGGAATATTCATTTGAACAGGGAATATTCGTACGACGACACAATTATTGGTAGACCCCACAACAAAAGTATTGTCGTAGTTAGAAAAAGATAAATTATCTTTTTATAAAAATAATGGCGAAAGTTTTACCGTTAAACTGTTGAACTACCCGGTGGTAAAAGTACAGTAATACGCGTGGTTGCATAGTAGCAAACGGTATTGATTAGTGATGCTTACGTGAGAAGTCACTCAATTATACTCAATTATTACTACAGGAATTGCTGCATAATATCTTTCATATTATTGATTCAATTATTGTCACATTATCATATGCATAATATTTATATTATTAAATCAATAATTGAGACGACAAAGTTATTCATATTATTATTTGCAATATTGATAATGTCTAGAAATTCTGTGAAGGAGAGGTTTGGTCACCTAATTACGTGCCAATAAGAAGAAATCCTTATCGGAAAGCCCCCTCTTTCCTGAGAACGACCTGGTTGTTAAATATTGTGAGTTGTAATATTAATAATAAATAAGTTCGTGTTGATTAAAGATGAAATTGATAGCTCCATTGTGTTGGGATTATTAGTGTTAGTAGAAATCGACATCTATTTCAATAATAATGGATGTCTGGAGGTTATATTGATCAATCAGGTAATTAATCGGATAAATGAGCAATTAATTGCTATTAATTTACATGCTTATAACTATGTGTTCACATTTGTGTACTATTGATTCACATTCATGTACTATTAGGGGAGATGGTGCAAGATTGATAATACTTGTATGACTAAATTAAAAATGAAGGTATAGATGAAGGTACTATACTGTAATTATTTTTTTCACATGATTGTACTATTGATTCACAAGATGTACTATTAGGGGAGGTGGTGCAAGTTTGATAATACTTGCAGGACTAAATTAAAAATGAAAAAAAAGGTGAAGGTATTATACTGTAATATTTCGAGCCCCAAAAACTTGCAATTATCGAAACTATATTTTCCTATAAATAGAAGCTCATTCTTCTTTCATTCTCACCAATTCACTAAGACTCACAAGAGCATTTATAGAGAGAGAATCTTTAGAGAGAAAGTAGAAGAGAAGTCTGCTATCTCGCTATTCCAGTATCCAGTCTTCTTCTGAGGTAAGGGATATTATTTTGTTCAGTATTCATAGGAATAATATTTTCTTCCATACTACGTAGTATGTGAGTAATATTATTTAAATCTCGTATTCTGATTATACCATCATTCGGTTAAAGTATTGCTTCTATATTCAGTGAAATTAGTAGAATATCCTTGAAATTTGCGCTTCATCTAGTATCGCTTCACAAGGATATTTTCTGCACATTCTTGTTAAATTTTAAGTTTTTTATGTCGGAGTACTGTCCATGAGTACTATTCATTTATACGATACTATTCATAAAAGTACTATTCATGGGTACTATTCACAAAGTACTTTTCACGAGTACAATTCACAAAGTATTATTCACGGAGTACTATTCCCGAAGTACTATTCACGGTATACTATTCACTCAGGTACTATTCACCCGGAGTACTATTTATAACAAAAATTAATTTCTTTTCGGTCCAAAACATTTTTGATACATTATCTTTCTTGAATTTTACTCCACAAAGCAGTATCATATTGACAATTTGGACAATATTGAATTCTGGATAAATTAAACTATAAATCTTTAAAAATTTATCCTTGAACTTGTTTTATTGAATTCTTATATCATTGTCATTATCCTCATGTTTATATTATGTTAAAAGTCATCCGTGGCCTGTAGTGCATAGATGGACTTGGTATGAATATGACCAGGGATTATTCGGTATAATCATGACCGTAATGTTACAAATGATGTGGTAAAAGTCCTCATTGGCCGGTAGTGCATTGATGAACAGTTGTTGGCATGATCATGACCATTGATGAATACACGAATATCCTTGGTCTGTAGTGCATGGATAATGTGTGGTCGTGATACTAAAGAATATCATTGGCCATAGTGCAGGGGTGATTCGATGATGTGTATTATTTATTAAACTGTGTTTCAGCGATAAAAGTGATGAAAAACCTTTTAAATCATAGAAGATAGTAGATTTTATGCTCTACTTGACTCTTCTAATGGATTGCTTGTTCCGCTGCAGTTAAACTTGATGTTTGTTATATTTTATCAGTATAACACTGTTGAAGGCTAACGATAAATTATTTTGCATTATCTTAGTCATAATATTTCTTATTGGGCTAGTTGAGCTCACCCTTTTGCTTTCATTGTTTTCTTCAGGAAATGAGAACGTAGCTGGGACTAGTCGGCGAACGGAGTGACGGTCCAGATGATAGCATTAGTAGTCCTTACTATTCTATGAAATAGTATGATAATAAATGTATTGAGGACTCCATTTGAGTTGAATATTGTCTAGAAGACAATATTCGTATTAAAACTCTCAGTTTATGTTTTGTCGTATGTTACATGACAATTATATTATTAAGTTGTATTTGAATTTGTACCATGTATTTTGCGACTCAAGATGGGTGATGTATACCTATTTTTGGGGGCGTCACAGTTGGTATCAAAGCTTAAGGATATGATCCCTGGCTGAGATGTGAGACTAGAACTAGGAGGGGAGAGACGGAAAATTCCTTCGCTAGTATAACCTACATAAGTTTATTTGGTATTTATTTGGTCGATCAGAGTATAGGGATAATATGTGACATGTCAATTAACCCTTGTTTTGTGGCAGTATTTGAAAATGGCATCCAAAAATGTTGAGATAAGCAATGAAGCACATGAGACCGTTAAGTCACCAACGATTAATACCCAGGATAATGTGCATCAGGATGGCAATAATCCTCAAGCAAACAACGCTGACCAAATGATGAACGATGGGATGTTCAGAGGCTTTATGCAATTCATGCAACATCAGGTGAGAGCGATTCCTGTTCAAAATGCAGGTGGAAACACGGCAACTCTCGGACGATCACCGCTAAATAGTTCAAGGAGTTTGGGATCAAGGAGTTTATTGGAGAGCTAAAACCACTTAAGGCAGAGACGTGGATAAAGCAGATCACCAAGATATTTGATATCTTGGGATGCTCTGTAACGAATGAACGGTTTGAGTTGTGATTCTGAGGACAGAATCCTTGTAAGGAGGGAATAACGTAATAATCCAGACTTTTTTATTATAATATTTAAATATTTATTGAATTATATAAATATTTAATGGATGTGTTTATCGTGAATAAATGTTTATTTGATTTGATTAATTAATTATTTAATAAATAATTAATGAGTTAAGGAAATTATGAGATAGTATTCTAATTTAACTTAATTAGAAAGTTTATAATGATTAAATGAGCTATTATAATGTTTTATTTAATTTATTAAATAAAGTGTGACAAATAACTTTATTATAAGTGGTTATTAAAATAAATTAAAGTAGTTTTAATTTAGTTTTGCCAAACAAGGCTTATGTATATTAAGTCTTTAAGTTTTAAATAATTTTGCTAAACAAAGCTCTATGGCTTTTGGATTTTTAAATTGATTTATTAATAATATAAATTAAATTAAACAAAATATAAATAAAATATATATTAAATTGATAACCGTTGTTTTAATAAGGCAATTAGTGGCATCGGTTTTAAAACGTTTGAAAAAGACGTTCGTTAGTTTTATTTTATGTTATGTATATTGTATATGGCTTAAGCCTAAGAAAGAAAAGCAGGAATTTTCGTAAAGCGATTTTTGGTGAAAGGAAAGAAAGTTACAGAGTATTTGTGAGAGGATTGAGAGAGAATTCTTGCAGTTTCAAACGAATTATAGTGGAGTTAGCAAATATTATCTTAATAATTGAAGGTATGTGCTTTAACCTTAATATTATATAGATATATGTATATGTATAAGTTTTACGGCATAAAATTTCTATGTTCCGAATTAGGCAATACAACTGAATTATGGTAATTGTAGGTGGTTGTATTGTTATAACTAGCATGAACATGAACATGAACGAAATTGGTTTCTGATGAAAGATAAGCATGAACATGGCTTGGTAATAAATGAGTAATTGATTTGTTAGCTAATAGTGGAATTTAACGTTGAGTATATTAATTTGTCATGAAGTTCGGAGAATCGTAGTCTCGAGGAATCAAAATTGGTTTATAAATTTGTGATTACTAGTGTTCGATGTCTAGAAGTATAAAATAGACTTTTTGGGTTTAAAATATGGTTTTCAAGGAATTAAGTTTTACGTGATTGTTGTTTAGTGGTTTAAATTAGTATATGCATGTTGGGTAATGTGTATATGTGTAATTGGCATAAGTTATACATGTTAATTAGTGTTAGAAATTAATTTATAATTAGAAATTTAGTTGTTACATTCTCAGATGGTTTGAGTTACTGCAAGTTTGGCTTGACCGAAATTCGTGCCCCAGCGCCAAATTCAGCGCCCGGCGTAATGGCTAACTTAGTCCTCGCTTATTATTTGTAATTCGCGCTAACGCCAATTTCACGCTCTCAAAGCCCTTTGGTTAGACTAGTTCTCGGGCAATACCGAATGCAATGCAGGTTAGACTGTTTTGACGTCCTATAGTAAAATGGTCATAACGTTTTCATACAAACTCCGATTGAGGTGATTCAAGATGATCCAGAACGAGGACGAGTAGACCTACAACTTTAGTTCTTTAAGGTTTTCAAATCGAGGTCTGTAACAGTAGTCAAAATGGTCATCTTTAGGACTGTTTTATTTTCGGGGGCAATCGGAGGGCGTCGGGCATGCACATATGCATGTGTAGTGCTCCTGATGATAAAAGATGTTATTCTAAGTTATAAAACTTGAATATTAGTAAATATAATGATGCTTAACATTAATAAATAATGTATTAGATATGTTATAGAAGCATAATAAGCATACACAAGAGAGGCAAATCAGGCGTTATGACGATTGAGTCAAACGCCGTGCAAGTGTTAATGAACTTAAAAAGTGTTTCAATTCAATTGAAATGAATATTATAAGATATGTAATGGATTTAATATAAAACCAATAAGTAGTCCTAGCAAGACTTAAGCACTTGAATGAACTGCGAATATGAAATATAGTGAGATATAAGTTGAAAGTTAACACAATTAAGTTGAACATTGTGTATTTATGATAGGAAGGGTTATGAGACGTAGAATAAAGTTTACATTACAACTACTATGCGTTGCTATGTGACTAATGGTTAATGTGAATGATTATATAAATGTGTAGGGCACGTGAAGTGCAGATATCTGTAAGCTGTTAAACTGTTATCGGTAAACAACGATCAAGGCAAGTCTTTCAGTTCCTATTTGTTACGTGGACTTGATAAACTGTTTTAAATTGCATGATATGTTATACATGTTGAAATCATGAAATGTTCAAGTCAATTTATGACTGCATTGTTTTGGTTAAATAAGGAGGATTGAGTAAGGAACTCAATCTTTATATTTGCTATGTAAATTAAAAGCATGTATGTCATGTTATTTTAATTATTATGATATGTATGTTGAACATATTATTATGTGTTATGTGATGCATGAAAACTGTTAGATTTTGCTGTGCTGTCGAGCTCAACCTTGCAAATAACCATTTTTGGAGGTTAAAGATTTAAGGTAAGGATATGTGCTACGTGAATTATAGAGATCCATATTCACGAAGATTACTTATGTTTTATGGGAAATGTATTTAATATTTTGAATATAACATGTTGTTGAATTGTAAGTTGAGTTATTCGGTGTATATGGATATCTATTGATGATGTAAGACTTTGTATAGTCATTTTGTTGTAATGATTCATGATATAAGTTTGAATCGAAGAGATGTAATGTAAAGGTTGCGATTTAGGGCAATAAAGAAGGAAATGTATAAAAGTTTTAAATATTCCGCATTTTATTAAGTTTAACATTGAATAATGATGTAAGATCAGAAGTTAGACGTATTATTAACGGCCGAAGTCGAGATTTAAATGGTATGAATTTTGGGGCCGTTACATGCTCCGAGGAGCAAAAGGTTCCCTTTGCTACCTTTATGTTGTGAGGAGAGGCAGACTACTAGTGGGAATCGGTAAAGCGTACTCAACCTGCCGCACTGAAGATGTATTGGGAGAAGTTTTAAGAACTGTTCTACGACAAATACTCTCCCAAAAGTATTCGTCACATGAAGGAGGTAGAGTTCATCAAGTTGGAAGCGAGAACAATATGGCCAGTGTCAACATCTGAAGCTAAGTTTGCCGAGAGTTGTCCCGGTTTCGTCCCCACTTGGTTGATAATGAGGAGAGAATGACGCGGATGTTTCTAAGAGGTTTGAAACCTGAGATACGTCAATACTTAATTTCTCACAAATTGTGTTTGTATTAAGATGTTGTAAATATGGCTCAGTTATTAGAGAGCGATAACGAGTCAACTCAACCAAGAGAAAGTAGCTGGCAAAATGATAATACCGGTGGTAACATGATCATCGAGCGGTGACAACAAGCGTGGAGGAATCAACATGCGAAATGGTAACCGCCGGTGGTAATCATGGCCAAGACAATAAAAGTGAACATTTCAAGAAGAAGAGATTCAACAATGATGGAAAGAGCGTCATCACCAAAGACCGTTGTTAAGGAAGGAGAGCGACCACTATCATATGCTTCAAATGCGGAGGGAGGGACACATCGATCAAAAGCGTATGCAAAGCGATCAAAACATGTTACAATTATGGAAGAGAATGTCACCTAGCTAGATTTTTGTCGTACTAGGAAGCCAAGTCCAGTTGGAACGTTGACACCAAATGCCGTCCCAAACAAATCTAAACCAGTAGTTCAAGGGATAGCGTTTGTTATGACCTCGCAGAAAGCAAGGAACCCGAACAAGGTCATCACGGGTAAGCTTATCATAAACTCTAGCGAAGTATATACCTTATTTGATACCGGTTCTACCCATTCTTTTATTTCTCTTACTTGCGCTCAACATTTATATTTAACTCCGGAGAAATTAGACTTTGACTTATCTGTTGAAACTCCGTTGGGAGAAACCTTCATTACGTCCACTATTTATAAGTCGTGTTTGGTTCAAATCGGTACCCTCAAATTACCTGTTGATCTTATTTCATTGAAAATACTTGTATTTGACGTAATTCTAGGGATTGATTGGTTAACTACTCATCATGCAAAAATTGATTGTTTTCGTAAGGTTGTTAGCTTTTATATTCCTAACCAACCTATTATGCGAATTCAAGCAATCAAACCATTAAAATCAATCACTGTCATCTCAAGCCATAAAGTTATTCGTTTATTGAAAAACGGATGTCAAGCTTTCTTAGCCCATATCACGAATTTAAACAAAAATACGTTAGTTTTGAATGATATTTCTATTGTTAATAAATTTCCTGACGTATTCCCTGAAGAAATTTCTGGCCTACCCCAGAGCGTGAAATTGAATTTTGTATCGACCTTGAACCCGGTACAAAACCCATTTCCAAAGCTCCATATCGAATTGCTCCTATTGAACTTCAGGAGTTAAAAACCCAACTACAGGAATTATTAGACATCGGTTTCATTCGACCTAGTACGTCTCCTTGGGGTGCTCCTGTTCTATTCATGAAGAAGAAAGATGGGAGTATGCGACTTTGTATTGGTTATCATGAGTTAAATCATGTCACCATCAAAAATAGGTACCCGTTGCCTCACATTGATGACCCATTTGACCATTTGACCAGTTGTAAGGCGCCAAATTCTTTTTAAAGATTGATCTTTGTTCTGGATATCATCAGCTGAAGATTAAAATGGATGACATTCAAAGGCGCTTTCGAACTCCCTTCGATGCGGGCATTACGTAATTCTAGTCATGTCTTTTAGATTGACTAATGCTCCTGCTGCCTTCATGGATATGATGAACCGACTATTCAAGGAATATTTGGATCACTTTGTGGTCGTCTTTATTGATGACATCCTCATATATTCCAAAAGCCGTGAAGATCATGAGCAACACTTGAGGCTGATACTACAAAAGCTTCGTGAAAATAAGCTATATGCCAAGTTGAAGAAATGCGAGTTCTGGCTTGAGGAAGTAGCATTCCTTGGGCACGTGATATCAAATCATGGAATATCTGTTGACCGGAAAGATTGAAGCAATTCAAAGTGGGAGCAACCTAAATCGATGATCGAAATCACGTAGCTTTTCGGCTTAATTTGGTTATTATCGGAGATTAGTAGAAGGGTTTTCTCGAATCACTACTCCATTAACTCGGTGACTCGAAAAGATACAAAAATTGGTTTGAGCGAGGAATGTGAGAAGAGTTTTAAGAACTCAAGAGGAGGCTCATTTTAGCTTTTGTTTTGACAATACCATCTCGGCTCGGAGGATTTGTCATCCACGGTGATGCTTGAGCAAAGGGATAGGATGTGTTCTCATGCAACATGGAAAAGTCATAGCCTATGCCTCACAAGAACTCAAAGAATATGAAAGGAATTATCCTACTCATGATCTAGAGTTGGCAGCTGTCGTTTTTGCGCTCAAGATTTGGAGGCATTACCTGTATGGAGAGAAGGTGGAGATCTATACTGATCATAAAAGCCTCAAATATTTCTTCACTCATAAGGAACTCAACATGCGACAACGATGATGGCTTGAGCTATTGAAAGATTACGATCATACCATTCAATACCATCCTGGAAAAGCGAACGTAGTAACTGACGCATTGAGTAAAAGATCATATGCGGGTACGAGTGTGATATTGTCAACGCAAAGCCCCATTTTGTATGACTTACAATGGATGGAGATAGAGTTAAAGACTCCAGGGACCCATGTGATGATGACGAATATACGAGTAGAACCGACTTTAATCGATAAAGTTAAAGGTGCTCAAGCTACAGAACTGGAGGTGATGCGTATGAAGAAGAAAATACAAAAGGTGTTATTCCAGAAGCAAGAATAGATGAAGAAGGAATACTTCGAGTCAACTCCAGACTTTGTGTTCTTAACGATTCTGACTTGAAGTATAAAATCATGATGGAGGAGCACAACACACCGTTTGTAATCCATCCTGGGAGTACCAAAATGTATCGTGATCTTCGACATACATTTTGGTGGAGCAATATGAAGAGAGAGATAGCGGGGTTTATCTCAAGGTGTCTAACTTGTCAACGAGTCAAGGCGGAGCATCAAGTGCCAAAAGGTCCATTGCAACCACTTGAAATTCCAGAATGGAAGTGGGAGCACATTACCATGGATTTCGTTACTGGTATTCCCAAGGTTTCTCAAGGCATAGATGCGATTTGGGTCATTGGTGATAGATTGACCAAGTCTGCTCATTTCTTACCGATACGAGAAACTTATGCACTTGAACGTCTTGCTCGTATGTACATAAACGAGATTATAAGATTGCATGGTATGCCAGTATCCATAGTTTCTGATCGAGACCTGTGACACCTCCAAATCCGGGTACTTCATTTGCACCGAATTTGGTGCTCACTTATCAAATCTATTATATCTAACTACCCATAATCAAAGGATAAAGACATAATTTAAATAACTTAAACAATAATCTCTCTCATTAAAGGGTTACATCATAATCTCAGAACACATCCCAGGTAATCTAACCTTAAAATTATTACATCAGTTTGCGGAATACATTATAAAATAAAACAAGACTTATGACTTCAATTATTTAAATAAACTTTAAACAATTCTTCATCACTTAGACATCTTGTCCTTTCCCTTGCTAGTAGATGGATCATCACCTCTTTCAACTTTAGCTGCATTGTTTAATTGCAAGAGTGAGCAAATAATTGCTCACTGACATAAAGAGAGTATAATATCAACATGAGAGTGACCAACGAATACTGAATGATAAAGAACTTGTTCTACGAATCAAAATAGAAAACAAGTTCAAACTTTAATTATCTAAGGGTCTTAAGACCACGAACTATGTCCACGGTGTTTAGGTATTATTACGTTAACCTCATCAGTCGTTAGACTGTACAGACTCTTCTTAATATACTCAGGGGGATCAGCCCTTTGTACCATGTATTGTGCACAAACATCTAAACGTTACACGTACAAAATCCCCTATGTTAGGGTTGTTCGTCTCAGTTTGAATTTAGAATTTCCGCACTAAAGAAATTTTAGTTTGAAACTAGCTTATCAGTGTTTCTAGAGTTTTAGAACACTTATTCAATTTCCATAAATAAAGATTTAATACAAGAATGTATAACTGAATAAGGCTATCAACGTTAAAGATCGAATATCGACAATATATAACTGAATAAACATGATATATATGCAAAGTATTATATTCAAGGAATTAAAACAATCTCCTTTGAATCAATGTGTTAGAATAATATATGTTTTGAATACTAATAACAAGAAATGAGAATGTGAAACTCATTCGATCTAACGAATTAGGTTACATGAGCTTATTCAATCATTTATCAGAATAGAATCAATAGTCTTGCTCAATAACAAATATAAGATTTAGAAACTTGCACTTTTATGAAAGTAGAGTTAGAGAACTTGCATAACCATAACAAACTAACTCAATGAAAGTATGGAGCTAGAAGACTTGCCTTATTTGTAAGCTACACAAATGAAATAATCTCCAATTACCCTACACATATCATCGAAATCGCAACAACAATTAATTGTATGAATATTAGCTTTAGGGTTTAAACCATCATTTAGGTCATAACCCTAACCTAACACCTAACCATTTAGGTTAACATACTTAACGCTTCTGAAATTACACATTGATCAACATAACTTAGTCGTTCAACTGTATCTTTCGAAAAATCTCATTTGGTTTCATTTTATAACTTATTTAAATAATTATTTCAAATCTTTGTACTTTACATTTCAACACATTAACATCTGTTATTATAGTTTATAACATGTTTTAACATCATTAACATACTCACTAAACTAACACAAGTCAAACAAACGACGACTGCAAACAAATGAGACCTCTTATCTCGATTCGAGTGGTGTGGCAAGCATTGCGCCACACATAGACTTAGAACCGGGCAATAATTGCAATTTTTTACTATGGCACCGGTAGCGATTCTTATTTGGTGCATGATTGACGCAGACTTCGGCGAGTGAACAATAGCCGTTTTTAGCCCAACTAACACGAATTTCACCCACCAAACAATGAAATTAACATCTACAATTGGTACAGACTATTACAAACATGATTGCTGACATTTACAATCCATTAACACAATTTATCATCAGCTAACATTTGTTTAATTTCTCAAAATTCCATATTTTCACATAAAACTCTATTTTTGAACTTCTTTCACAGAAATCATCACTGACATCTCAAAACTTGGCCAAAACACTTAATTCAAATTACGTTATGCTCGTTTCTTAATAGACTAGCATAATCAAGACTCAATTTATAGAATAACATACAAATTGGCCACTAGAATTGGTACTACTCATAAGCCATATAAAAAATATACAGTCATATTTTCTTCCTTTAAAAGCGTAATTTAGCATACTGAATTCTTGTTTACATATAAACTCAAACACAACCAACACATATAATCATCACAATTCAATTGTCAGCAACAATTCAATAAAATCGATTTCATAGAAGAAGAAAATTATGTAAGTAACTCATATATGTATATAAATATATATAATACTAAGGTTTGGATAATATATCTCCAATTTGCTTGAAACCCTTGTTATCACCACTGACTTCTCTTTAGAAAACTCAAGAATTCTCTCCTTCTCTCTTAGCTTCTCTCTCGTATATTTTCTCTCTAAACCTCTCTGTTATTCCCCTTAGCCAAAATACGTGAAATAAGAAAAACTAGACGACTTTCATAACATAAAGCTGAAACCCACGTTAAATCGGTTTAAAAATAAAAAGACGTCAGTTGGGAAAAAACTAAAGGCCACAAGGCCATGTTTGGCTAACCATCTATTTCCCAGCCAAATTATTATTATATTATTATATTATATAGTTTTCACTTGTCACACTTTATTTAAATAATTTTAGTTTAACTAATTTAAATAACTAATAATAATAATAAAACCATATTATCATTATACTGATAATTAATAAATAATTATATATATCTAATTTAATTAATAAATTAGAACATCACTTTATTTATTTTATTTGTTTCCATTAAATTAAACAATTCATTTAATTTAATTATTTTCTTTAAATATTAAACAATTGATTTAATTTAATTACTTCCTTAAATTAAGTCCAACAAATAAAATTATCATTACTCGATTCAATTAACAATAATCAATTTAGCTACTAAATTAATTCATGATAATTCATCAAATATTTATTTTTATCAATAAATAAATTATTTTAAATATTTATTTAATTCTATAAATATTTAAATTTAATTACAAATTTCTCGATCGTTACATCCTTCCCTCCTTAAAAGGATTCTGTCCCCAGAATCACAACTCGAAAAATTCATTCATTACAAGACCCAAGATTCACTTCACGATTTTGGGTTTGTTTGCAAAAAGCTATGGGTACGGATTTACGATTTAGTTCGGCATATCATCCTCAAACGGACGGACAGTCGGAGAGGATTATTCAAACTCTTGAAGATTTATTAAGACTCTGTGTCCTTGACTTCAAAGGAAGTTGGGACAAGTTTTTACCATTGGTGGAGTTTTCCTACAACTACAGTTATCAAACAAGTATTGAAATGGCTCCATTTGAGGCGTTGTATGGAAGAAAGTGTCGTTCTCTAGTATGCTGAGATGAGGTGGGTAAAGCAACATTGTTAGGACCGAAGTTGGTACGTATGACCACTGAAAAGATTTAAACGATCCGACAACGTATAAAAACCTCACAAGATCGACAAAAGAGTTACGATGATCTTCATCGAAAGGACGTGGAATTCAATATTGGAGATCATGTGTTGTTACGTGTTGCTCCATGGAAAGGAGTTACGAGATTTGGAAAGAGAGAAAAGCTCAATCTTCGATTCATTGGCCCATTTTTAATCCTCGATCGAGTAGGGGCGTGGCTATAGACTCGCCTTACGCTTGAAGTATGTCTCGTGTTCATAATATTTTTCACATATCTATGTTACGTAAATATGTGAAAGACCTGAACCACATTATTGAATTAGAACCGGACGAGATAACGGAAGATTTAACGTATGAGGAGGTACCTGTTAAAATCTTGGATAAGAAGGATCATATTATACGCTCTAAGGTTATATCTCAAGTCAAAGTTTTGTGGAGAAACCACGATGTTGAGGAAATGACCTGGGAGTTAGAATCTGAAATGAAGTCAAGGTATCCTCACCTCTTCGACATACCAGGTACGCACCCTAATTTCGAGGATGAAATTTCATAAGAAGGGGAGGTTGTAGGACCCCAACTTTTATGAATAAAGATTAAATTTTTTCTCGAAATATATTTTTGAATATTATGGTGTGGATTTGATATAATGTTATAGTTGTGGGTATTATTTACAAATTTGGCAAAGTAAGCAAGTGGTTATATAATATTCGATTGGTCGGAGAATATTCGTTTTAACAGGGAATATTCGTACGATGGCACAATCATTAGTGGACCCCACTACAAAAGTATTGTCGTAGTTAGAAAACGACATAATTATCTTTTTATAAAAATAAGGGTTAAGTTCAGATGACCACCTGGGGTTTGGGCGATTTCCCACTTAACCACCTGTAGTCAGTAAAGCTACATTTAAACTCCTGAATTTTTGAGTTGAAGTGAAAACGTCAAATTTTCCATCCAACTTAACTGTACGTGTATGTCAGACACCAAAAGCGCGTGAAAAGGGACTTTAACGATTAAAAAAGACTGAAATACCCCCTTCTTCTTCCTCTTGACTTTTAAAAGACATTCTTCTGTTCTTCTTCTCCCTTCAACCTTCAAACCCACTGTCTCCTCTTTCCTCCGCTGCATCTCCGCCCTCGGTCTTTGGAGGAGCGACGAGTGAAGCTGGGAGCTCAGCCTTGGTCGTATATGGGGTTTGAAGAAGATGATGTGTTGTGGGTCAGGGGTTGGTGTTTAGGGCTTCTTTTGGTCAAAAGAATGGCTGGGTAGAAGAATCCGCAATTCTCTCATTTCTCACTCCTCAAACTGATTTTGATCCCGATTTTGATCTCCTCAATCACGATTTGGTAAGCTCAATTTTGTTAAATCTAGCTCAATTTGTTTATATGTGACCTGCAACGATTACCAGAGAGAGGTAGCCGTTTCTCAAAATATAGCTGAGAAGCACATCGATAGGGTTTTCACGTTTGAAAAGGTAATTACCTGCTGCTCTTTTTCGATAGGGTTTTTTATTTAGGATGGAACCCTTTATTTGCGTTCGCTTTTCTTTGAAGGGCTAGATTGATTGTATTTTGCTATTTTTTGTGGTATTTGCTATTAAAGCACTTGTATATTGGGATTCTTTTCCAGTGTAATTTTATTTATAATTCTTATATTTGTATGTTTCATGATGTGGAATTTTGGAAACTGCTAATTATTAAAGCTCTGAAAGTTACGCTTGATTTCAATGAAATTTGTAGGATTGAATTCTGACTATTGCATCAATTGCGTAATTAGCTTTATAATAGATAATTTATCGATTATGAAAGCTCGCTTTTGAAGCTGTAATGAAAAATTAGGCTTAATAGTTATTTAGAAATGTACTAAATAAATGTGAAATCAAAATTATAGTCATTTGTTAATTCTTGAAAATCAGACTCGAGCTTTCATGAATTTCAAGAACGAAAAGTAGGGTAAATTTTTATATACTACTAATTATATGGATTTTGCCTTTTGCCTTTTGGAATTATTATTACTTGTTAATATTAATTGGAATTCTGTGTTTTGGTGTTATCGCATGCAAAAATATTGGAGTAATTTCCAATTTCGTGATTGAAATTACATGTAGTATGTATCATCAGGTCACAGTTTATATTGTGACCATTTTGATTTGTTAATTAATTAGGACATTTGTGTTTGTCTGGGATTTCTTTCCTTTTTTTCCTTTTTTTCCCTGTTTTTCTTAGAGAAGAGAATGATGAGTTTGATTAATTGAGGCTATTGAATTGAATTACGATTGGAATCAGCGGGGGATCCTCTCAGACGTTTATATATAAGGAGGTTAATTAAGTTTTTATCAACAATGTGAGTTATGTAATGACGATTATTCACTTTAACTCAATTCAGGAGTTTAAATGTAGCTTTACTGACTACAGGTGGTTAAGTGGAAAACCGCCCAAACCACAGGTGGTCATCTGAACTTAACCCTAAAAATAATGGCAAAAGTTTTATCGTTAAACTATTGAACTACCCAGTGGTAAAAGTACAGTAATACGCGTGATTGCATAGTAGCACACGGTATTTATTATTGATGCTTACGTGAGAAGTCATTCAGTTATACTCAATTATTGCTACAGGAGTTGCTGCATAATATCTTTCATATTATTGATTCAATTATCGTCACAATATCATCTGCATAATATTTATGTTATTAAATCAATAATTGAGACGACAAAGTTATTCATATTATTATTTGCAATATTGATAATGTCTAGAAGTTCTGTCAAGGAGAGGTTTGGTCACCTAATTGCACGCCAATAAGGAGAAATCCTTATCGAAAAGCCCCCTCTTTCCTGGGAACGACCTGGTTGTTAAATATTGTGAGTTATAATATTAATAATAAATAATTTCGTGTTGATTAAAGATGAAATTGATAGCTCCATTGTGTTGGGATTATTAGTGTTAGTAGAAATCGACATCTATTTCGATAATAATGGATGTCTGGAGGTTATATTGATCAATCAGGTAATTAATCGGATAAATGAGCAATTAATTGCTATTAATTTACATGCTTATAACTATGTGTTCACATTTGTGTACTATTGATTCACATTCATGTACTATTAGGGGAGGTGGTGCAAGATTAATAATACTTGCATGACTAAATTAAAAATGGAGGTATAGATGAAGGTACTATACTGTAATTATTTTTTTCACATGATTGTACTATTAATTCACATGATTGTACTATTGATTCACAAGATGTACTATTAGGGGAGATGGTGCAAGTTTGATAATACTTGCAGGACTAAATTAAAAATGAAGAAAAAGATGAAGGTATTATACTGTAATATTTCGAGCCCCAAAAATTGCAATTATCGAAACTATATTTTCCTATAAATAGAAGCTCATTCTTCTTTCATTCTCACCAATTCACTAAGACTCACAAGAGCATTTATAGAGAGAGAATCTTTAGAGAGAAAGTAGAAGAGAAGTCTGCTACCTCGCTATTCCAGCATCCAGTCTTCTTCTGAGGTAAGGGATATTATTTTGTTCAGTATTCATAGGAATAATATTTTCTTCCATAGTCTGTAGTATGTGATGAAAGTAGTATGCACACAAGTCAATCATGTTTAATGATACATCATATACTTTGTAACAATCTTATTTATTTATTAATAAAAAGTATTAATTTATTAAAGGTTTTTAATTATCTACATGATGCTGTTTTATAATATGTGATAAACCCATAGTTTTAAGTAATGCATTTTGAATAATGATGATGATCATTCTAATGAGATCTAAATTCTTAGAAAGCTTAAAACTAAAATAGTTCCCAATCGTTGGATTACTAAATTGGGGATTAGTGAATCCGGATAGATTGGTACATACATTATTTGCTCATTGGATGAGGATGATTGATCTCATGATCATTTGTGTGGAGACACTAAAGTAAGTATGTAGGAGCTTATTAGAGAATAAGTACACTAAACGTGATTCGCTAAGGAATACCTAATGGAGTTTTACTTGTCTGTCAATAAGAATTCATGTAGTGATAGTAGTACAAGTGATCCTTGGACTTTAGATCATCATAGTATTTTGTGTATGACGAGTTATACTTTGACTTATTCCTTAAGACCATTAGGGTATATTAAAGGGTATTCTTGGGTATAATAAGTTGTACATGGAGATAATGTATGATCAATAAAGAATCTACCACTTCTAGTAAAAGAAGAGAAATGTCATATGTGATTCGATAAATGACAACCCAGTAGTCTTTAGCCAAGGTAGAATGAAATTAGAAAGGAGTTTCTATTTTGCATTATTTGGAGTTGTGCATTTAAGAGTCGAAATACATATAAATAAATAAAATAAGACTTGATAGTAATTCCATGTCTTATATTTAATTGGGACATTGTATGGTGGAAGGATTGAATTGTACGGTAACTATTTACTCAAAGGTTCTTTTATGATTAATGTTGAAATCTATATTATCTGGAAAGTCGTTGATCGCTAGGGAGGCTTATCCCTATTGTAGAATAAATATTATTTATTTAAATAAATTAATAGTTTAATTTTTTTTTAATTAAGATTAGAATGTTTCTAATTGATTTATTCACAACCGGTTTAATATGGAGAACCTAAAGGGTCACACCATAAAAGGAAGAATAATTATTTAAGAAGTTAATGACATAATCGTAATAATAAGTTAAGTATATTAAATTTAATCTATGGTGATAGAATAAATTAAATAGCTTAATATTTATTATTTAATATTTTGGAAATATTAAATATAAATTAATAAGAGGAGTCTTATTATTATTATTACTATTATTATTATTTAATTTCTAAAGGAGTTTGGGAATTAATTAATAAAAGTACTCTCATTTATTCCTAATAAGATTAGGAGGCTAATTAATTAAAAGTTTAATTAATTATTCCTAATAAGATTAGGAGCCTAATTAATTAAATGAGTTTAATTAATTAAAATAAATTCCAATTCCTTAATTGTTAAGGAGGGTTGCCTACATCTATAAATAAGAGGAGTCTTATTATGGATGTAGAGTTGTTGTTGACTTTTTCACAACAGACGTGATTCCAATTGTTGGAGAGTACGCTCCTTTTCTATGAGAAATAAAAAAAACTAGGATTTTGCCAAACACCCATCTTCTTGAATCTTTATTCTTTCTTGGTGGATCACCTCTAGGGCCAAACACTTGGGTGGCTAACGTTGATCAAAGAAAGGAACCAAACCCGGTGGATTCAAGTTGAACGCGAAAAGGATTGGAGGTGAACTTGTACCTGAGGAAGCTCGAATCTTCAAGGGTATGATTCTTGTTCTTCATATCTTTTCGTTTAATTAATAATTGTGCATAAAGGATGATCCGGGTATATGGTTTATAAAATTTTAAACTCTGATTTTTACACGTTTCTGCTTATTTGTGCAATTTGATTGCGTTCATGAATATTACAAACCTAACAGTGGTATCAGAGCCAAACTTTTGTGCGAATTATTAATTATCAAATTTGATATGTATATTGATATGTGTTTAGAACAATTTAATTGGACATAATTTTATTGTATAAACTTTAAAAAAAAGGGAATCACGAAACCTGTTTTTTATTTTTCGGTGATTCGCGTGATTTAGATTTATATATATATTATAATGTTAGTATATATATGATCACTTGTCAGTTTTGGAAAATGAAATCACGTGGATATATAGGAAATATGAATCAGGATATATCTTGATTACTTTTAATATGTTTATGATAAACATGTTATTATTATAATTTTAGAGAGAGCATAAGAATATTATAGATAAGAAGTGAGATTTTCTAATATTCTTCAAGTCCAACCAATACATGGATAGTGAGCCTCAATTTATAGGCTACACAAATACATGAACAAAGATAGAAGATGAAATAAATATAAACTTAAATAGGGAGAATGAATAGCTCATCAATGTACTAATATGTAGGTTATGTAGGTTATAGAAAATGAATGGACATCCATATTATAACTATTCATAACACTCCCCCTTGGATGTCCATTACTGAAGAATATGCCTCGTTAAAACCTTACTAGGAAAAACCCTGTGGGATAAAAAACCTAGTGAAGGAAAAAGATTACATAATTCTTCAAAAACTTATGAGATATTGCTTTATGAAAAATTTTAATTACTCCCCCTCATGATTATATCATTTGAGATCTCTGAGTCGACGTAATCTAACGTTGTGGACTAGCTTCTCAAATGTAGAAGTAGGAAGCGCCTTTGTTAATAAATCTGCCAAATTTTTACTTGGACGAATTTGCTGAACATTTATATCACCATTATTCTGAAGGTCATGAGTGAAAAAGAACTTTGGTGAAATATATTTTGTTCTATCACCTTTGATATATCCTTCCTTGAGTTGGACAATGCATGCTGTATTATCCTCATATAAGACCGTCGGTGTTTCTTCTCCTGAAGATAAACCGCAAGCTCCTCGTATGTGTTGAATTACAGACCTTAACCATACACATTCACGACTAGCCTCATGTATTGCCAAAATTTTGACATGGTTAGAAGATGTAGCTACTATAGTTTGCTTCATGAGCAGCAAAAATGGCGGTTCCACCACAAGTGAATACATATCCGGTTTGCGATCGAGCATTATGAGGATCGGATAGGTACCCTGCATCGCAAAAACCGATCAAATCTATTTTGGGTTGGTTAGAAAATACAAACCCATATCCTTTGTACCTTGTAGGTAGAAGTATATGTTTAATCTCATTCAATGCCTTGGGTTGGACAAGAGCTATATCTTGCTAATAAGTTGTGAGAGAATGATATATCGGTCGTGTATGACTAGCGAAGATACATTAGTGCTCAATTGCACTCAAGTATGGTACTTCAGGACCAAGAATCTCCTCATCATTTTCTCGAGGTCGGAAAGGGTCTTTATTTACATCAAGTGACCTCACAACCATTGGGGTGCTCAACGGATGTGCTTTGTCCATATAAAATCGTTTTAGCACCTTCTCTATATAAGATGTTTGATGCACAAGAATACCGTCCTTTAAATGCTCTATATGTAACCCAAGACAAAATTTTGTCTTTCCAAAATCTTTCATTTCAAATTCTCTTTTCAAGTACTCTACTACCTTTGAAATCTCTTCAGGAGTTCCAATGATATTTAGATCATCAACATATACTACAATAATAACAAACTCAAATCTAGATCTCTTTATAAAAATGCATGGGCTAATAGGATCATTCTTATATCCCTCCTTTAACAAATATTCACTAAGACGGTTATACCACATGCGACCGGATTGTTTTAATCCATATAGAGATCTATTTAATTTGATCAAGTACTGTTCTCGAGAACCAGATTTACATGCTTACGGCAATTTAAATCATACGGGAGTTTCATATAAATTTCATTATCAAGTGGGCCATACAAATATCTTTATAATGACATCCATTAGCCTTAAATGAAGTCCTTTTTTTATTGCGGGGTGATTAGGAATCGAAAAGTAGTCACATCCATCACGAGAGAGTATGTCTCTTCATAATCAATACTAGGGTCTTTGTGAAAATCCTTGCATGACTAACTAGTCGTGCTTTATGTCGCATAATTTCACCCTTTTCATTTCGTTTTCGAACAAAACCCATTTGTACCCCCTTTGGTTTTACACCATCAGTGTATGCGGACTCTTGGTCCAAAAACATTTCTCTTTTCAAGAGATTTCAATTACGCCTCAATTGCATCTTTCCATTTTGGCCAATCAATTCTATGCATGCATTCTTCAATAGACCTTGGTTCAAGATCCTCGTCATCTTTTATAACATCTAGCGCTATATTGTATGAAAAAACATTATCGGCGTCAATTTCATTTTGGTTCCATATTTTTACGGACATGACATAATTTATCGAGATCTCTTCATTTCAATGATTTGAATTTGATTGTCTTTTGGGCTGTAATATTAGTCGTATCTAGAGGTTTTTCGTAGACTCTTACGGAGTTACCATTTCCTCGTCATGACCATCTTGAATCTTTGTTCCTTTTCTCATATGAGGATTCTTATCTTTGGAACAATTGGTCTTCCGCTTGCAGCGTGTTTTAGATTCATTAGCAACAAGAGGTTGTCTCTTTGGGACATCAATTTTAATTGGAGCATTAACAATTTGGTATATGTGACTTTGTTACACTCTTTTGGGGTCGGAAAATAAATGCAGCAATTGATTTGCTAAACTTTGTAAATGAATTATCTTACGAACTTCTAGTTCACATTGTTTTGTACGAGGATCAAAATGAGACAATGATAATTCATTCCAGCTTATCTCTTTTTCCAGCTGCCTATTTTCTCCCCCTAATGTTGGGAAGACTGATTCATCAAAATGACAATCAGTGAATCTAGCTGTAAATAAATCCCATGTTGATGGTTCTAAATATTTAATTATAGATGGGGATTCATATCAACATATATTCTAACCTCCTTTGAGGTCCCATCTTGAAATACGTTGTGGTGGAGGAATTGGAACATATATCTGACCTGACCAAAAATTCTTAGATGAGAAATATTTGGTTCGACCAAAAACCAATTGTAAAGGGAGTACTTATGATAACTTGTTGGTGCGATGCGAATTAGTGTTGCCTCATGTAAAATAGCATGACCCCAAGCAGAAATTGGAAGTTTTGATCTCATTAGTAATGGTCTTGCAATCAATTGAAGATGCTTAATCAATGATTCTGCAAGGCCATTTTTTTGTGTGTGAACATGTCTTTCTGGGATGTTCAACACTTATCCCAATAGACATACAATAATCATTGAAAGTTTGGGAAGTAAATTCACTGACATTGTCAATCTGAATTTTCTTGATGGGATAATCTGGAAAAAATGCTCGTGTCGATTAATTGAGCAAATAACCTCGCATAAGCGCCCGAGTTGCGAGTTGATAATAGAGATACATGTGACCACCTTGTTGATGCATCAATTAAAACTATAAAATATCTAAAAGGTCCACATGGTGGATGAATTGGTCCACATATATCACCTTGTATTCGTTCCAGAAAAGTAAGGGATTCAGTCCCTATCTTAGCCGGTGATGGTCGAACAATTAACTTGCCTTGAAAACAAGCAGTACATAGGAAATCATTCGATTGAAGAATCTGTTGGTTCTCCAATGGATGTCCACATGAATTCTCAATTATTCTTCGCATCATTATCGATCCAGGATGGCCTAACCGTTCATGCCAAACAACAAAGTTATTGTGATTCGTTAGCTTTTATTAACAACCACATTTGTTTCAATTGTTCTAATTCTCGTGTGTAGTACAAACCCGGAGGAAAAATTTGGTAATTTTTCTAATACACTTTTATTGCAGAGATTATACTGCGTAATGTGAAGATACTCAATCTTTCCTTCACATGTTGTCTCAATATGATACCCATTTTGGCGGATATCCTTAAAACTCAATAATAAATTTCTTTGAGACACAGGGAAGTATAATGCTTCATCAATTTCAAATTTTGTTCCTCGAGCAAGAAAATGTTAGCTCTTTAGAGCCTTCTATCAATTTTTCACTACAGATATAGTACTAACATTTGCCTTTTGCATTATGAAAGAAGAAAAATATTTTTATGATACGTAATATAGTAATGCGTAGTAGTGGTATTTGTCTGCGAGACATATATCTCCACCATTCATTGCAAATCGAATCAAGAGAGTATCTATGTTATTCAATGAAAATAAGAAATATATAATCAGATTAATAAAATATCCCATATATAACGAATCATAAGAAAACAGTTAAACATGATAAAAACATAATAATTAGAATTTTATTAATGCTTAAAATAAAGTCCAATAACATCAAAGCATCATCTAAAAATTTTATATTTGGACACTCTCATCACCAAATAAGAAGTCAATTTTTCTTCAGGATTTGAGAAAAAATCAGTAACATCTAGATGAGTGGTATCAACATAACCATAATTAAAATCATCATTTCCAGAATCAAGATTTGTCTCATCTTTTCCATCCTTACTAGAAAAATTGAGATTTGTCTCATCTTTTCCAGCCTCACTAGCAAAATTTGTCTCTATCTTCTTCCCTTTATCTTTTAGTGATTGTTGATAAAGCTCAACAAGATGTTTTGGTGTCTGACGAATGTCGAGACCAATGGCCTTTACCTCCACAATGATAACACAAATTCTCAGTGGTATTTTATCTTTATCACCTTTTTCGCGTTTTCCATCCTTATATTCCCACTTACGGTGGGTATATGTGTTTGAGAAATGACCACCACGATGATTATTTCGACCACGTCCACGTATCACGTCCACGTCCATAACCCGTCCACGACTCTCTGGCGTGACCTCATTTTTCCATTATATATTACGGCATTCACTGCGCGGGGAATGGATCGAGATCGATTAGGGCGGGCCTCATGATTTTTCATCAATAGTTCATTGTTTTTGCTCGACCCACGAGGAGGCATGAAATCGATTCGAGTATTTCTTAAAAGCCCTTTTCACGATATTAACTGCTGCGAGGAGCATATTAGATGCGTGAAAGGTGGAGAATGTTTTTTCTAACATATACGCATCGGTGATCTTTTCTCCACATAATTGTAATTTAGGCGATTCTAAACATAGCTGAGTTATAATCACTTACAGATTTAAAATCTTGTAATCTTAGATGCATCCAATCATAACGAGCTTTAGGAAGTATTACAGTTTTCTGGTGGTCGTATCTTTCCTTTAGATTGTTCCAAAGGATAAGTGGATCTTTAACAGTCAAATATTCAATTTTAAGTCCCTCGTGGAGGTGATGACGAAGAAATATCATCGCTTTGGCCTTATCTTGACTAGATGTTTTGTTTCCTTCTTTGATAGTATCACCAAGACCTTTTGCATCTAGATGAATTTCAGCATCCAACACCCATGATAAATAATTCTTTCCAGTAATGTCAAGAGCCACAAATTCGAGTTTAGCAATGTTTGACATTATGAACTATCACAAATATGATTAACAAGTTAGAAGAAAATATTCTAAAAATAAATTAAATACACAACATAATTAACATAATACTTTAAGCACAGTAATTTGTCAAATAGTATATATAATTTAGTATATATAAAACATAATGTGAACATAGATACAATATTAGATTGATAAGTAGAGATGCATATTGCTAAACAAATATAGAGTAACATATCCAAACAAGAATGAGATTATAGTAATAGCATAGTAGTACTGGAAAACATCAGTAGATAACTTAATAAGTAATAAACTCTTTACGATGTTGCAAAATGCGATGATAAGGGCCATGAAAATAAGTGAGACAGATGCAGGTACATCCTTACAATAAAGTTCCTTATAAAGTTTTTTTTATTTTTATTTTTTATTGAAACATGTCAAAAATCTTGTAAGTATTAGTAAGGACTTATACTACAAACGATTGCTAAAACACAGAAGCGTGCTTATTTACACTAATAGCAATTAGACATTACCTATTTTACCTTCTTCTGCTACAAACAAAATATGATTATCTTCAAGGAGCAATTTGTGCTGATAACGTATTATAATTTTAGAGAGAGCACAAGAATATTATATATAAGAAGTGAGATTTTCTAATATTCTTCAAGTCCAACCAATACATGGATAGTGAGCCTCAATTTATAGGCTACACAAATACATGAACAAAGATAGAAGATGAAATAAATATAAACTTAAATAGGGAGAATGAATAGCTCATCAATGTACTAATATGTAGGTTATGTAGGTTATAGAAAATGAATGGACATCCATATTATAACTATTCATAACAGTTATATATTATATATGATATAATACTTATTCAAAAGTTATCGAGGTTATCATATATATATATATATATAATACATAAAAGCAGTTACAGTTAGTATATATATATATATATATATATATATATATATATATATATATATAATATTCTTAATTATTTTATAATTAAAATAAAAGTTTATTTTAATCTTAAAATAAAAGTTTATTTTAATCTTAAAATAAAAAAAAAAGTTTATTTTAATTTTAAAATTAAATTTCATGCTAACTAATTAGAGTTTGAATTGGATTCCATGATAACTAATTGGAGTTGAAATTGGATTCTATGTTTCCTTAAATAAAGGAGTTTATTTAGATATGAAATAAGATTTCATATTATTCAAAATAAAGGAGTTTATTTGTGAATAGGAAAGTGAATCCATGTTTCCTTAAATAAAGGAGTTTATTTAGATATGGAATAAGATTTCATATTATTCAAAATAAAGGAGTTTATTTATGAATAGGAAAGTAAATTCGTGTTTCCTTTAATAAAGTTTTTTTTTACTTGGAATTAGATTCCATAATTAATTAAAATAAAGGAGTTTATTTTGATTAAAGATTTTGATTAAAATAAAATAGTTTATTTTATTCAAAATTGGATAAATTAAAATAAAAGAGGTTTATTTTGATTTAAATTTAGATTAAAATAAAGGAGTTTATTTTGATTCAAAATTAGATTTTATACTAACTAAATTTGCCCATTAAATGATATCAATATATATATTGAATGTTTATTATTCATGAGATGAATGTTATTTTTTGATGCATATGGTGATGTGTAATATAATAAATGGTATTGATTATGGACTATTGACCAATGTGATTGGATTTTATTTTAGTTGGATGCATAAATGTATGGGTTTTATTAAATGGGGTCTGCGTACCTCGTCTTCTCTAAATTTTTCTTAATGTAAATTCTAACTCCCTCCTATGTACTTCCCCTTGACTGTTGATCAATGTTTCTATTTATTTTAAATAGTTTTGTAATAGGAATAGTTAGAATTAATTTTGAAGAATTGGAGATCAAGGAGCAAGGAGCGCGTGAAGACCCGTTTGTAATGGAGCCCGGGTTTAAATGTAATAGTTATATTTAAATTAATTCTTGCACCCCTAAGGCAAAACCTTTTGGTTCACTTGGTGACTCTAGTGAACCAAACTAGAATAAAAATTCTTAATCAATCCGGGTAGAATATAGTATTCTATATGTGCATGCTTATACTATATACATTATATATTATGCAAACATGCTTCGCATGTTTATTAATATAACGCGTAATTTTTATATATATATATATATGTGTGTGTGTGTGTGTGTGTGTGTGTGTGTGTGTGTGTGTGCATGCACACTAAACCCCTCAAATATTTTATATTAAGTTGTAACGTTCAAAGATATTTGGAATATCGAACGTCGCCTTCTAGCATGATAAAAATAATAGAGTATCAATTAATTATTATAAGTTTGTTGTGTCACCGCGTACAAGGCTTATCTTAATTCTTTGAGATGTTAATTTTATCACATTTGATGCTTATAAAGAAAATTAAACAATATTGCTTTGTTGTGTCACCACAAGGATAATATTTTTCTTTTTTGAATATATGGAGTGCTAGGTTGGATTTAACTTAAATCATTTTAGTTCGGATGTGCACACACTTGACCATTATGATTTAAGAGGCAAAATACAAGGAGTTACATAGTTGATGTAATTGACAAGAGTTGTCTACCTATTTATTTATATATAGTTTGTTGTGTCACCACAAGGCTATATACATTTGAAATGGGATCCTTATTCTCGCTAGCATATCTTTAATTAGATTTTGCCAAATTATATAAGTGAGGGTAATATAGTTTGATGAAAATAGTGGAAGATACCAATTTAAAACAAGACCTAATTTATTTTGGTAATTAATAAAAGAATGTATGCTAAAATATTGTTAAGTACAAATTCATTTATAGAATTTTATAATGTCTAAATTACTATCACTACGTAGCATATTAGATGTTAATTAACCAGACCGAATTAAATGGATTAGTTAAGGAATTTGTGTGACACCCCCACAATAGGTATACATCACCCATTACGAAAGTACGCCAAATACATAGTACGGAGACACAAATCTGACCTCGATAATACAATTGTCGTGCAAAATCGACCAACACATATCTTGTGAGTTTGAATACAAATATTGTCTAATAGAGAGTATACAAACTCAAAAGGAGTCCTCATTACAATTATTGATACACTATTTTATAAAATAGTGAGGACTACTAAAACAACTATCACGAACCATCACTCCATTACCAAATTTAGTTCTGCTTTATGTTCTCACCTCCCGAGAAGAAAAATGGAACAAAAAGAAAAAGGGTGAGCTCAACTAGCCCAATAAAGAATATTATGACTAAGATAATATACAACAAATTATCATTAGTCTTCAACGGAGAAAAATCTGAAAAAATATAATAGACAACAAGTTTTAGATCAACAACTGCAGTAGAACCAACAATCCATTAGAAGAGTCACGTAGATAATGAATTCTACTATCTTCTAAGATTTAAGAGTCCATCATCAATATTTTATTCATGTAACATCAATCAATATACATCTTTAATCAAATATTTATCTTTGCCTTCTGAGGCCGAAGATATTCATTTGTATCACTAATGGTCATATTCATCTCAATCTTTTTGTTCATCTTTGTACTACGGGCCAAAGATATTCATCGATTAATCATTCACCTTTTGCTACGGACCAAAGATAATCGATAATATCATCATTTAGGGTGAGGATGATGAAAAATATCTTAAAGAAAAGCGAATTGGTGAGATAAAAGAACAAATATTAGGGATTCATATTACGGTTTATCTGAGTTGATAATACTCCATAATAACCAATTGTGAAGCGAATTCAAAAATAAAGATCAAAACATGGATACAATCAAAGATAGTAACCATAATAGACATCTTGGATAAAAAGAAAAATTTTTATTTTTTGGTGAATAGTCTTAGTGATAAGTGAATAGTGCAGTATCGTAAATAGTCTTGAGTATCGTGAATAGTAACCAGACACAAAAAGTTCTAAATTTGATAAAAGTTTAGACCAATATTTGGCATAATGATATTAGAAAGAAATAATATCATTTACGAAGAAAATAACATCCACTTACCTCTAAATACGGTCTTACGATCGAGGAATATGGGATATAAAATAGAAGGAAGCATTATGTAGGACAACAACTCTCAAAGTATCTAAATACTCACAAAAATACGCTCGACAATATAGAGAGAAAGAAAACTTGTTTCTGATGTAATTTTCAATTCTAACCTAAGCACCTATTTATAGGAAAATGCTAGAACGCCAAAGGAGACTAAAATAATAAAATATTAATATTTCTTTTCTCAATTCTACGCACACTCACCAACCAAGACCAGCACCTCAATTCTGAATTTTTTTGGCAGCCCACATGTTTAAAACAAAAGTGGGTCCCACCCAATTTTAATAAAAATTATTTTATTTTCCGAAACTTCAGTAATTCATAGAAAATAGCCCATTTATCAGAAAAATATGAATTTTATGTCCATTCCACACGAAATCGAATTCTCTACAACTTTGTAGCTTTGAGGTTTTCCAAATTCCAAACAGAAAATATCTGAAATCTACAAACGGATGATTTTTAATACCTCCATTCTGACAAAATACTGATAAAACACCTCAGCATTAATTCCTTCATTTATAACCACATAAAATAAATAAAACTATCATTTATATCCACATCAAATAAATATTTCCTTATCATATAAATCAATAATTAATTATTCACAAATAATATTACGAATCACAATTATAATGACGACGAATAGATTTCCCGAAGAGAGGGCTTTCCAATAAGGATTTCTCTTTCTTGGCGTATGATTAGGTGACCAAACTTCTCTTTGTGAGAACTTTCTAGACATTGCAATAATGTTATCTAATAATATTATTCTAATAATATGAATTATTGATCGATAATGGGAAATCTTTGTGCGATGACAATTATTGAAACAACAATAATATAAAATATCAACTTGACAATTATTGAATCAATAAAATAAAATATTAAGCGATAATTCTTTGTAACAATTATTGAGTAGTGCCTTCTGCTACGTAGAATCGATAATTGACAATCTTTGTGCAATACCTTGTCTTTCTTTCTTGTGAAACCACGCGTATTTTTGTATTTTAACCATTAGGTATTCCAGCGATTGTTAGCGGTAACAATTCTGTTATTATTTATAAAACTCAAACTTTTTGTCGTTTTCTTCATCAAGCCAGTTATTAGTTATAGGGCCCTGAATGGATTTAACTAGCGTGAGTAAATACGAATATTCCCCAACAACAAGAATATTCTCACGACCGAGCGAATATTTCAGACAACAATGAATATTTTATAACAACACTTATTTTACAAAATTTGCACATTTCACCCATAACCAAAGCATTATATCAAATTATCACCTTATTATTCACAATAATTGTAAGACCCTGACTTATTATAAATAAAATTAAATTTTCCTCTATTCATTATTCTAAATTAATAAGGTGTTACTTTGATATAATGTTTTGGTTGTGGGTGAAATATGCAAATTTTGCAAAATAAGCAGTGGTTATAAAATATTCATTATTAATCGAGAATATTAATTTGGTAAATGGAATATTCTTGTTGTCGAGAATATTAAATGCGATAGCGTAGTCATTATTATGGGCCCCATGCTGAATAGCGTCGGATGAATAAACACGAATTTGAGTTTTTATAAATAATGACGTGATTCTTCACGTTGCTATTGAAATACCTAAAATGCGATGTCTGGCGTGGTTGCTTGTGATATGCGTTATTTGCAATATTTTTGAATTATTGATTCTCACATGAAAGGCCAACTCAATAATTGCGATGATAATTGTATTATTGAATCAATAATTGCGTTGATATATTATATTATTATTTCAATAATTATCAACTGCGTGATACATTATCGGATCGATAATATTATTTGAATAATATTATGAGATAGCATTATTGGCAATGTCTGAAAGGATTATCAATAAGAAGTTTGTTAGTCAAATCTTGGCTTGATTGAAATCCTTCTATAGAAGCCCTCTTTCTGAAAGCTTTGGTGTAGTTATGAGCACAATTGTGTCAATATTGTATTAATTTATATGATAAGAAAATATTTATTTGAATATAAATGATGGATTTATTTATTTTATGTAGTTATATGAAAAGATTAATCTGAAATTATGATAAGGATTAAAATCACCGTTCAGTTGGAATACTGTTGGAATTTGGAAAAATCTTACGTAAAAGTTGTAGAATATGATTTCGATATTGGAATCAAACTATAAATTTGTATTTTTTCGATAAGCAGGCTATTTTTATGAATGCGAAGATTGAAAATAAAATAATTTTATTAATTTATAGTGGGACCCACTTTATGATTTAAAGCATGAGAATTGCTGAGATTCAAGAGTAGCATCTTTGGTCTTTGATGGCTAGCATCGTAGAATGAAGAATAAATAAAATAATATTTTATTATTTTTTGGTCTCTTTATGTACATTAAAACGATTTTTACTATAAATAAACACACTTAGCAAGTTATCTCTTGATTATGGCGTAATCACTTTGTTGGTTGTTTAGGAATTAAACAAGTTTTCATTCTCTCTAGTATTATCGGCATTATTTTGATAAATGTTAGAAATATCTTTGAAGTTATTATATTTGGCGTATTGAGAATTTGAATTGACTTGTTTTGAGAAAATGAATATCGATTAAAAATGGACGGATTTTATCAATGATGAACTTTTTGAGAAGAATTGATTGTGATGGATTGTTATTATGATTATTGATTAAAACTGTTATTATTATATTTATCGATTTTCTATTGAACTAATGATAAATATTATATATTGTCTTATTCATAATATTGTTCTTTGAGGTGATCTCGCCTGAAATAAAGTTATCAGTTCTAGAAAGATGTTTTAGCGGATCCTCACTATTTCGTAAAATAGTGTTTGAATAATTGTAATGAGGACTTATTTGAGTGTGGATATTGTCTAGAAGACAATATTTGTATTTAAACTCACAGTATGTGTTGTCGTATTTTGCACGACAATTGTATTATTGAAGTTGTAGTTTGATTTTTGTACAATGTATTTGGCAACTCAGAATGGGTGTTGTATACCTATTTTGGGGGTGTTACAGTTGGTATCAAAGCTTAGGGATATGGTCTCTGGCAGAGATCGGGGAATAGAACTAGGAGGGGAGAGATGAGTAAATCATTCGCTAGTGTGTCCTATCTAAGCTTATTTGTTGGTCGGTCATAATATAGGGATTGTGACGCCCCCAAAATCGGTATACATCACCTATTCTGAGTCGCCAATTACATGGTACAAAATTCAAATACAACTTAATTATACAACAATCGTGTAAAATACGACTAAACATATGTTGTGAGTTTTAATACAAATATTGTCATCTAGACAATATACAAACTCAATGGGGTTCTCATTACATTTATTATCACACTATTTCGTAGAATAGTGAGGACTACTAATGCTATTATCTGGACCATCACTCTTTTCCCCGACTAGTCCCTGCTACGTTCTCATTTCTTGAAGAGAACAATGAAAGCAAGAGGGTGAGCTCAACTAGCCTAGTAAGAAATATTATGACTAAGATAATGCAGAATAAATTATCATTAGCCTTCAACAGTGTTAAATTGATAAAATATAACAAACATCAAGTTTAACTGCAGCGGAACAAGCAATCTATTAGAAGAGTCAAGTAGAGAATAAAATATACTATCTTCTATGATTTAAAAGGTTTTTTCATGACTTTTATCGCTGAGACTCAGCTTAATAAATAATCCACATCATCCCTGCACTCTGGCCAAGGATATTCATTAGTATCACAACCGCAAATTATCCATGCACCACAGCCAAGGATATTCGTGTATTCATCAATGGTCATGATCATGCCAACAACTGTCCATCAATGCACTACGGGTCAATGAGGACTTTTTCTACATCATTTATAACATTACGGTCATGATTACACCGAATAATCCCTGGTCATAATTATACCAAGTCCATCTATGCACTACAGGCCACAGATGACTTTCAACATAATATAAACATGAGGATGATGACAATGATATAAGAATTCAGTAAAACAAGTTCAAGAATTAATTTATCCAGGAACTAATAATGTCCAAATTGTCAACATGATACTTCTTTGTAGAGTAACACTCAAGAATGTTCAGAAGAATATTTCCATAAAAAGATACTGGATGAAGTGCAATTATCAAGGATATTCCACTAATTTCATGGAGTATAGAATTCAAAACTTTAACCAACTGAGTATAATAAAGAACGGAATAACAAAAGAAATCACCAGGCATGCGATAGACCGCACAGACATGTTATTCCAATAAAATAATAAATAATGGAACCAGGTCATGCGTAAACGCACCGACGGGATATTCCAACAGAATAATAAATAATGGGACCAGGTCATGCGTAAACGCACTGACAGGATATTCCAACAGAATAATAAATAATGGAACCAGGTTATGTGTAAACGCACAGACAGGATGTTCCAACAGAATAATAAACAACCGAACCAGGTCATGCGTAAACGCACAGACAGGATGTTCCAACAGAATAATAAATAATGGAATAACAAAAGAATTTCACCAAGTATAGAGTATCCCGTGTATACAGGTTATTCCAACAGAATAATAAAGAATGGAATAACAAAAGAATTTCACCAATAAGAAAGAAGGAATACCCCTAACGAGTACAACAAATAATATCCCTTACCGTAAAAGAAGAGTATTTTGACCGGAGGCGAGGATATACTCAAAGAAAACTTGCAGCACGCTTTCAAAGCTTTCTTAAACTCTAAAGAAATATGCTCAAGATTATAGAAGAAGAACTCTCTATAGTTTCTCTCTCTAGAGTTTTAGTGAATTCGTAAGAAATAATGAAGGAATGAGCTTATATTTATAGAAGAATGGACTGCATAGTAACTAATTCATGAACGGTCCAGATTGATTTACTTTAAATGGACGGTCCAGATTGGTTTATAATAAAATATAATATATTCTATTTATAATCTAATAAAACGAATAAATTTATAAATATTATGTTTTATATAAAAAGCTTTTCTATTTTATTACATTAATAGTACTAATAAAATAAAACTCACCATCATTATTATAATTCACAATATTAATCGACCAGGACGTTCCCAGGAAAGAGGGGGCTTTCCAATAAGGATTTCTCCCCATTGGCCCGCAATTAGGTGACCAAACCTCTCCTTGACAGAACTTCTAGACATCGTTAATATTGCAAATAATAATATTAATAACTTTGCCATCTCAATTATTGATTATAAAATATTGACAATAATTGAATCAAATAACGTGAGATACTATGCAGCAATTACTGTAACAATAATTGAACAAAACTGAGTGACTTCTCACGTAAGCTGTGACGAACGAGATTTTTGGAAATTAATTTTAATATTTATTGAATTAAATAAATATTTTTCGATGATTTAATTATTGGATTAAATAATTATTTGATGCAATTGTGGTAGATTAATTTTATTATGTGTTACATTTATTAAATTAATGTAGAGAATAACTATTATTCAAATATGTAATTATGTGAGCTTATCGAATTAAATGAAATATTTAATTAAGCATGATGTTATTTAATTAATTTAATTATTAATTAGAGAGTTAATAATTTGACATTATTTATTAATGAGAGAATTAATAATGTGACTATGTGAAATTATGAGAAATTATTATATTTTATTTAAAATAAATTAAATAAGATATTGATTTATTTTATGAAGGAGTGTGACATTAATTAAACTATATGATAAAGTTTTATTAAATTAAATGTTTTTTTAAATCTATTTTGCTAGCCAAACAAAGGCCCTATGGGAGTTGGAGCAGATTACCCATTATTGGGTTAATCGACCACCTTCAGTCGTCGATTCTCTTATTATATCATACGCTTTTCTTTTCTTTCTTCATTTTTTCCTAAATCTAGAAAAGTAGAAAGCAGAGAGAGTTTTGAGAGAGAGATTGAGAAGTGTTGAGAAAGAATTTTGATTGAAGAAGAGTTGAGAAGAAATTATTCCCTACTAATCTATACTTATTCTCGTGGTAATCTCCTCTTCCCAAATTCTAAATTTCACGTCATTAGTTTTTATAAAATGGCTTTCATACATTTTGTAAAATCTACGTAATTGAGAAAAGGTTTGATTATGAGTTTATATATGGGTTAAGTTGTATCAAATCGTATTTGATTATATATATATTATGTGAATTATCATGTCATCAATTTCATAATACTATGAATTGCTATTTCAAAATTTACTGAGTATGGGTTTTGGCCTTATGGCCTTATAACGTGATATTTTATGTATTGATCGTATGTTATCCTTAATTTTTTACATCGTATATTATTATGCATGTTGATCTGAAGAGACCAAAGTTTAAATAGCGGATTGGTGTTATAAGGAATCCGTAGTGACAATTTTCATGTTTTATTTTCAAAACCTTCAAGAACATCAAGAACAGTGAAAGTAAATGTGTTGATTTTGCAAATTATGTGTTGTAACTTGTTAAAAATCATGCTAGATGGATTAAGTAATGATTATATATGTATTACAATGATTGGGTAAGTCTAAATTAGGTGTAAAAATAACTAATTGGAAGTTATGGCCATATTCATGTATAATTTTACGTGTGATTGATTTTTGGACTAATTTGGCCTTGTTATGTTCATGCGAATCTATATGCAGAAAATGAGCACTGGTAACCCGCTTCGGCAAGCGTTACTAAACTAAATTACCACTTAGGCATTCAAAAAAAAATTAAAAAAATTAAAATAAATAAATAAATAAATAAAATAAAATAAAATAAAAATAAATATTTGATGAAAATTATTATTAAAATATTTATAAAATAAATTAAATATTTTAATTGAGATATTTATGGAATAAAATAAATATTCGATGAAAATTATTATTAAAATATTTATAAAATAAATTAAATATTTTAATTAAGATATTTATGGAATAAAATAAATATTCGATAAAATTATTATTAAAATATTTATAAAATAAATTAAATATTTTAATTGAGATATTATGGAATAAAATAAATATTCGATGAAAATTATTATTAAAATATTTATAAAATAAATTAATATTTTAATTGAGATATTTATGGAATAAAATAAATATTCGATGAAAATTATTATTAAAATATTTATAAAATAAAATAAATATTTTAATTGAGATATTTATGGAATAAAATAAATATTCGATGGAAATTATTATGAAATAATTTATTCGAGTGTAATAATAGTAAGAGAATGAAAATATTCTAATTTAATTAAGTAATTAAATTAGAAAGGTAATTAAAGTGGAGTTTATATTAAATAATTAAGTGAAAATGTAACTAATGAATGTCGTGAATACATATGATATGTGTGTAGGATTTGTGGTGAACGGAAGTAGTAATCGTTTAGCATACGCACGAGGCAAGTTTCCTAACCCTACTTGTCATTATTGTTCAAGTTATTAGTTACCTCGAGTAAATTATCATTACTATTATTCAAGTTCAATTGTTATATTAAAGATTTATTATCTTTTCAAGCATGATTCAGTTATACAATAATTGTTCTATTGTATACTTCTTGAGATTATTATTCAAATTGAATATCATTATTGTTGAACCTTATTAGACTAGTGAACTTTATTGATTCAACTAGTCCTTAGTTGATGAACGTTCTAAATTTCGAACCCTTATTGAATTATCCAAACCAAACTTCCTTTAGTGCGGACTCGAATGTCAAGCCCGAGATGAACAACCTCAGTAAAGGAATTTACTTATGCGTTAGCGTTAAGATATTGTGCACGATTATGGTACTGAAATTTGATCCCCAAGAAATGCGAGAAGAAAGGTCCATAGTCTTACGATTAAAGGTTTCAAGTATAATCCTTGTTAACCTAGGACATAGTTCAAGGTCTTATGACCCTCGTAATTCTTTTGATTCTTGTAATTCATTCTTGATTCAAAAGTTGAGCTTTTATTCGGATGTCTTTGATTCACTCGCATGTTATTATCTTTGTTATTTCATTGTTATACTTATAGGCAATAGTGCTCACTCTTGCTTTATAATAACATTGCGATTAAGAACTAAAGAAGCCATTGAACCTTTCACTAGTAAAGGCAAGGGCAAAGTTAGCAAGTGTTGAAGACTTGTTATTTTATTTGATGATGTATTTATGTTAGACTTGAGTTAATGATGTTGTTTAAGACTTATTGTTTATATTTCCGCACGAGATGTTTAAGGTTAGTTCAACCCGGGATTATGTTTATGATTCGGATGTTGTAACCTATAAAGGGAAGATTTTATTTCTATCTATTGCATGGTTTGCATTTATTATGGGTAGATAGATAGATGATATTTGTACGATGAACACCAAATCCGTGGAATCAAGTACCCGGATTGGGGGTGTCACATAAGCATCAATAATCAATACGTGTATTCTTTGTCTGCAACCACATCTCTCTTTGTACTTTTAACAACCGAAAGTGTTTCAACGATTAACGGTAAAACTTCCGTCGTTATTTTCATATAAAGTATTTTGTCGTTTTTCTCAATCAAATAATAATTCCGTTGTTAGGGTCCACTAATAATTGTGTCGATTATATGAATATTCCTGTTAAAGCGAATATTCCCGACCAATCGAATATTATATAACAACTTGCGTACTTTGCAAAATTTATAAATATTACCCACAACTATAACATTATATCAAATTCATTCCATAATATTCAAAAATGATATATATAGAAAATTCATCTTTATTCATAAAAGTTGGGATCTTACAACCTCCCCTTCTTATGAAATTTCGCCCTCAAAATTAGGGTACGTACCTGGTATGTCGAATAGGTAAGGATACCTTGATTTCATTTCTGATTCTAACTCCCAAGTCATTTCCTCAACATCGTGGTTTCTCCACAAAACTTTGACTTGAGGTATAACCTTGGAGCGTAGAATATGTTCCTTCTTATCCAAGATTTGAACAGAAACCTCTTCATACGTCAAATCTTCCGCTATTTCGTTCGGTTCTAACTCAATAATGTGGTTCGGGTCTTCCACATATTTACGTAACATGGATATGTGAAAAACGTTATGAACACGAGACATATTTGGCGGTAAAGCGAGTCTATAGGCCACAGTTCCTACTCGATCGAGGATTAAAAATGGACCGATGAATCGAAGATTGAGCTTTCCTCTCTTTCCAAATCTTGTAACTCTTTTCCATGGAGCAATACGTAACAACACATGATCTCCTATATCGAATTCCACGTCCTTTCGATGAAGATCAGCATAACTCTTTTGTCGATCTTGTGAGGTTTTTATACGTTGTCGGATCGTTTGAATCTTTTCCGTAGTCATACGTACCAAATCCGGTCCCAACAACGTTGCTTCACCCACCTCATCCCAGCATACTAGAGAACGACACTTTCTTCCATACAATGCCTCAAATGGAGCCATGCCAATACTTGCTTGATAACTGTCGTTGTAGGAAAACTCCACCAATGGTAAGAACTTATCCCAACTTCCCTTGAAGTCAAGGACACGAGTCTTAATAAATCTTCAAGAGTTTGAATATTCCTCTCCATCGCCTCGTCTGAATGCGAGGATGATATGCCGAGCTAAATCGTAAATCTGTGCCCATAGCTTTCTGCAAACTAACCCAAAATCGTGAAGTTAATCTTGGGTATCGATCAAAAACTATGGATACTGGCATACCATGCAGTCTTACAATCTCGTTTATGTACATACGAGCAAGACGTTCAAGTGTATAAGTTTCTCGTATCGGTAAGAAATGAGAAGACTCGGTCAATCTATCAACAATGACCCAAATCGCATCTATACCTTGAGAAACCTTAGGAAGACCAGTAACGAAATCCATGGTAATGTGCTCCCACTTCTATTCTGGAATTTCAAGTGGTTGCAATGGACCTTTTGGTACTTGATGCTCCGGTATAACTCGTTGACAAGTTAGACACCTTGAGATAAACAACGCTATCTCTCTTTTCATATTGCTCCACCAAAATGTATGACGAATATCATGATACATTTTGGTACTCCCAGGATGGATTGTAAACGGTGTGTTGTGCGCCTCTATCATGATTTTATACTTTAAATCGTGGTCGTTAGAACACAAAGTTTGGAGTTGACTCAAGTATTCCTTCTTCATCGATTCTTGCTTAGGTGATAGCACCTTCTTGCACTTTCTTCCTCATACTCATCGGCTCCCATGTATCAGTAGCTTGAAAGCGTGACTTTAACTTTATCAATTAAAGTTGGTTCTACTCGTATATTCGCCATCATCACATGGGTCCCTGGAGTCTTTAACTCTATCTCCATCCTTTGCAAGTCACACAAAATGGGCCTTTGTGTTGACAATATCGCACTCGTACTTGCATATGATCTTCTACT
Organism: Panax ginseng; assembly: GCA_020205605.1. NCBI lineage: Eukaryota > Viridiplantae > Streptophyta > Magnoliopsida > Apiales > Araliaceae > Panax > Panax ginseng. The sequence goes on from CM035138.1 coordinate 27,070,631, forward strand.
CAATGCGTCAGCTACCACGTTCGCTTTTCCAAGATGGTATTGGATGGTATGATCATAATCTTTCAACAGTTCAAGCCAACGTCGTTGTCGCATGTTGAGTTCCTTTTGAGTGAAGAAATATTTGAGGCTTTTATGATCCGTAAAGATCTCCACCTTCTCCCCATACAAGTAATGCCTCCAAATTTTAAGTGTGAAGACAACAGCTGCTAACTCTAGGTCATGAGTAGGATAATTCCTCTCATATTCTTTGAGTTGTCTTGAGGCATAGGCTATGACTTTTCCATGTTGTATGAGAACACATCCCAACCCTTTGCCCGAAGCATTACTGTAGATGACAAATCCCTCCGAGCCAGATGATATTGTCAAAACAGGTGCTGAAATGAGTCTCCTCTTGAGTTCTTGAAAACTCTTCTCACATTCTTCGCTCCAACCAAACTTTGTATCTTTCTGAGTCAGCTGAGTTAGTGGAGTAGCTATTCGAGAAAATCCTTCCACGAATCTCCGATAATAACCAGCTAAGCCGAGAAAGCTACGTACTTCGATCACTAATTTAGGTTGCTCCCAGATTTGAATTGTTTCAATCTTTGTCGGGTCAACAGATATTCCATGAATTGATACTACATGCCGAAGGAATGCTACTTCCTCAAGCCAGAACTCACATTTCTTCAACTTGGCATAAAGCTTGTATTCACGAAGCTTTTGGAGTGTCAGCCTCAAGCGTTGCTCATGATCTTCACGGCTTTTGGAGTAAATAAGGATGTCATCAATAAAGACGACCACAAAGTAATCCAAATATTCCTTGAATACCCAGTTCATCATATCCATGAAGGCAGCAAGAGCATTAGTCAATCCAAAGGACATGAATAGGAATTCATAATGCCCGTACCGAGTTCTGAAAGCCGTCTTTGGAATGTCATCGGCTCTGATCTTTAATTGGTGATATCCGAAATGAAGATCAATCTTTGAAAAGAATTTGGCTCCTTGCAACTGGTCAAACAGGTCATCAATACGTGGCAATGGGTACCTATTTTTGATGGTGACATGATTCAACTCCCGATAATCAATACAAAGTCGTATACTCCCATCTTTCTTCTTCACAAATAGAACAGGAGCACCCCAAGGAGACGTACTAGGACGAATGTAACCAATGTCTAACAATTCTTACAATTAGGTCTTTAACTTCTGAAGTTCAATAGGAGCCATTTGATATGGGGCTTTGGAAATGGGTTTTGTACCGGGTTCAAGGTCGATACAAAATTCAATTTCACGCCTGGGGTAGGCCATGAAGTTCTTCAGGAATACGTCGGAATTTATTAACAATAGAAATATCATTCAAATCGGCGTATTTTTGTTTAGATCCGTGACATGAGCTAAGAAAGCTTGACATCCGTTTTTCAATAAACGAATAGCTTTATGGCTTGAGATGACCGTGATTGATTTTAATGGTTTGGTCGCTTGAATTCGCATAATAGGTTGATTAGGAATATGAAAGCTAACAACCTTACGAAAACAATCAATTTTAGCATGATGAGTAGTTAACCAATCAATCCCTAGAATCACATCAAATGCAAGTATTTTCAATGAAATAAGATCGATTGTGTAATGTGAGGTACCGATTTGAACCAAACAAGACTTATAAATAGTGGATGTAATTAAAGTTTCTCCCAACGGAGTTTCCACAGATAAGTCAAAGTCTAATTTCTCCGGAGTCAAATTTAATCGTTGAGCGCAAGTAGGAGAAATAAAAGAATGGGTAGAACTAGTATCAAATAAAGTATAGACTTTGCTAGAGTTTATGATAAGCAACCCGTGATGACCTCATTCGGGTTCCTTACTTTCTGAGTGGTCACAACAAACGCTCTCCCTTGCACTACCGATTTTGACTTTTCTAGGACGGCCTTTGGTGCCTCCATCCTGGCTGAACTTGTCTTCGGTGAACGATAAAATCGGGTTAAGTGACCTTCTCTTCCACAATTATAACATGCTTTGGACGGCATCGCGCAGTTTGGACTGATGTGTCCCTCCCCGCCGCATTTGAAGCATATGATATATGGTCGTTCTCCTTCCTTAACAACGGGTGCTGGTACTGACGTCTTTCCATCATTGTTGAATCTCCTCTTCTTGAAATGTCCATTCTTATTGTTTTGGCCTTGATTACCACCGAAGTGGTTACCACTTCTGGCCTGTTGATTCCCTCCACGCTTGTTGTCACCGCTTCGATGACTGCTCTCACTGGTATTATCATTTTTCCGGCTGCTCTCTTTTGCTTGCGTTTACTCATTATCGCGCTCTACTAACTGAGCCCTATTTACAATATCTGAACACAAACACAATTTATGAGAAATAAGATGTTGACGTATCTCCGGCTTTAAACCTCTTAAAAACATCTGCGTCATTCTCTCTTCATTATCTACCAAGTGGGACATAAACCGAGACAACTCGGCAAACTTAGCTTCGTACTGCGACACGGTCATATTATTCTGCTCCAACTTGATGAACTCTACCTCTTTTATGTGACGAATACTTTCGGGAAAATACTTGTCATTGAATAATTCTTGGAACTTCTCCCAAGACATCTTCAATGCGGCAGGTTGAGTACGCTTTACCGATTCCCACCAGTAATCTGCCTCTCCTCGCAAGATAAAGGCGGCAAAGGGAACCTTTTGCTCCTCGGAGCATCCCAAGACATCAAATATCTTGGTGATCTTCTTTATCCATGCTTCCGCCTTAAGTGGTTTTGGCTCTCCAATAAACTTCGGTGGTCCCAACTCCTTGAACTGTTTAACGGTGACCGTCCGAGAGTTTTCAGTGTTTCCACCTACATTTTGGACAGAGCCGGCTCTACTTTCTTTGTTGCATGAATTGCATAAAGCCTCTGAACATTCCATCATTCATCATTTGGTCAGTGTTGTTGTTTGCATGAGGATTGTCGCCTTCCTGATGCACATTATCCTGATTATTGATATGTGGTGAATCAATGGTCGCCTATGCTCCATTGCTATTCTCAATATTCTCGGATGTCATTTTCAGATACTACCACAAAACAAAGGTTAATTGACATGTAACATATAATCCCTATATTCTGACCGACCAATTAAATACCAAATAAACTTAAGTATGTCATACTAGCGAAGGAATTCTCCGTCTCTCCCCTCCTAGTTCTATTCTCACAACTTAGCCAGGGATCATATCCCTAAGCTTTGATACCAACTGTGACGCCCCCAAAATAGGTATACATCACCTATTCTGAGTCGCCAAATACATGGTATAAAATTTAAATAAAACTTAATTATACAACAGTCATGTAAAATACGACTAAACATATGCTGTGAGTTTTAATACAAATATTGTCATCTAGACAATATACAAACTCAATGGGGTCCTCATTACATTTATTATCACACTATTTTATAGAATAGTGAGGACTACTAATGCTATTATCACGGACCATCACGTTCCCCGACTAGTCCCTCGCTACGTTCTCATTTCACAAGAGAACAATGAAAGCAAAAAGGTGAGCTCAACTTGCCCAAAGAAGAAATATTATGACTAAGATAATGCAGAATAAATTATCATTAGCCTTCAACAATGTTAAACTGATAAAATATAACAAACATCAAGTTTAACTGCAGTGGAACAAGCAATCCATTAGAAGAGTCAAGTAGAGAATAAAATCTACTATCTTCTATGATTTAAAAGGTTTTTCATGACTTTTATCGCTGAGACTCAGCTTAATAAATAATCCACATCATCCCTGCACTACGGCCAAGGATATTCATTAGTATTACAACCACAAATTACCATGCACCACAGCCAAGGACATTCGTGTATTCATCAATGGTCATGATCATGCCAACAACTGTCCATCAATGCACTACGGGTCAATGAGGACTTTTTCCACATCATTTGTAACATTACGGTCATGATTACACCGAATAATCCCTGGTCATAATCATACTAAGTCCATCTATGCACTACAGGCCACAGATGACTTTCAATATAATATAAACATGAGGATGATGACAATGATATAAGAATTCAATAAAACAAGGTCAAGAATTAATTTATCCAGGAACTAATAATGTCCAAATTGTCAACATGATACTTCTTTGTAGAGTAACACTCAAGAATGCTCAGAAGAATATTTCCATGAAAAGATACTAGATGAAGCATAATTATCAAGGATATTCCACTAATTTCATGGAGTATAGAAGTCAAAACTTTAACCAACTGAGTATAATAAAGAACAGAATAACAAAAGAAATCACCAGGCATGCGATAGACCGCACAGACATGTTATTCCAACAGATTAATAAATAATGGAACCAGGTCATGCATAAACGCACCGACATGATATTCCAGCAGAATAATAAAAAATGGAACCAGGTCATGCTTAAACGCACCGACAAGATATTCCAACAGAATAATAAATAATGGAACTGTGTCATGCATTATACGCATTATATGCATGTGATGTTCCAATGTAATAATAAATAATATAATAATGTAAGAATTTCACTAAGTATAGGTATCTCACAGATACAAAAAGTTATTCCAATAGAATAATAAAGAATGGAATAACAAAAGAATTTCACCAATAAGAAAGAAGGAATACCCTAACGAAAGTACAACAAATAATATCCCTTACAAAGAAAAGAAAGAGTATTTTAACCGGTAGTATGAGGATATACTCAAAGAAAACTTGCACTACGCTTCAAAGCTTTCTTAAACTCTAAAGAAATATGCTCAAGATTATAGAAGAAGAACTCTCTATAGTTTTCTCTCTAGAGTTTGGTGAATTCATAAAAAATAATGAAGGAATGAGCTTTATTTATAGAAGAATGGATTAGATAAGTAACTAATTCATGAACAAATCCAGATTGATTTACTTTAAACAGACGGTCCAGATTGGTTTACAATAAAATATAATATATTCTATTTATAATCTAATAAAATGAATAACTTTATAAAAGTATTCTGTTTTATATAAAAAGCTTTTCTGTTTTATTACATTAATAATACTAATAAAACAAAATTCATCATCATTATTATAATTCACAATATTAATTGACCAGGTCGTTCCCAGGAAAGAGGGGGCTTTCCAATAAGGATTTCTCCCCATTGGCGCGCAATTAGGTGACTAAACCTCTCCTTGACAGAACTTCTAGACATCGTTAATATTGCAAATAATAATATTAATAACTTTGTCATCTCAATTATTAATTATAAAATATTGACAATAATTGAATCAAATAACGTGAGATACTTGCGCAAAGAATTTGTAACAATAATTGAACAAAAGCGAGTGAAGTTATTTGAGTTATCCGAGTTTGCACCTCATTTGGTAGAGAATGAGGAGCGAATGACAAGGATGTTTCGAGAGGTCTAAAACCGCGATTCTGGTCAATACCTTATCTCTCATAAATTTTTTCTCTGTATTGGATGTTGTCAACATGGCTCAATTATTAAAGCGAGATAGTGAGTATGTTCAACCGAGGGACCACAACCGAGGTCATCATCTGGGTGGCAAGCCGATCATCGAGCGATGATAACCAATGAGGAGGAAAAATACGAACAAAGGCGGTAACCACTCGGGTGGTCATCGTGGCCATGATAATAGAAGAGGTGAGTCAAGTGGAAATTTTAAAAAGAGGAGATTCAACAATGACGGGAAGACATCAGCACCAACACCAACAACAAATTCTAGGGGAGGAGAACGACCACCGGTCGTGTGTTATAAATGCGAGAAAGAGGGACATATCAGTCCAAACTGTTCACAACAATCCAAGGTATGTTATAACTGTGGAAAGGAGGGCCATATAGCTCGAGACTGTTCTGTAGCAAAACCAAGTTCAGCAAGGATGGTAACTCCAAAGGCTATCCCGGATAAGTTAAAATCAGCGGTTCCTGGAAGAGCGTTTGTCGTGACTGGCCAAAACGCGAGAAACCCGAACGAGGTGATCACGGGTAAGCTAATCTTGAATTCTTGCGAAGTTTATACCTTACTAGATACCGGTTCTACCCATTCTTTTATCTCTCCTGCTTGTGCTCAACGTGTAAACTTGACTCCGGAGAAATTAGACTTTGATTTATCAGTGGAGACTCCGTTAGGAGAAACTTTTGTTACGTCCACTGTTTATAAATCTTGCTTAATCCAAGTTGGCACTATCACATTACATGTTGATCTTATCTCTTTAAAGATACTTGTTTTTGATGTGATTTTAGGAATTGATTGGTTAACCACTCATCATGCCAAAATTGATTATTTTCGTAAGGTTGTTAGTTTTCATATTCCTAACCAACCTGTTATGCAAATTCAAGCAACTAAACCACTAAAATTAGTCACTGTCATATCAAGCCATAAAGCTATTCGTTTATTAAAAAACGGATGTCAAGCTTTCTTAGCCCATGTTATGGATTTGAACAAAGACAAGTCAGATTTGAATAATATTTCTATTGTTAGAGAATTTCCTGATGTATTTCCTGAAGAACTTCCCGGTATACCCCCAGAACGTGATGTTGAATTCTTTATTGATCTTGAACCGGGTACAAAGCCCATTTCTAAAACCCCATATCGAATGGCTCCTATTGAACTTTAGGAGTTAAAAGTCCAACTACAGGAATTGTTAGACATCGGTTTCATTCGTCCTAGTACATCTCCTTGGGGTGCTCCTGTTTTATTTGTAAAGAAGAAAGACGGGAGTATGCGACTTTGTATTGACTACCAAGAATTGAACCATGTCACCATTAAGAATAGGTATCCGCTACCTCGCATTGATGACTTATTCGACCAGTTGCAAGGAGCACAATTCTTTTCAAAGATTGACCTTCGTTCTGGATATCATTAGCTGAAGATTAAAACTAAGGATATTCCAAAAATTGCCTTCAGAACTCGGTACGGGCATTATGAATTCTTAGTCATGTCTTTTGGATTGACTAAGGCTCCTACTGCTTTCATGGATATCATGAACCGAGTATTCAAGGAATATTTGGATAAGTTCGTTGTTGTCTTTATTGATGACATCCTCATCTATTCCAAAAGTCGTGAAGATCATGAACACCATTTGAAGCTGATACTTGAAAGGCTTCGTGAAAACAAGTTATATGTTAAGCTAAAGAAATGTGAGTTTTGGCTTGAGGAAGTAGCATTCCTTGGGCACGTGGTGTCAGAACATGGAGTATCTGTTGACCCGGCGAAGATTGAAGCAATACAAAGTTGGGAGCAACCGAAGTCGATGACTGAAGTGCGTAGCTTTCTGGGCTTAGCTGGTTATTATCGGAGATTCGTGGAAGGATTTTCTCGAATCACTACTCCGTTAACTCAGTTGACTCGAAAGGATACAAAATTTGTATGGATCGAGGAATGCGAGAAGAGTTTCCAAGAGCTCAAGAGGAGACTCATTTAGGCACCTGTTCTGGTAATACCATCTGGTTCGGATGGATTTGTTATATACAGTTGTGCTTCAGGCAAAGGGTTAGGATGTGTTCTCATGCAACATGGGAAAGTCATAGCCTATGCCTCATGACAACTCAAATAATATGAGAGGAATTATCCTACTCATGATCTAGAGTTGACAGCAGTCGTTTTTGCGTTGAAAATCTGGAGACACTACCTGTATGGGGAGAAAGTGGAGATCTATACGGATCATAAAAGCCTCAAATACTTCTTCACCCAAAAGGAACTCAACATGCGGCAACGACGTTGGCTCGATTTGTTGAAAGATTATGATCATACCATTCAATACCATCCTGGAAAAGCAAACGTAGTAGCTGACGCATTGAGTAGAAGATCGTATGCGGGTACGAGTGCGATGTTGTTAACACAAAAACCCATTTTGTACGATTTACAAAGGATGGAGATTGAGTTAAAGACTCCAGGGACCCACGTGATGATGGCGAATATACGAGTAGAATCGACTTTAATCGATAAAGTTAAAGATGCTCAAGCTACGGACCTGGAGCTGATGCGTATGAAGAAGAAAGTGCAAGAAGGTGTTATTCTAGAAGCAAGAATCGATGAAGAAGGAATACTTCGATTCAACTCCAGACTTTGTGTTCCTAACGATTTTGACTTGAAGCATAGAATTATGATGGAGGCACACAACACACCGTTTGCAATCCATCCTGAGAGTACCAAAATATATCATGATATTTGACACACATTTTGTTGGAACAATATGAAGAGAGAGATCGTGGAGTTTACATCGAGGTGTTTAACCTGTCAACGTGTAAAGGCGGAGCATCAAGTGCCAAATGGTCCATTGCAACCACTTGAGATTTCGGAATGGAAGTGGGAACACATTACCATGGATTTCATTACGGGTCTTCCCAAGGTTTCTCAAGGCATAGATGCGATTTGGGTTATTGTTGATAGATTAACCAAGTCTACTCATTTCTTTCCTATTTGAGAAACTTATTCCCTTGAACATCTTGCTCGTATGTACTTGAATGAGATTGTGAGATTGCATGGCATGCTAGTATCCATAGTTTCAGATCGTGACCCAAGATTCACTTCAAGATTTTGGGTTAGCTTGCAGAAAGCTATGGGCACATATTTACGATTTAGTTCAGCATACCATCCTCAAACAGACGGACAATCAAAGAGGACTATTCAAACCCTGGAAGATCTATTACGACTCTGTGTTCTAGATTTCAAAGGAAGTTGGGATAAGTACTTGCCACTGGTGGAATTCTCCTACAACAACAGTTATCAAACAAGTATAGGCATGGCTCCATTCGAGGCGTTGTATGGACGAAAGTGTCGTTCTCCAGTATGTTGGGACGAGGTGGGAGAAGCAACGTTGTTGGGACCAGAATTAGTACGCATGACTACAAAAAAGATCCAAATGATTCGACAACGTATTCAAACCTCACAAAATTGACAAAAGAGTTATGCTGATCTTCATCGAAAGAATGTGGAATTTAACACTGGAGATCTTGTATTGTTACGTATTGCTCCATGGAAGGGAGTTACAAGATTTGGGAAGAGAGGAAAGCTCAATCCACGATTTGTTGGTCCATTTGAGATTCTTGACCGAATAGGAAATGTGGCCTATAGACTCGCATTACCTCCAAGTATGTCTCGTGTTCATAATGTTTTTCACATATCCATGCTTCATAAATATGTGAAAGACCCGAACCATATTATTGCGTTAGAACCAGATGAGATAGCCAAAGATTTAACGTACGAAGAAGTACCTGTTAAGATCTTGGATAGGAAAGAGCATGTCCTACGCACCAAGGTGATACCACAAGTTAAGGTTTTGTGGAGGAACCATGATATTGTAGAAATGACCTGGGAGTTGGAATCGGAAATAAAAGCGAGGTACCCTCACCTTTTTGATACACTAGGTACGTACGTCAATTTCGAGGACGAAATTTTATAAGGAGGGGAGGTTGTAAGACCCCAACTTATTATAAATAAAATTGAATTTTCCTCTATTCATTATTCTAAATTAATAAGGTGTTACTTTGATATAATGTTTTGGTTATGGGTGAAATGTGCAAATTTTGCAAAATAAGTAAGTGGTTATAAAATATTCATTGTTGTCGGGGAATATTCGTTTGGTCGTGGAATATTCTTGTTGTCGGAGAATATTCGTATGACGTCGCAGTCATTTGTGAGCCCCATAACAGAATAACTATCGGATGAAAAAAACAACAAGTTTGAGTTTTTATAAATAACGGCGTAGTTGTTACCGTTAACACTGTTGGAATACCCGGTGATTAAAATACAGTAATACGCGTGGTTACACAATAGCACACGGTTTTTGCACAATATTTTTGAATTATTGATTCTTACGTAAGAAGGCACTACTCAATAATTGTTACATTAATTACTGTTCAATATTTTATTTTATTGGATCAATAATTGATGTGTTGATATTTTATATTATTGTTGTTTCAATAATTATCACTGCACAGTATTTCCCATTATCGGATCAATAATTCATATTATTTGAATAATTTTATGAGATATCATTATTAACAATGTCTAGAAAGTTCTGTCAAGGAGAGGTTTGGTCACCTAATTGCGCGCCAGTAAGGAGAAATCCTTATTGTAAAGACCCTCTTTCCTGGGAACTGTCTGGTTGTCATAATTGTGATTCTGTAATATTATTTGTGAATAATTAATTATTGATTTATATGATAAAGAAATATTTATTTGATGTGGGCATAAATGATGGATTTATTTATTTTATGTGGTTATAAATGAAGGAATTAATGTTGAGGTGTTTTATAAGTATTTTGTCGGAGTTGAGGTATTAAAAATCACCCGTTTGTGTATTTCGGATACTTTCTATTTGGAATTTGGAAAAACTTTCTTCTGTAAAGTTGTAGAGAATTTGATTTTGTGTGGAATGGACATAGAATTCGTATTTTATGATAAACGGGCTATTTTCTATGATTTACTGAAGTTTTGAAAAATAAAATAATTTTTATTAATTTATGGGTGGGACCCACTTTTGTGATTTAAAGCATGAGAAATTTCTTTGGGATTTTTCAAGAGTGGCATGCTGGTCTTTGATGGCTAGCATGCGTAGAATGAAGAATAAATAAAATAATATTTTATTATTTTAGTCTCCTATGGCGTTTTAACATTTTTCTATAAATAGACGCTTAGGTTAGAATTGAAAATCACACCAGAAACAAGTTTTCTTTCTCTCTAGATTATCGAGCGTATTTTTGTGAGTATTTAGATACTTTGAGAGTTGTTGTTTGGTACAAGTTTTCTTCGGCTTTCTATCCGATATTCCGATCAGAAGTACCGTTATTTTGAGGTAAGGGATGTTATTTTCTTCGTAAATAATATTATTTCTTTCGATATCATTATGCCAAAATATTGGTTTGAACTTTTTATCAAATTTGGAACTTTTTGTGTCAGGGTTACTATTCACGTATACGGCACTATTCACGAATACGGCACTATTCATCAAAAAATAAAATTTTCTTCTTTTTGTCCAAAATGTCTATTATGATTACTATCTTTGATTGTATCCATGTTTTGATCTTTATTTTTGAATTCTGCTTCAAAATTGGTTATTATGGAGTATTATTGATCTTGGATAAACTGTTATACGAATCCTTACTATTTGTCCTTACATCTCCTTTGGATTCGTTTTCTTTAAAATATTTTTCATCATTCTCAGTCCTAAATGATGATATTACTGAATATCTTTGGCCTGTAGTTCAAAGATGAATGATTAACTGATGAATATCTTTTGCTCGTGGTGCAAAGATGAACAGGTGTTGAGATGAACATGACCAACTGGTGATACAAATGAATATCTTTGGCCTGTAGTGCAAAGATGAATATTTGATTAAAGATGTATATTGATTGTTATTACAGGGATAAAATATTGATGATGGACTTTTAAATCTTAGAAGATAGTAGAACTCATTCTCTACTTGACTCTTCTAATGGATTGTTGTTTTCACTGCAGTTGTTGATCTAAAACTTGTTGTCTATTATATTTTATCAGATTTTTCCCTTTTGAAGACTAATGATAAATTTTTGTATATTATCTTAGTCATAATATTCTTTACTGGGCTAGTTGTGCTCACCCTTTTCATTTTTGTTCCATTTTTCTTCTCAGGAGGTGAGAACATAGCAGGATCTAGTCGGGGTATGGAGTGATGGTTCTAAAAAGATGTTTTAGCAGTCCTTACTATTTCTGTAAAATAGTGTTTGAATAATTATAATGATGACTTATTTGAGTGTGGATATTGTCTAGAAGACAATATTTGTATTTAAAATCACAGTATGTGTTGTCGTATTTTGTACGACAATTGTATTATTGAAGTTGTAGTTTGCTTTCTGTACCATGTATTTGACGACTTAGAATGGGTGTTGTATACCTATTTTGGGGGCGTCACAATAATAAATAGAGAAAATTTGATTTTATTTATAATAAGTTGGCGTTTTATAATTTGAGAATAGTTCTCACAGCTAAGAAGCTATCTTATGTCCTTAATACGCCTATCCCTGCAATGGTCGCCGACAATGCCTCTGAGGAAGAGATTGCTACTTTTAGAAAGTGACAAGATGATGCACAGTTGGCTCAATTCATCATGTTCGCATCCATGAGTAACGAGCTTCAACGTTAGCATGAAACTATGGATGTTCCTACTATATTCCTGCACATCAAGTAGTTGATGGTGAGGAAAATAGGACTAATAGATATTAGATATCTAAGGAGCTCTTCCGATCTAGAATGACTAATGACACTACAGTACAGATAAAAGTCCTTAATATTATCAATTTAATTGATCAATTAGGACAACAGGTTTTATCATGGATGGAGAGTTGAGCCAAAATTTGATCATGCACTCACTCATGGACTCCTTTCATAATTGTTGTGAATTTTTCATATGAACAAGCTAGATATCAGCATAGCTGATTTGCTTAACATGTTGAAAAATGTTGAGAGTCACTTTCCAACGACCATGTCTTACTGGTAGGAGCAAAATGATCTTCTGAAAAGAAGAATGATTCAAAGAAGGTAAATATAAAGGAAAAAACAAAGGATAATAAGAAAAAAAATTGATACGGATAGCAATGGAGTTTGCTTCCACTGCAATAAGCCAGGACATTGGAAAAGAAACTGCGAGAAGCATCTTGCAGAGCTAACCAAAAGAAGCTTAGTGAAGTTTCGGTTATAAATACAAATTTGTTCATGATTTGAAATAAATTTTTCTTTAAGTCAAGGTTCTACTTGGGTATTGGATACCAACTTTGGTTATCATAAATATAGATTTATGTAGGGACCAAGCAGAAGTAAAAAACTAAACAAATATAAGTAATCCTATGTGTGGGAAATGAAGCAAAGGTTGCCACATTAGCCATAGAAACTTATAGTTTAGCAATGCCTACGGGAAAATCTATTAAGTCAATAAGTTGTTATTGTATTCCAGTTCTTGTTAGAAATATTATTTCCATTTTATTGTTGGACAATGAAATCTTTGGTATTATATTTAAGAATAATTGTTGTTCTATTTATAATAATAATATTTCGTATAGAACTGAAATATTACTTAATGGATTTTGTATACTTGACTTATGTGAAAATAATTTTGCAAATTGAACAAACTAGTATAAAAAAATGAGATGATCATTCAAAGAGTTGAATGCGTATATTTGCTGAAATACAAGTGTGAATTATTTGAAAGGTTCAAAGAATTCAGAAATGAAACAAATTGGCAAAGTATTAAGATTCTTTGATTAGATCAAGGAATAAATACTTGTGCAATAAGTTTCCAGATCATCTCAAATGGTTTTCTCATAATGGACGCCTCCTGATACGCAATAATTGATTGATGTATCTGAAAGAAAAAAATCATACCTTGTTAGACATGGTACGGTCCATAATGATTTTACCGACATTCCAGTATCCCTTTCGGGTCATGCCCTAGAAATGGTTGCATATCTACAAAAAGTTAACCTCAAAATCCGACCCCAAGACTCTATAAAAGTTATGGACAAGGAGGATTCCTAATCTTAAGTATGTTAAGATAAGGGGTTGTCCAACTTATGTGAAAAGGTTTCAAAAGGATAAGTTTGGGACAAAATTTGACAGGTACAGATTTATGGGACATCCTAAAGTAAGTTTAGGGTATATGTTCTATAATCCTACTTAGCAAAAAGTGTTTGTTTCAAAACATGTTGCCTTCTAAGATAAAAGTGTTTATCATTGAAGGGGCTAGTGGGAGGATAATAGATCTTGAAGAGTTCAAGAACCACAAATCACTATAAGTTAAATAAGAGGAACCTGTAGATAGACCTATTGTACCACAACCGAATCGTAAATCTAGAATAGTACCGAAGATACCTAGGAGGTATGGATTCATCATAGATGATGATGATGAGGTACACATCATAGAAGATGATGAACCAGTTACATACGATGAGGTAAGAGTTGTAGACACTCAGAGAACTGAATTGAAGCAAGTTTCTCAAATATGGAACATTCGTTTTGATGAGACAATCAAAAGAGTTTGATTTTATCACAAATAAGAAAGAACCTAGTGTGTACAAAATGGTCAGTGGGAGAGTCGTGACATTTCTAGTATTATATGTTGATATACTACGGATAAGGAATGACATACCAATGCTATAATCAGTAAAGATAAAGTTGTCTAAACATTCCTCCATGAATGATTTGGGAAGAGTATCTTAATTAGGGATACAAATCTATATAGATAGATTTAAGAGGATGCTCGACTTAACCCAAGAAACGTATATTCATTTGATGCTAAAGTCATTTAGCATGTCAAACTCTAAGAGATGTCTCATGTTGATCAGTCATGGAGTGTATCTCTCTTAATAGTCCCCATAGACTCCTGAAAAGAGAGATCGCATGAATGATAATCATGTATACAATGAAATATACGAGACCTGACGTGGATCAGTCATATTCTGGAGAAGATCACCGTAAGACACTGAAAAACATCTTAAAGTACTTAACTGGCGCTAAGGATGTGATCATATTTATGGTGGGTCTGAATTAAAACTAGAGGGCTTAACAGACTTGAGTTTTTTAGACAGACCAAGACGAAAGAAAATCCACTTTAAGGTAAAGCGTTACCTTAAACGGTGGTGCAGTGAATTAAAAAGGTTCCAAACAGCAAAGAGTTGTTGGTTCAGTGATAAAGACAAAGTATATAGCTATAAATGAAGCTACAAGTTGATTGTTTGGATAAAAGTTCATTACAGAACAAGGAATAATTTCTACGTCTCATCTTGGATCTAAACATGTGTTGTGACACTTTCATTTGATTATAAGAATCATTGAAAGATGGGAAATCACTATAGAGATAGTGAAATCTCAAGAACAACATTACATATCCATTAACTAAAGCTTATCCAACAGCAGGATAATCGTCACTTAGAGAAGAAGGGTATGAGATACTATGGCGATTGGCTTTAGTGCAAGTGGGAGATTGAAAGTAGTATACACAGAAGCCAATCATGTTTAATGATAAAGCATATACTTTGTAACAATCTTATTCATTTATTAATAAAAAGTATTAATTTATTAAAAGCTTTTAACTATCTACATGATGCTATTTTATAATATGTGATAAACCCATAGTTTTAAGTAATGCATTTAGAATAATGATGATGATCATTCTAATGAGATCTAAATTCTTAGAAAGCTTAAAACTAAAATAGTTCCCAATCGTTGGATTACTAAATTGGGGATTAGTGAATCTGGATAGATTGGTACATACGTTGCTTGCTCATTGGATGAGGAGGATTGATCTCATGATCATTTGTGTGGAGACACTAAAGTAAGTATGTAGGTGCTTATTAGAGAATAAGTACACTGAACGTGGCTCGCTAAGGAATACCAAATGGAGTTTTACTTGCCTGTCAATAGGAATTCCTATAGTGATAGTAGTACAAGTGATCCTTGGACTTAAGATCATCATAGTATCTTGTGTGTGATAAGTTATACTTTGACTTATTCCTTAAGACCCTTAAGGTATATTAAAGGGTATGCTTGGGTATAATAAGTTGTACATGGAGATAATGTATGATCAATAAAGAATCTACCACTTCTAGTAAAAGAAGAGAAATGTCCTATGTGATTTAATAAATGACAACTTGAGTAGTCCTTGGCAAGCGAATGAAATTAGAAAGGAGTTTCTAATTTGCATTATTTGGAGTTGTGCATTTAAGAGTCGAAATACATATAATTAAATAAAATAAGACTTGACAGTAATTCCATGTCATATATTTAATTGGGACATTGTATGGTGGAAGGATTGAATTGTACGGTAACTATTTACTCAAAGGTTCTTTTATGATTAATGTTGAAATCTATATTATCTGGAAAGTCGTTATCTGGAAGGTTCTTTGGACGTATAGATTAGGAGTTATGATTTTTATGGAAAAAGACTATTTTAAAAGTAAACCCTTATAACTCCTTGTGGTTAACTCCAAAATTGGTGAAATTTTTATTAGGAGTACAAGTATATAACAGAAGTATACTCTGTAAATTTCGGAATTTTTGCACAAAAGTACAATTTATGATAAATATCTAAATATTCGGCAGTTTTGGCCATATGAAAAATAGTAAATGAATTTTAAAAATTTCGGAAAATATATATGTTCAATATGGGACTATATTCTGCTAAATCCCAGAAAAGAAATATTTTTGGGACTAATTTGGTATTTTTCATGAAAATGGACTAGTTATGAGTAAATGAATTAAATATGTTATGTGAAGTAATAAAATTAGAAAATAGGATTTTATGGCTTGAGAATCCTATATGAGGTATATGCAGATTTTTGGTGAGGGTTTTGGTTATTGGTGATAAAATCTTATGAGTTTGGCATTTTAGGATGATTAAATGCATTATTTAGTAAAGTGTAAACAATTAAAATAAATTATTTATAAGTTTATGAAATGTTATTTTTTCAATATCATTATACCGAAATATTGGTATGGATTTTATTGTGGAATTTCTATCTTTTTGTGTAGGGGTTACTATTCACGTATACGGCATTATTCACGTATACGGCATATTTTATGTATATGGTACTATTTACGTATGTGACATTATTTACGTATACGGTACTATGTACGAATACGGATTACTATTCACGAGTTACTATTTACGAGTTACTATTTACGAGTTACTATTCACGGGGTACTATTCACGACAAAATTTATTTCTTTTTCTGACCAAATTATCGTTGATTTATGAATCTTATTCTTGAAATTAAATGCAGTTGTTGATCATATTGTTTTTATTATCATATATAACATTTTTATAATCCTGGTGATGAAATTTCTCTTTGGCTTGAGTGTAAAGATGTGTAGATTATTGGTATGATCGTGACTATGGGTTCTCTTTGGCCTGTAGTGTAAAGATGAACAGTTGTTGAATATCTTTGGCCTATAGTGCAAAGATGAACTGTTGTTGAATATCTTTGGCCTGTAGTGCAAAGATGAACTATTGTTGAATATCTTTGGCCCGTAGTGCAAAGATGAACTGTTGATGAATATCTTTGGCCCGTAGTGCAAAGATGAATTTATTAGTATGATTATGAACAGGAACTGTGATTTGGTATAACCATGATCTTTGATGTTTTGGTAAAGACATGTGATGAAAATTATCTTAAATCCCTAGATGCGAATAGAATTTTGAATCACAATTATGATTATGAGTTATTAATATGATTGTGGATCGAAGCTGTTGATTGATGTTACTGAGGATAAAACATTGTTGGTGGATTTTTAACATGGAAGATAATAGACTTTATGGTCTATTTGACTCTTCTAATGGATTGCTCGTTCCGTTACAACTATGGTTAAAAAATTTTATCATCTACCATATGTTCTAAATCTCTTATTTATTACTGTTGAAGGCTATTGATAATTTATTTATCTTTAGTCATGATATTCTTTATTGGGCTAGTTGAGCTCACCCTTTTGCTTCATAATTCCTTTCAGGTAATGAGTGTAGCTGGGTCGAGCGGGGGTAACAAGGGAATAGAACGGTGGTCTCTAGCTGTGGAGTTCTCCCTAAACAGTATAGAAAAGTGTGTTATATTTTATACATCATTTTGTAGTTATATTTGGTGAATCAAATAGGGTGAGGCGAACCCAACGTTGGAAGGGTGTTTTTCCACTATCATACAAGATGTGTAATGACATACAACCTCGTGTCATCATAAGACAAGGTTGTGCACATCCACTTGCTGAGTATATCTACGAGCACTACTTATATAATCTTGGTGTTTGGTTGAAGTATAACTCTCAATTAGAGACAGTGGAGATAATGATATGTCAAGAGAAGACTCACCATTGGAAAGAATATGATAGTAATCTTCTCATTTTTCTCTGGGGTCTATTGGGTCAACCAAGGATAATTTCGTGGACATAATGAATCTATCATAACCTAAGACGCATGGGCTCCCATGTACGAAGGTTTCCTTGAGCACTTCCCAAAGATTCTAATTTCTAAAACAGTTTTTGACTATACATTTATGTAAGGTGCCATTGTGACGTGTTATCCAAGGTTGGGATGAGATGAAAGTAGTATGCATACAAGCCAATCATGTATGATGATAAAACATATACTTTGTAATCAATCTTATTTATTTATTAATAAAAGAATTATTTATTAAAGGCATTTATTATCTACATGGTGCTGTTTTAATAATATGTGATAAACCCATAGTTTTAAGCAATGCTTTTAGAATCATGATGAAATCATGCTAATGAGATCTAAATTCTTAGATAGCTTAAAGCTAAAATGTTCCCAATCAATGGATTACTAAAAAGGGGATTAGTGAATCCGGATAGATTGGTACGTACGTTGCTTGCTCATTGGATGAGGATGATTGATCTCATGATCATTTGTGTGGAGACACTAAAGCAAGTATGTAGGTGCTTATTAGAGAATAAGTTCCACCGAGCATTGACTCGCTAAGGAATACCTAATGGAGTTTTACTTATGCATCAATAGGAATTCACTGTAATGATAGTAGTACAAATGATCCTTAGACTTGAAATCATCATAGTATCTTATATATAATGAATTACACTTTGACTTATTCCTTAAGACTCTTAGATTATATCAAAGGCTATGCTTGGGTATAATAAGTTATATATGAAGATAATGAATGATCAATAAAGAATCTACCACTTCTAGTAAAAAAAGAGAAATGTCCTATGTGATTCGATAAATGACAACCCAGGAATCCTTGGCCAAGGTGGAATGAAATTAGAAAGTAGTTTCTAATTTGCATTCATTAGGAGTTGTGCATTTAGGAATCGAAATACATATAATTAAATAAAATAAGACTAGACAGTAATTCCATGTCTTATATTTAATTGGGACGTTGTATGGTAGAAGGATTTAATTGTACGGTAACTATTAACTCAAAGGTTCTTTTATGATTAATGTTGAAATCTATATTATCTGGAAAGTCGTTGATCGCTAGGGAGACTTATCCCTATTGTAGAATAAATATTATTTATTTAATTAAATTAATCGTTTAATTTATTTATTTAAATAAGATTAGAATTGTTCTAATTGATTTATTCATAACCGGTTTAATATGGAGAACCTAAAGGGTCACACCATAAAATGAAGAATAATTATTTAAGAAGTTAATGGCATAATCGTAATAATATGTTTAAGTATATTTAATTTAATCTATGGTGATAGAATAAATTAAATAGCTTAATATTTATTATTTAATATTTTAGAAATATTAAATATAAATTAATAAGAGGAGTCTTATTAATATTATTACAATTATTATTATTTTAATTTCTAAAAGAGTTTATGAATTAATTTAATATAAGTACTCTCATTTATTCCTAATAGGATTAGGAGGGAAAATTAGTTAAAGGAGTTTAATTAATTATCCATAATAGGATTAGGGAGCCCATTTAATTAAAAGAGTTTAATTAAATAAATAATACCTTATTTTAATTAAAATAGGGTTACCTGATATCTTTATAAAAGGAGTCTTATATCAGATATTAAAGATACGTAATTCCAAGAGTTGAAGAGTACGCCCCCTTTTTCTATAGAGATAGGAAAAACTAGGGTTTGAGCCAATACACCCTTCTTCTTGAAAATTGTTCTTTCTTGGTGGATCACCTCTAGAGGCCATACACTTGGGTGGCTTACATTGATCAAAGGAAGGAATCAACTCGAAGATTCAAGGAGATCGCGAAGAAGTAGGAGGTGAACTCGTACCTGAGGAAGCTCGTTTCTACAAGGGTATGATTTCATTATTTCTTATTCTTCGTTTAATTAATAATATGCATAAAGGATGATCCGGGTAATTGGTTTGTGAAAAATTTTAAAATCTGATTTTATTATACTTCTGCTATTCTTGCAATTTGATTGATGCTTTGATTTTCACAAAAACCTAACATGAGAGTCACAGTTGGTATATATTTGTATCAAAACTCACAGCATATGTGTTGGTATGTATTTTGTCACAGTTGGTATCAGAGCTTAGGGATATGGTCTCTGGCGGAGATCGGAGAATATAACTAGGAGGGGAGAGATGAGTAAATCCTTCGCTAGTGTGTCCTACCTAAGCTTATTTGTTGGTCGGTCATAATATACGGATATTATGTGATACGTTAATTTGTTTAATTAACCCTTATTTTATGGCAGTATTTGAGAATGACAGCTGAGAATGTTAACAATGGAGTGAATGAGACCGCGAGGATACCTACAATCACCAACCATGATAATGTGATGTCAAGCGAAGAAGGAATTAGAGATATTCTGTACCATGTATTTGGCGACTCAAGATATGTGATGTATACCTATTTTGGGGCGTCATAATTATTCAATTAATAATAATTTATTATTAGAGTTAAAGTGAAATAAAAATAAATACTTAATGTTTATAAATTCTAAATATAATGGAAGCAATTTTTTTTGTATGTGTGATTTAAACATTTAGGGGATCAATTTAAATTAGGAAAGAGTTTGTATATATATTATCATAAAAATATATTGGCTCATATTATAGAGAAATAAAATATTTTGTGACGTCCTCAAATTCGGGTTTATACCATTCAATTTGAGTTGTCAAAATACAAATAAAATACATAAATTCTCTTATTTATAATTATTACAATGTCGTGTATAGTACGACAACACACAAACTAAGTTTTTAGTACAATTAATTCACACTATTTGACAACTTGGTGAGAACTACTACAACTACTAACTCGGACCATCATTCCATTACCTTGTTCTTTTCGCTAGTCCCAACTACGCTTTCATTTCTTGAAAGGAATTATGAAACAAAAGAGTAAGTTCAAATATTCAGTAAAGAATATCATGATTAAGATAACGAAGAATAAGTTATCCTTGGCTTTCAAAATCAAAGATTTAGAAAATGATAGACAACATAAATTTTCAACAAACAACTGCAGCGGAATGAACAATCTATTAGAATAATCAAATCATAAGGTTTACTATCTTCTCCAATAAAAAATAAATTTACAACTAAGATTTCATCAACTGTAACACCAATTTTCATGATCAAGACAATTCACAGTTCCTTTTTGCACTCAGACTAAAGAGAACTTTCACCATATTCATACGACAGAGCAATCATTGGTGGACCCCATAACGGAATAACTGTCGGATATAGAAAGCAACAAAAATAACCTTTTTAAATATTAACGACAAAACTTTTATCGTTAAACTGTTGAAATACCCGGTGATAAAAATACAGTAATACGCGTTGTTCCACAATCCACAGTGGTATGCGGTATTGCACAGTAGCACACGGTATTGCACAATATCTATGATTATTGATTCTTACGTAATAAGTCACTCAATATTTCATTCAATAATTGCTACAGTAGTTGTTGCATAGTATCTCATATTATTGTTTCAATAATTGTTACAGTAACATCTTCACAATATTTTATATTATTAAATCAATAATTGTCATGACATAATAACTCATATTATTGAAATGATATTATTGATTAGCATTATCGGTAATGTCTAGAAAGTTCTGTCGAGAAAAGAGGTTAGGTTATCTAATTGTGCGCTAGTAAGGAGAAATCCTTATCAAAAACTCCCCTATTTCCTGGGAACGATCTGATTGTCAGTATTGTGAATCTATAATATTATTGGTGAATAATTGTTGAAATATTAAAAAATGTGTTGATTAAAGATAAGTAATTATTAGTAGATATTTATTCAATTTTTGATATAAATAGAGGGGTTTGTCATGAGACGTTTGTTGTAAATTTGACTTATTATTCCATGGACCCCCACGTGCCAATTTTTCAAACCGTCGGCAGAATTATTTTCAGTTTTTATTTTATTGTTACAATTATAATAATAAAACAGAAAACTTATTTTATAAAATAATTTTTTTTTATAATATATATAAAGTTATTTGTTTTATTAGAATATATTATATTATATATAAAGTTATTTATTTTATTAGAATATTTTATTTGAATAGTAAAAAATAAGAAAATCCGTGAATGTTTACTATTTATTCCGTGATTATTTTTAAATAGTGGCACACCTCCATTCTCCTATAAATAGGTTGCTCAATTAAGTAATAAAACTCACACCAGAATCAGAGAATTCTTCTTCTATAATAGTGTGCGTATTTCTTTCGAGTATAATGATACTTTGAGTGTAGCTAATAGTGCAATATTTTCTCAAGATAATATATGTTATACCAGTCAGATTTAGTCTCCTACTAAGGAAAATGATGTTATTTTCTTTCAATATTTGTAAGATATATCATTTCCTTTCATACTTCATATTATGTAAGTGATATTATTTGATTTTATATTTCTAAATCTAAACTTACTATGGTGAGTATTGCTTCTATAATTCCTGAAATGATTAGAAATTCCTGAAGGTTTGCGCTTCATCTAATATCATTTCACTAGAATATTGGTATGAACTTTCTTATTAAATTTTAATCTTTTCATGTCGGGGTACTATTCATACTGCAATACTATTTATCCGGGGTACTATTCATGCCAGAGTACTATTCATAACAGAATTTAATTTTCTTTTCTTTGTCCAAATTATCTCTTATGAATCTTATTCTTGAAATTGAATCCATGTTTTTATCTTTTTGTTAACAATTTGGACATTCTTGAAATCCAGACAAATTGAATTATAAATCTCTAATATTTATCATTGATCTCACTTGATTCATTCTTTATATCATTGTCATAATTCTCAGACTTTAATGGTAATGAAAGTTCTCTTTAGCCCGTAATGCAAAGATGAACTGTTGATTGGTGTTACAAATGAATATCTTTGGCCCGTAGTGCAAAGATGAACTGTTGATTGACGAATATCTTTGGCCCGTAGTGCAAAGATAAAATGTTAATTTGCATAATTATTGATTGGTGTTACAGAGATAAAATATCGATGATGAACTTTTAAACATAGAAGATAGTAGACATCATGCTCTATTTGACTCTTCTAATGGATTGTTATTTTCGCTGCAGTTGTTGATCTAAAACTTGTTGGCCATTATATTTTATCTTATCTATCATTGTTGAAGGCTAAAGATAATTTATTATTCATTATCTTAGTCATAATATTCTTTACTAGGCTTGTTGAGCTCACTCTTTTCCTTTTTGTTCCATTATTCTTCTCAGGAAATGAAAGTATCACTAGGACTAGTCGGAGAATGGAGTAATGATTTAAGATAGTTACTATAGAAGTTTTTATTATGATGTGAAATAGTGTGACAATAATTGTTTTGAGTACTTAATTTGAGTGTGAATATTGTCGTATTATATACATTAAAATATTTGTATTCAAACTCACAGCTTATGTGTTGTCGTATTTTGTACGACAGTTTAATAGTTGTAAATATGAAGATTTGTATTTGAATTTTGTAGTACGTATTTGCTGACTCAAAATGGGTTGTGTGGACCTATTTTGGAGGCGTCATAACTTTCACCACAACTTAAGTCTTGATGATTATAATAATGATATAAAGGATGAACATAAATAATAAGAATAATAAGATAAAGAATAAACATTAGAGATTTATAATTTAATTTGTCCAGAGTCCAATAATGTCCAAATTATCAACACAATATTCATAATATCGATTTGAGTTCAAGAATAATATATAAGGTTCATAGTTCAAATATAACGATTAAAATTTTCAATAGCAAAGTTCAGGTCAAATTAAAGATATTAGATGAAACACTAATTATTAAGGATATTCTAATCATTTTAAAAAAATTCACCATTTAATGATAAGGCTGTAGAAATAAATATTATTTTTTTACCATAAATTTAGGAGTATGATAGAAAATTATATTCCTTACCTTAACACATGATTAGATACCAATTTCTATGTAGTTGAGCAACCTATATGTATATTTATAATTTAATTAGTAACTACCACATAAAAGTTTCATGGTGTACACTAACTCGTATATTATGAATCGTCAAATGTGACTTGATAGTATAAATTTGTATAGTATACAAGATAGAGTAAAATAAACTTCAAAATAATTTTTTGAAGGAATAAAGTAATATTTCAAAACAATCTTCTAGATGAAATTTTTCAAAATAAATCTTCTAAAAGAAGTCTTTTAACGAAAAAGTTGCAACACTATGTAATGTGTGTGTGGGTGGTTGCACAACTTTTATATAAAAACTCACCTGAACAATTCTTACACTCTTACTAATATTAACAAATACTTAAGGTAGCCTTAGCACACTCAAAGAGACATTTACACTAAATAATTTTTAGAGAGTGGAAGGAAACAAGAAAGTAATGAAATTCCTTATGTGAAGCCTCCTATTTATAGTCAAAACTTAATCATCATCTATCACACATCACTTAACCGCACTTTTCACATTTTAAAATTATCTTTAATCATGTCATTCATCATTTATCCATACGTCTCACATTTTTAAATTATTTTTAATTTATACCATTTATCAATTATCCACAATTTTCATATTTCAAGATTATCTTAAATATATATAATTCATCAATTATCCATACGTTTCACATTTTAAGATTATTTTTAATCTACCACATATTAGTTATCTACACATTTCTTATTTCAAGATTGTCTTTAATATATATCAATCATCAATTATCCGTACACGCTTCACATTTCAATATTATCTTTAATCTACCACATATTAGTTATTCACACATTTTACATTTCAAGATTTATTTATTTATTTTTCTAAATGAAAATTATTTTTAACCTACCACATATTAGTTATCCAAAATTTTCATATTTCAAGATTACATTTTTCTTTACTATTAACAATTATTATTATATTATCTATCTTTTGTATTATTGTCTTAATGTACTAATATCACATATATTAGTGTTTTTCAAATAACGAATCTGTCTAACTATTTAATACTTGTAATTTTTAATTACGTAACTTTTCATTAGTACTCTTGCTACGATTATAATTATTAATTTAATAATGTGAAATATTGTGCATTTTGCTATCGTGACAATTAATAAACTTTACACCCTTGTGGGAGAAAATTTGTTAAAAATATTAATAATAAATATAATTCTTTTCGGTTTGGGAAAAAATCGACGTAATAATCAACAGCCAAAATCGCCCCCTCTGAATTGTTTAGTATTTACACGCTGGTGATGATCTTTACGGTTCCAGAATTCACATTGTTGATGATGATTATCGAAACCTACTTTCTCACTCTCTCAATCAATTGCAGGAGTCCAAATCCTGTCGAAATCAAAAATGCAAAAGTGCGAAAAAATTTCCTTGGGCTCCAGTTGCACCTCAAAAATCTTAGTCAATCGACATGGCCGTCTCCAGTGAATCAGTAAGCTCTTTCTCTCTCCAAACAATGAGTTATTGGTGAAAAAATAGTTTATTCTGGGCGATAGAGAGGCTTCGATTGGGGCGGAACTTGTGCAAGTGGAAGAGGGCGAGAATTTGACTAATTACATGCCAACTCTTTGATTTCTATCGGCAGCTTATGCGAATTTCGAGTTGAATTTGATATTCTAGGGCTCATTTTGATATTGTTTTAAACATTATTAGATCCTTGTTTCTGTTTATGTGAACCTTTTTTTTATTTATTTAATTTTTTAATTTTTTGTAAATTTTGTTTACACTAATTTGGCAGCATAAATGAAGTTCATACAAATGAGATTTTCACTGATCAGTACTGTCCTTTTTCCTACTCTTTCCGAGCTTCAAACTTTTAATGTCTAAAAGCTTGTATCTCCCAAATTCATTTTTTTTTTTGAATTTTGAATTTTGATCATGGGAAGTGTAAATTCCACAAGTAAAAATGCCCTATTATAAAAGTATTTGTTATTGTTCAATTGCAACTGCATATTGATGAAAATCGCAAATGAATTCATGATATTAAAGTATGCAACTTTTCCATATAGATACTGATTATTAGTTCTTTCACGAGCCAGATGAAATGGCAATGATATATTACATCTATATGAGTTCACTAGTGATGTTTGGGCTACAATTGGCAATTTTTCCTGCAGGTACTCTCACATTAAACATATTTCTTGTACTTTGGAGGTGTAGTATTTGTGTTAGTTTGGCTTCTATACCAAAAGGGACTATTTGATCCTTTGTATGACTGGTGGGACAATCATTTTGGACTGCTGAACACATATGAATGCATAGAGCAGTTGCTGACTTGTCCCAATTCTGTTTCAAAATAACGTCATAAGCTTGAACAAGCATCATAAGATTGATGCTAAAAAAACGTAAGTATTCTTGGTGTGCGTAAGCACATTAACTCACAAGATAGAACAGGACAGTGATTATCACTATTATCTTCACCAAGTTCACAAAGACAAACACAAAACTCAAGTATCACGCAGCAAATTCACGTGGACAGAGAGGAAGCTGATATAATTGGGCATCGCAGACGCAGAAAAGAAATAGAACTGTCGAAAGATTATTGTAGACACTCGAAATTTCGCATTCCTGTTACTAACCATGCACGAGGGCATAATCGTCTTTTATCTTCTGAAGACAACCTTAGAAGTCAAAATTATCAAACCAGATCCTCGACGACATCGCCAGGAAATCATCAAACCAGACTCTCGGTGACAGCACATCAAACCAAAACCCCGACGACAGCACCGGGAAATCATCAAATCAACTTAAGAGATAATCCTGAAGACAGACAAAAGTAACACAAGTTGAACCTCGAAGATAACCCCGAAAAAGACAGTTGCAGCCATGTCAAGCCCAGAACCAACCCGGAAGGGAAAAAGAGTAAATTTTCCAACTCAACATCAAATCAAATCACCATATAGAAGGTCATGCAGAACCATAACAACAATCCTGAGTGAAAATGGCACAAGACAACTCAACGGACTAACTGCGAAGACTCGAAGACCTGGTCATGGACCTGTCTTCCCGGATTCGGAAAAGGTCAAATCTCATGTCATTGTGTAGCTCTCGGAAAGGGATTTCCGGAAATGTATAGCACGCCTCCATCGGATTCCCAGATTGAAAGTTATGAAGGTTCAAGCAGACAACGCGTTGGTCGGAGTACATGTACTTCGAGACAGCAAGACCCACCGGGCCGGGCCCACCAGGCCCAGTCGCATCGCAGCAACTCGGGTATATATATATGCCCTCCCCACTTTGGCTTCTAAGAGAAGATTAGGAAAAAAGAGGACCCAAACAAGACAAGAGAAATAGAGGCTAGAATAACTAAACGGAGCTCGAATTTTGCTTTGTTTTTTGTAAAACTTCTTTGTAAACACTCTTATACTTATATACTACAACATATCAAGTTTTCACAGGTGGAAATCGTTCCTAAAGGCGCCAGAAGCCGTTCGATAGTCACTCTCGCGAAACATTTTAAGATTTCGCCAGATTTGACTTTTTTGCTTATTCTAATACGTATATAAGCGTTATATATACATTTTTAACAGTCAATATTCATCAGATTTGAAGTTTTAACCGTTCATTTCGTGTAAATAGTCAATATTTGAACTTTATTGACTAGATATGTACTATATCTAACCAGATCTAGCTTTTGACCGGTTCAAAGTTGTAAAACTTGAACCTGGAGGCTAGAATGACTAAGATCTATACATATCTAGTTTTCTTTCTAATTTTTTGTAAGTTTTAGCGATCATGCGACCCTAGATCTGTATCTAGAGGAAACTTGAAGCTTTGGGCTACTCGCTAACGAGGATCCAATTGATGAATCCTACGTCCAGCGATGTCGTGTAGAAATATGTTTTATTTCAGTATATTTGTTATGTAGGGTATTTATGTGATATTATGTGAGCTTAAGTGCCACATGATCTACGATCCAATTGACGAATCTATATCTGGCTGCCACGATGGACTTTTTCAGTTGTATAGCTAACTTACAAATTTTTGTGCTTATAAATATTGGACCTTAAAACGGTTATCCGGATTTAAGGTCCCCGTAATAATTAAAATCCTATGTGTGGTTCTCGGGCATACATTGATGGCTTTCATGCCCATAATGTGACGCCCCCAAAATAGGTATACAACACCCATTCTGAGTCGCCAAATACATGGTACATAAAGCAAACTACAACTTCAATAATACAATTGTCGTGCAAAATACGACAACACATACTGTGAGTTTAAATACAAATATTGTCTTTTAGACAATATCCACACTCAAATAAGTCCTCATTACAATTATTCAAACACTATTTTACAGAAATAGTGAGGACTGCTAAAACATCTTTCTAGAACCATCACTCCATACCCCGACTAGATCCTGCTATGTTCTCACCTCCCCGAGAAGAAAAATGGAACAAAAAGGAAAAGGGTGAGCTCAACTAGCCCGATAAAGAATATTATGACTAAGATAATATACAACAAATTATCATTAGTTTTCAACAGGAAAAATCGATAAAATATAATAGACAACAAGTTTTAAATCTACAAGCTGCAATGAAACAACAATCCATTAGAAGAGAGTCAGTAGAGAATGAGTTCTACTATCTTCTAAGATTTAAAAGTCCATCACCAATATTTCATCCACTGTAATAACAATCAATACACATCTTTAATCAAATATTCATCTTTGCACTACAGCCAAAGATATTCATTTGTATCACCGATTGATCATGTTCATCTCAACACTGTTTCATCTTTGCACTACGTGCCAAAGATATTCATCGATTAATCATTCATCTTTGCACTTCTGAGGCCAAAGATATTGGTAATATCATCATTTAAGGCGAGGATGATGAAAATATTTTAAAGAAAAGCGAATCCGGTGGAGGCGGAAGGACAAATAGTTGGGATTAGAGTATAACAGTTTATCCAAGATCAATAATACTTCATAATAACCAATTGTGAAGCGAGATTCAAAAATAAAGATCAAAACATGGATACAATCAAAGATAGTAACTATAATAGACATTTTGGACAAAAAGGAAAATTTTCATTTTTAGGTGAATAGTCGTATTAATGAAGTGAATAAGTGTCGATATCGTGAATAGTCCGATACGTGAATCAGTAACCCGACACAAAAAGTTCCAAATTTGATAAAAAGTTCAGACCAATATTTCGGCATAATGATATTGAAG
The DNA here is from genome assembly GCA_020205605.1 of Panax ginseng. Taxonomy (NCBI): domain Eukaryota; kingdom Viridiplantae; phylum Streptophyta; class Magnoliopsida; order Apiales; family Araliaceae; genus Panax; species Panax ginseng. Next base: position 27,099,709 of record CM035138.1, read on the forward strand.
AAAAAATAATATCATTTAAGAAGAAAGTAACATCCCTTACCTAAAATAACAGTACTTCTGATCGGAATATCGGTATAAGGCTGAAGGAAACTTGCACTGATAAATAGAAACTCACAAAGTATCTAAATACTCACAAAATACGCTCGATAATATATATATATATATATATATATATATATATATAGAGAGAGAGAGAGAGAGAGAGAAAGCTTATGTTTCTGGTGTGATTTTCAATTCTAACTTAGCCCTCTATTTATAGGAAAATGTTAGCACGCCGAAGTAGACTTGACCTGCTACCTGATGACTTTACATGCTACTATTGCCACCCACCACATTTGAAATAAAATTCAGCACATTTCTTCACCAACCACAAGTGGGGCCCACTCAATTCTAGAATTTTCCACCAAAATCATTTATAAACCTAATTTCCGAATTAGTCACCTCTTAAAATTCATAACAAATCATACGTTCATTTTTAACGGTTCAAAATTTGTGGACATATACTCAACTTATATATGTATAACATATCCAAAAATCACAACGATCCAACGGTCGGATTAAAAATTATAACTCACACAATAGAGTTGTAAGAACACCGATTTGATCTTTTAATACCTCCAATCCGACAAAATACTGATAAAATACCTCAACATTAATTCCTTCATTTATAACCACATAAATAAATCCATCATTTATATTCACATCAAATAAATATTTCCTTATCAAATAAATCAATAATTAATTATTCACAAATAATATTACAGAATCACAATAATGGCAACCAGGCCGTTCCCAGGAAAGAGGAGGCTTTCCAATAAAGATTTCTCCTTACTGGCGCGCAATTAGGTGACCAAACCTCTCCTTGACAGAACTTTCTAGACATTGCCAATAATGCTATCTAATAATATTATTCCAATAATATGAATTATTGATCTGATAATGGGAAATACTGTGCAGTGATAATTATTGAAACAATAATAATATAAAATATCAACGTAGCAATTATTGAAAATATTGAACAGTAATTACTGTAACAATTATTGAGTAGTGCCTTCTTACGTAAGAATCAATAATTCAAAAAATCGTGCAAAATCGTGTGCTTCTTTATGCGACCACGCCGTAATAATCGTATTTTAATCACGGAGTAATTCAACGGTGTTAATTCGTAACAACCACGCCAGTTATTTATAAAAACTCAAACTTGTCATTTTCTTCATCAAATGCAGCTTATTACATTATGGGGCCCACAAATGGTTGCTTGCCGTCGCACGAATATTCCCAAATGCATGAGAATATTCCACTACCAAACGAATATTCCCCGACAACAATGAATATTTTATAACCACTTGCTTATTTTGCAAAATTTGCACATTTCACCCATAACCAAAATATTATATCAAATTAACACCTTATTATTTACAATAATAATTAGAGGAAATTCGATTTTATTTATAATAAGTTAGGGTCTTACACATAAGGAGTCCGACATTTATATATATTATTTTGTCGAAGATGCTTCGCACCTCGAGAATAAAAATTAAAATAAGCCGAATATGGAATAAAATGAAAGTATCGAAGTCCTTGATTCCTAGCCGAGCGAAGGATTTGAAAACCATTGTGTTTTTCCAAAATATCATTTCAATTTATATATATCTTGCATAAAGTGAACTTCTCGCTAAATTAAATACTTCGTACCTAGGCGCAAAAGAGGTACAACACTACTTTCAAATAATGCATTTAGGCTCAAATAACTGCAATACACACACATACACAAACTAGGGAATACAAAGCATGGTAACCGTGTTTCACAGAAGTCGGGGGTGCCTAACACCTTCTCCCGCTTAATCAAGCCCCCGAATTCTGAATGACCAATTAAACAGAGTCCCATATTGGATTATATTGTAAAACCTTTCAAAACTCGGTTGAGTTGGTATAACCATTTAACTCATATCAACAGTCAACTGGCGACTCTGTCTAATTCGGACCAATTAAAATCAATATTTTCAAATCGTCGACATTATGTCGGTCTCTTTCTGAAAATCTCAGATCAAACAAATCTTCATAGAAAACATAAAAGGTAGAAACTCCTAGGAAGAGAGGGAGAATTTTCCGACGTCGACAATTATGCAAAATTTAGTAATGAAAATCAAGAGGAACTCAACAGGCACAGTCGGGTCTGGCATGCTCATTTGGAGGACCAGGATGTGTCCAGTATGTTGAGTTTCCTAGTGATATTAAACCACCTTAATTTCCTCCCTTATAGGGATGTACATTAAACGTTAGTATTCCCAACAGGTAAATTCGTAGGTGTCCTTGCAATGGTGAATACATAATTTGCATGCTAAGCGGAGAGAATAGTGGGAACTGAATCGAGACCAGAATGTTTGTCATTGTTTGTTGTACATATTCACTCATCCTTTTCATTTTAATTTCTCCCACATCTTCTCAAATTTTCCACTATTTTTGAGGGGGTAGGGGTTTGTGAATCAAAAACACTAGTGATATATCGTAAGCAAACATTTATAGATGGAATTCCTACACTAATAGTTGGTGTATGGAAGACTGGCACTAAAAGAAGATGTATACTAATTGTCACAGGTAATTTCTTATATTGACAAGTGTGTTTTATATTGACCTTTTACATGCATTTTCATTTTTCTTTCCTTGTTTTTTTCCTTTTTCTTTGTAAATCTTTCACATCTATCTGAATACAAAATAAATGTAGCAGCTCAAAACTTCGTATTCACTCCTGAGCAAAATATTGTCAGCTTGATCTTGATTTCTCGAGAGACCTTCATGCCTGCTTTCTCCTTCCTTCCAATGCAGTCTGAATCTGCTGTTGGCTATTAGTTTTTTTTTTTGCAGATTGAGATTCTTTGATAGGAAGCTAAATCAGAATCTCAACTGATTTTCCTTTACCAATACATGTGATTTGCCTATTCGTCTTCTGAGTTTGATGGTATATTTGTATCAGCTTGCGCTTCTAATTTATTTTTCTCAGATATCTGAATATGGAAACCCTTGGGAAATTGTAAGCCAGGAGTTCGGACAATGTCTCCTCCTTTGATTGGTAGCCACCTGTTGATTTCAGAAGTAATAGGTTAGTGATCTCTCACTTGCATAACTTTCTACTCAGAGTGTGCTGTATGCCTACCTGTACTTGGTAACCAAGCAGTGGAGAAAAACAGCCATCTGAACCTTAGTGAAATCTGTTCCAACACAAAATCTCATTCCACCTCCAAAAGCCATGAAATGTTTCGATGCACTTTTTAGTTCCATCTCCTGCATGTAACCGAATTCTGCACTATGAGAATTTAGAAGAAAGATAGTTCTCTAGAGGACCAAACTCAATTACTTAACAGAAAACTTCTTGCAGGTGCTGAATTTATATATAGAGCACAGGATTGTGTGAGATCCTCGACTTACCTCCCATCTCCGTGGATTAAAGTTAAGGGGGTCTTCGTATGTGGAAGGATTCAAGTGCACAGCTGGAGGACAGACCATAACTGCCCAACCTGCTGGAATGGTATGTCCTGCATCAATACCAATATATTTTTTATATTAAGTTATGTTTATTTGAACAAATATCGAGATACTATTGTCAAAATTTCAAGTTAATATTAAGTATTTACCCTTAAACTTGATATCCTTTAGTGCTTTTCTGAATATTCCTGGAACTATATTTGCTAATCTGACCGTTTCATTGATGAACTGCAATATCAGTTAGTCGTTAAGCACAATAGACCTTCTCATGGAATGTTTCTTAAAAATTTCTGGTGCGAAAGTGCAACTGCTTAACCCACCCGAAATGTGAACCTCATTGATTTGTATTCTTTCCATGTGAGTCCGTTCTCCGAATCTTCCCTTTTTCTTAGAATTGCATTATGTTCTTCCTGTGGACAATGGATAGAGCATGTCAATTGTTGTGTTCATGAAAAAAATATTAAATGGACTGATAAATTTTCTTTACTTACTGTTAATTCTTTCAACACATGAGGATGGTCCTCAAGAATTTTTATAGCAAAAGTTATTGCCAGGGAAGTTGTCTCAAAGCTAGCAAAAAGTAGCACAAACATTAAATCCAGAGCAATTGCTTCTGTAAGGACTGTATCCTTTCTCTGAAGTTCTTCAAGGACGTAATCATAGAAATCCCTTTGGATCTTATTAGGTCTTGCCCGTCTTTCTTCTAGCATGCTCTTCAGCATTCTCATTGCCTTCTTTCTTCCCTGATCAATCTCAGAAAAGTCGATCAAAGATGGAATATATTTTCTTGTAATCTAGTGATTTTTACTGTCCATTGAGGATAGCTAGAATATTGGGTGAACAGATTAGGCCCATATTTGGCTTTTTGTTAACCGGTATGATAGAGCTTAGAATTACAGAATTTTGTGATCAAAATAAGAATGATATACCTGTAAACACTTGTGGTAAGCTGTTCCAGGAATGTCCATCGGAAAGGATATTAATCCCTTTATGAAAGCAACAAAATTCTCCCTTAGATTCTCTGTGGATTTCTTTGGATCATAACTAATCAGTTTTTTTGCTGTCAAATCAAATATCATCTGCAAACACCAAAGTATAAGTTAATTAAAAAAAAACAACAGAGTTTTGGTTGTGGAATGCCAATGAGAATAACAATTGAAGCTATGCTTACCGCTGCACTTGCATCTTTCAGTTCTACAGTGTCCTGCCCCGACCACATCTTCAAGTTTCTATTTGCTTCCTGTTCAAGTTCAGGGAGCATCTTTTTCAGGCTTTCGGGACCAAATAGATTCAATACCATGCCCTTGAGATACTTGTACATGAACCCGTGCAAGGAACCTACATTCTGTTTCCCAAATATCTCTGTGAAGGTATCAGGGTACCAGCTCTGAAACAGTTGACCTTCTTGTTGGAAAATAAAATGATTAAGATCCGAGTCTGTTGATACTATAACTGGTCGTCCCACTAAATTGGTTCGAAAAATTGGCCCATATCTGAACATGATGGTAAAATATAATGTAAGAAGAGAAACATGATGCTGGTAATATTAGTGTAGCATTCTTGGATTGAAGTGTCATTACCTTTTCATTCTCTCTTTGACGAAGGGAGGAATGTCAGATGATGAGTTGGGGGCAAAGAACTGAAGAGTTTCGCCCAGAAGTGGCAAGCCCATTGATCCGGGGGGGAGTTTTCCATTGCATCTAGGATTTCTCCATCTGTAAACCCAATGCATAATGCATAAAGCTACTAAAACCGCAATGCACCAAGAAATTGACCACATGTTTATTAAATGAAAGAAGGCCAGTGATATCTTGAAGAAAGAATTTTATCTGATATTGTTACTCAGAGGAGTTATATGGGGGTTGTATCAGAAATATGAAAGTTAAGGTAGGAAATTTGGGAAGAGAGACAAGGAAGAAAAGTAACTGCTGGCATGTATCTCAGTATCTTGAGGTGAGCTACTTAAATAGGCTGGCCAGATTTTGCATCCAGTCAGAATAGAGTCCTTCTATAATCAGAGCCGGTCCTCGTTTTTGTAAGGGCCAGGGCAAAAAATTTCAAGTGTGTCCTTTTATATAAATTAAACAAAAAAATAAAATAAATTATCAACTAATTAAATTTTATTAAAATTATGAGATTAACAAAAGATAAGTAAGAACACTTTGGGGCCTCGTTAAAAAACTTGTTTGGGGAAAATTTAATGGGACAAAACCCCAAACGAAGGAAAAAGAGTACCCCGGATTGTAAACATTGCATTAAAAATGAAGAACAAGAATCCCAGCCAAGTTTTCTGTTGAATCAAATAATAAATAAGAAAAAGTTAACAAAAATATATATTACAATTTACAAAATTTACTTATCTAGATTCTATATGTATCTTTAAAAAAAATTACCTTCAAAGAAAGGCACTGGTCTAGCTAGTGGATGATTTATTTTCCAACTTTGTTGGAGAAGAGGAGAATCATCGAATTTTTTTTTTGTTGCCTTAAGAACTGAGAAGGTCGAAGGGTTTTTCCTTCTTTTTGTGGCCAAGAGTCTATTTTGATTCTTCATATTTATTGATTTGTTTTATATTATATTTTATAATTAATTTTTTATTTTTTTATACACATATACATTATATTTTAAAATTTTTAGGCCCTCTTTAGCTTTGGGCTCTGAGCGATAGACCTGACCCAGGGCCGACTCTCTATAACCAATTTGTTCGCGAAAACAAATCGATTTTGTTCTATCTATTCAATTTTGTGCGTGTATACTTAATAATAATGTGAAGTTGGCATTCTTTGTTTTTGTGAAGTTGGTTGCTCAAAAAGCTGTACAAGTAGTTGAGATAAGAATAAAATAGATAGAATACTTTTGTCTCTAGAACCCACCTATTATCCTATGTCAACGGAATGTATAAAGATTAGTTTGAAAGCCTCGCATGACTATGAAGCTTACACGATGTTTCCTTCTCTCTCTAGCTCTCTCTCTCTCCTCTAGTTCTCTAGTTCTCTAGTTCTCTCTCATCCTTGAATAGTCATTATTGCAATCATGAAGGAGCACGAGGCAGAATTATGGCATTTTTTAAGGAGATCAGCAGAAATGGAAGGTCTCTTCCCTAGATTTGAGAAGATAATAGAGAGGTTTAAAAGATCTGTCTGACTAAACTCAGTACCAAACCAATCTTCAATAGATCATTAAAACTAGAATCTAATGAGTTTCAAATACTTGGCAAATCTTTCAAATATCTGTGCTAAATACTGTGGTATCTTTGTGACGTTAAGCATGTTGTTTTTGTCATTCGTTTTCTTTTTTTCTTCTATACTAGATCTATATCTCATATATCCTAGATCTTCTCTTACCGAAATACTCCTATCAGTTTTAGGATAACTATATGGCAAATTAACCCATTTCTACATAGAGCACCACCCCGCCTAGCTACCCTTTGAGCCACGGGCTTAATTACTACCTTTCAACTACTACAGTTATAGGTAGGTTACTGTATTATGACCAACAATTATATCCCATTGTCTGTGTTTGTTGCGTATTATTAAAGCAGTTTCATATTAACAACTGATATAATGGAATTTACGCACTGTCCAGGTCTTAAAAAAAACACCAGCACGGGGATCCAAAAAAACCTTGTCTGCTCACGGGGCATGTGATTTCTTTTAACACCTCGTGTGCAGGCTGCAGACTACATATAGAGTCGTCAAATAGAACTTTAAATTCCAAAATGTTCCTTTTCACTCCAATAAAATTAAACTTTCAGAATTTAAAGCTTTGAAGATAATCACAATGCTTGGTTTCTTTCATTTCCAGTTGTTATTGTAGTGCTGGTTTTTATAAACTTTGTGTTGCACCCACTTTGCATCTAACTAATCATGTCTATCTAAATGCTAAATCCAAACACCGTCTTAAGGTTCATCCTTTCGGTGATTTATTTAAACTTTTGAATACTCGAGGGTCTTAATTAATATCACAGAAGAGTTCAAATTTTACGTTAAATATGTATTTGCTTAATAGGGTGACAAAGATTGCTCAACTGTTAGGTTGGGCCTTGGAAAGGTCTCCTTAAGGGGGAGGGGAGGGAGGGGAGGGGAGGCAGAGCCATGACAGCTCAACTTGGACCTATCTTGGGACTGCTAATAAACAAATTCACAGTTTTTATTAAAAGCAAGTGTTGTATGAAGTCAAGTTCTCTGGACTCAGTAAAGGGTGTATTTTAAAATGGAGGGGAATTGCTCATGGAGGGTCCTACCTGTCTTGATCTGCAGTAATGTAGGACCCATTTACAAAGGATCCACATCAGAGTGATCATTAGGTTGATGGGATGAGATTATTGGTCTAGTTTTTCTTCCCATTAGGCCTCATATTCCTAGGAGAAAATCAATTTTTTGACTGCTACAGTGCTATCAGCTAGTTTAAAATTCTAGTGGAATTTGTGTAACAGGATACACCCTCGCTTCCACAAAAATAATCCCACCTAGGACTGTGCATATAATCCGGTTTTTTCGGTTTTTCGATTTTTCGGACCGAATCGAACCGACCGATTTGGTATAAAAAGAATCGGTCTGGTTTCGATACAAAAAACCGGGTATATACCGATTTTCTAATTTTATTATTATTAATAAATAAGTAATAATAATAATAATAAAAATAATAAAATAATAATTATAATAATAAAATTAAAAATAATATTAATAAAAAAAATAATAATAAATCTAATAATTATATTAATTTTCGATAAAAACCGATACCGAACCGGTCCGATTCGGTTCGATTTTTTCCGGTTGCACACCCCTAATCCCACATGTAAATTTTGCAAACTTTTAAGTAAATATTTTGTTTAGTACACTGGTGGCATACATTGTAAGACCCTAACTTTTTATTAATAAGATTTAATTTTTTAAAATATTATTTTAAATAGTAAGGTATTGATTTAATAAATGTTATAATTATGAATGATATATGCAAATTATACAAAATTAATAGTTGTTGGAAAATATTCGTTTTGTCGAGGAATATTATTTTTGTCGGGAAATATTCATACGACAGTGCCGAAATAACCAATTATTGGTGGGCTCCATAACAGAATAACTGTCGGATATAGAAAGAGTCAAAAATAATTTTTAAAAAATTGACAGCAGAACTTTTACCGTTAATTGTTGAAATACCGTTAATTGGTCATTGTCTTAATTATTTAAAAGATAACACTACTACTATATATTAAAATATCCATTTTATTTTTTGGAGTTATTATGTTAATAATGTATTAGTGATTTATCCAAGGTTTTTAAAACGGAATAGGCCATCGAGCAAGAAAAAAGTTACCAGTGGATGGGTCATTTGGTCCAACCCGTTGGTCGGAATGAATTATTGACCCAAATGGACGTCATTAATATGTAATAAATAATAAATAATTAATTATATTAATTATTATTATATATTGTATATAATATTTAGTAAATATGTAAAATTAATCAATTTATCTACAAAAAAAAAAACTAAACATCTCTAAGATACAAATCAAATTTGAAATTCAACCACAAGTTCAAGTGTTTGATTAAATGAATGCAAAAATATGTAAAATATCAAACAAAGTCTCAACTAAATTACTAAAATAAAATAAAATCCGTAATAATTTTTTTTTTAATCTTTAAGGAGAGAATTGGCCAAACCCGTGAATCGGTCATTGGTTCATGGGTCAACCGGTTCAACCACGCCGATTCAATTTGATTCGAACGCATTTTTGAGCAAAAGTAGTTTAGTGGTCCAAATCGGATGAATTGAGTGAACTGGGTCCGGTTTTTTCGATTCAACCGGCCATTAAATTAAGGTTTGAAAACAGTGAATTTATCCATCAACATTCTTTCTTTTAAATCAGACAACTTAGTCAAAGAGAAGGTCCCTAATTTGCTACAATTTTCCTAAATGATGTGCATTCTTTCTTTTAAATTTTGGCATACTAAGATTTCTTTTAAAATGGGTGGTCCCACATTTGACTAACTTTCTAAGTAGTGTGCATTTTTTCTTTTAAAACTTTGGCATACGAAATTCTTTTTTAATGAGTGGCCCCTCATTTGTCAAAATTTTCAAAAGGGGTATCTTTTTGATTTTGACATATTGTGAATTTTTTTCAAAGGATGGTCCTTCATTTGCCAAATTTTCCAAGTGGTGTTTTTTTTTGACAACTTGTGAATTATTTCAAAAAGGGTGTTCTCTCATTGGCCAAAGTTTTCAAATGAGTATATTGATAGGTTTGAAACCCGTAATTGAATTCCTTGATTAACAGATGCATGTCTCCTAAACTTTACCTTTTAATGCACCTTCAGAAGATAAGATAGAAAATTTTTCTTTCATAATATTGTGAGTATTTCTTTCGAGTATAATTACATTTTGAGTGTAGCTAACACTACAAGAAAAAAGCTTAATCCCGACAGAATGTTCCGTCGGACCTAAGCCTATTCAGTCGAAAATATATTATTTCCGATGGAATTTTTCGTCAGAAATTCGGTCGTATATATTCGCGTCAAAGATAAGATCCGTCAAAAATTCCTTTGGATCTATATTATCTTCGACGAAATTATCTTCGACGGATTTTTCGTCGAACATAAACTATCTTTGACTGAATATATAGGACGAAACTTTCTGTCGAGTATAATATACCCTATTTCCGACAGACATATTCCCTCAGAATTATCCTATTTCCGACTAAAAATTAAAATAAGCAGGTATTTATTAAAAATGACTAATTATTAACTCTGACGGAATTTGTGTCGGTGATAAAGTAGTTCCGACGGACATGTTCCCTCGGACTTAACTTATTTCAAACTGAAAATTAGAATATATCGGTATTTATTAAAAATTGGGTATTTGTTAAATCCGAGGGAAGTTTCATCGAAAATATTTTATTCCTTTGGAATTAACTGTTTTTTTAATGCAGATTTTAAAAGTTCAGTTTCCAGGTGTTTAAACCCATTAATGTACCTGTAACCTGTCACAACCCAATACACATTGATATAAACCTGTATCTCACATTCAAATATGCAACGAAGCGCTAAAACGTAATCTTCAACTCATTATCATTCACATTCACATTCAAATATCAACCAAAACGTATTATAAGCTAATGTTCAATAAATATAAGCTAACTAATTACAAATATAAGCTAATGTTCCATAAATGATAAACAATATAATTTACAATACTTATACAGACGCAATTAGACACTAGAATATATACAAATGTTCTACAATACTTATACAGATGTAATTAGACACTGCAATATATACAAATGTTCTATAATAACACGAATACAAATGAACTATAAACTAGTAAAAGTATAATCATCAAGGAGGAGGTGAAGCGACCTTCGCTTTGGTGTATGGAAATCGGCCAAATGCGTCTCGCTAGTCATCGCCACGTCGCTTATCGCCACCCTCATTGATAGAATCAAAAATATAAATCATCAGTCCGTATATATATATATATATATATATATATATGAGAATTAACAAGCTAGCCTTAATTAAAAAAAACATAAACAATAAGAATACCTGAGTAGGTGGGGGCGGACGAAAAGCCTCCTCCAAGAGGGTAATCACCATCCGGAGCATCTCGGTGCTCCAAGCGTCGAACTGCTCCCGTGGTAATCCCGTACTCTCTGCAGAGGCCCCTGCTATAATATCTTGAGCAATCTGGTGAAGACGAGAATTGGAAGGCAATTGCTGACGTCGAAAGACCGGATCGGTACGGAACCTATCCGACACGGTCCTTATCAACCGCCAGAAGATATCATCATCCAAGCCAGCGCCCGTATGAGATGGTCCGACATGTGCTCTCGGACGCTGACTGGAGCCTATAAAGAGATATAAATTCGATTACTAATAATAATTTATATAATGTGATAAATTCGGATAATTTTGTGAAACATAATAAAATATTACCTCCAGAAAGTGTATATGCGGGTATCCTCGGCAGACCCAACACTCGATATCTGCCGGTATTTCTAGTAGGGGGATCCTGAGACGCGACCCATAGTCTCATCTCCTCATCCCGATCTAATCAAATATCGGGAAGAGGGGTGGCAGAATATAACGTCTCAGAACCCCTCCTAATAGCCTCCAGCTCAGCTATACGCTCGTCCCAAAGCCTCTAAAATCGGTCCTGTAATGTATTCCGTATACGTATGTTAATTATATCATTTTATTTATGATTGAATATTATTAAAAGCTAAATAGTAAGATGAGTTTTACCCGTATAACTAAAGCTGCCTGAGACAAAGCACGCTCGTCCTTAGGCGTGTGGGCTCGATCCCAAAACTTTAGAATGGTAGGATCTCGGCCCAAGGTCTTCCCTAATGCCTAATTAAAACATTCATAAAACAGGTATTAAGTATTTGTGTGAGAACTTAATACCTAAATAACTAAATACAACGCACTTACCGTCTTCGCCTCCTCGAACGACTGCATGAGAACTAGTGGTGTGTACTATCTGGAGCTGACCACGGTTCTTCTTCGTCTGCACTTAGGCGTGTGGGCTCGATCCCAAAACTCTAGAATGGTAGGATCTTGGCCCAAGGTCTTCCCTAATGCCTAATAAAAACATTCATAAAACAGGTATTAAGTATTTGTGTGAGAACTTAATACCTAAATAACTAAATACAACACACTTACCGTCTTCGCCTCCTCGAACGACTGCATGAGAACTAGTGGTGTGTACTATCTGGAGCTGACCACGGTTCTTCTTCATCTGCTCAAACTTTTTCTTGAAGTCATCAACCTCCCACGCTAAATAAGAGACTATGCGGGGTTGATGATCTCTGATAGTGGTCCCGGGCTGGTCCTCAATCGCCCGGTCGCTTCTCGTCGCATCTCATCTGACCGGTAGGAGTAATTCGGCAATGACATGATGCTCAATCACATCGTCGCCAGCTGAGTGAGAGATGCTCGGGCCAAATCTATAATAAACCTATAACAAAAGTTAATTTAAAATTAGGAACAATTGATTTCGTCATCCTAATACAACTATGTAGTAATTAATATAATATGCTTAACTTATGTGGAACTCCCGCAAGACGGCCTGCATAAAACTGGCATCGTACCGCGCATACTAACTAAATCGCATACACCCTCTCGGGAGATGCGTCAAACAGATCGCGTGTAGGGTGTGCTTAGCAACCGGGTCTAGTATACTACAGAAAAAGTATAACAATATGTGTTATGTGAATTGTGTTTTGCAATAACTGAAATTAATATTACCAATATATTAACACTTACTGCTGGGAAGCGACATCCACCGGTACTGTAAGTGGCACTACCGGCGGACGACCAAAGATACCGAGGTTCGTCCCTCGGTGTCGTCGACGAGGTGGATTTGTAATAATTGTATTTAACTGAGTCAATAAACATTGTAACTAATGCAGCTTGAGATATATTTAAATTCTAGTTAAGATAACTTATTCGCGCCTGAAGAAGAGCCTCTATCGTGGCTACCGTCTCTAGTACCGGATCGCCCACCACCTCGACGACCTCCATCGCTATGTCTAGCCATGAATATCCTACTGCAATAACAAAATTGGTAGATTATGAATATTAAGGTTTAATAATATGTGGTATGTACTAATATAAATGCTCATTTTCAATTACGCACGTCATCAAACCCATCAGAATCAACGTGTACATCATTCTCGGATTCGGTATCTTCCTCATCTGCAATTTTGAGATCAGTTTCGTCATCGTTATCATCCTCAATGACTACATAATCATTCATGTGTACGTTTTCCTCGACATCTTCATCGTCCGGTACGTCAATAACATCAGTACTCAGCACATCTTCAACATAGAACACTACGGCCAAAGGGTTGCTAATATCTTCTTGCAACGCCTCATCCATACCAAACATGTTATCAACATTAAATGAACGTGTTTTAGTAGTGACTATTGTGTACCAAGAGCTTTGAGTATTTACGACATTAGGAGCGTAATACACTTGATTCGCTTGACTTGCTAACACGAACACGTCATGATACTTTAACACCGACTTGATATCCACGGTTGTGATTCTATTACGATCAACTTTAACCCCCTTTTCAGTATCAAACCAGCTACACTTAAATGTAACTACCTTTTTGCCCCCGTGATAATTGAGCACAACCATATCCTGTAAACGACCATAGTAATTTGACTCAGAATCTTGGTAGCAGCTTCCTAACACCACAACCCCAGAATTGACTGATGTGAGTTCATTCAAGTCATCGACTCTAAATCTGTACCCATTCACGATGCAACCAGGAAAAGAACCAACAACTTTGTAATGTCCTTGGATGACATCTATAAAATGCTCAGAATTGTTCTCCGCTTCAACCTTTTTCTTAAACCACTGTTGGAAATTAGCATTAGTGAATGTTTCCAACTCTGCTGCAGTAAAAGTTGGGTTAGAAGCATACGCTTCCTCTTCGAATGAACTGCAAAATTAGTAAAATGTCTTTAACATATATAGATGACTACACTTATAAATTGTACTAAATACCGCAAATAAGCTGAGACTTATGTGATGTATGATGATACTTCAGGCATATTTAGAAGCACGTACGTAGATACAATCTTCAACTCTTTGTGGCTTAAGTAAGTCAGCGTCTCATGGCCAAATGGTTTAGCCGGATATGTGAATACAGCTAACTCATCATCAACATGAGTCATTGGATCAATAACCTCATTCATTCCTAAACAGTTGTGCTTCGTTGAGACAACATCGTCAAAATACAATGATTAGAAGTTGACAAGCTCAGCAATAGAACCCTCTACACGAGCTTTGTTCTTGTCCTTTTGTTTTAATCGACGCATATACCTAAGATAAATATACCGACAAATTGAAGTATTATTAATATAAGCAACATAAAGCAATTAGCAGTTTATATTACCTCTCAAAAGGATACATCCACCGATATTGCACCGATCCTCCAAGTTTTAGTTCATACGGTAGATGAATAGGCAGATGTTCCATCGAATCAAAGAATCCTGGAGGGAAGATCATTTTGAGCTTACAAATGGTAAACACAATATTCTTTTCCATCTGCTCGACATCACTGTACTTAATTACAGTTGAGCAAATATCTCAAAATAAATTTGAAAGTTCGGTCAATGCATCCAGAACTTTTCTAGGTAACATCTCACGAAATGCAATTGGGATCAACTTCTGCATGAATACATGATAATCGTGACTCTTGAATCCAGAAATTTTGAATTGCTCAACCTTACAACAACGTGTTATATTCGACGCATATCCATATGGGAGCTTCAACCCACTAACCCACTTACACACGTCTTCAACTTGTTGCTTAGTAAGATAAAATGGAGCTTTAGGTTTTCTAGTGTCAAGGTGAAGCCACAATTATGGCCTAATGTTCAATGCCTCCAAATCTTTTTGAGCATTGTCATTGTCTTTGGTTTTACCACTCGCATCTAACAAGGTGTAAAACAAGTTCTCGAAAACATTCTTTTCGGTATGCATGACATCTATACAATGACGAACTGAAAGTGTGCCCCAATACGACAACTCAAACCATATAGGCAAGTGTGTCCAATTATGAGTCTTCCAGTACCCGGCTGGTCTCAATTTACTGTGTTCCTTCCCCGACAAAGGAAAATCAAGCTGGTTTAACCAGCCCAAGACCTCACTGCCCGACAGCCAACCAACAACCCCCTTCTTCACTGTCTTCCTGTTAAACTGTGCAGACATCTTTCTGTAATTGTGATCAACAGGCAAGAATCTACGAGCAGTTCCAAAGAAACTACATTTTCACCCATGCTGCAACTGGTTGTCTTGCACATCCCTCATACACACTGGACAAGACAGCTTCCCGTGAGTTGACCAAACACTAACCATCCCAAGAGCTGAAAAGTCAGTGATAGTCCATAACAAGGCTGCCTTCATCACAAAATTCTTGCATATCGATTTATCATATGTTTGGACCCCTGTCTCCCACAACATCTTTAGTTCATCCACTAACGGTCGAAGGTACACGTTAAGGTCTTTTGTAGGACTTTTATCCTCCGGAATGAGTAAAGTTAAAAACAAATATGAATCCCTCATGCACATTGCCGGTGGAAGATTATAAGTAACCATAATGACTAGCCAAACTGAGTACGGCTGGCTAAAATTATTAAAAGGGCAAAAGCCATCAGTAGCCATGCGAAGCCTAACATTCCTAACTTCTTCTGCAAACTCAGGATAATTTGCATTAAATCTCTTCCATTCATCTCCATCCATTTGGGTGAGTCAAATTGACAGCACGACATCCCTTGTTCGATGCCAACTCATATGTTGAGCCGTAAGAGACGACATAAATAGCCGCTGAAGTCTCGACGCAAGTAGAAAGTACCGTAAGATTTTTCTGGGAACATGTTTCTCCTTCCCCCCACGTTTTGTAACCTTGTAGCGCGGTAAACTGCATAAATCACACTATCCCTTATATGTGTCCTCCCCATATTATAACATGCAATCCTGTTCATAAGCATCGATTTTTTGATACCCCATATTTAACCCCTTGACCATCTTCTTCACTTCGTAATAATTCGCAGGAAGAGTATGATCCTTGGGTAAAAACTGTCCAATTATAGCAAGTAAATCATTGAAACCTCTCTCACTACAGTCGTGCTCATTCTTGAAGTGTAAGAGCATCGTCACTGTAGAAAGCTTGGTGTTTGTATCATTTCCCGGATACAACGCGACCCCAGATTCAG
The DNA here is from genome assembly GCA_020205605.1 of Panax ginseng. Taxonomy (NCBI): domain Eukaryota; kingdom Viridiplantae; phylum Streptophyta; class Magnoliopsida; order Apiales; family Araliaceae; genus Panax; species Panax ginseng. Next base: position 27,115,920 of record CM035138.1, read on the forward strand.
ATAGCAACTTGTAAAAGGCAGCCGCTGTATCATTTGGCACTTGCTTCACACTGCTCGAAGAAGGTTCATTTTCAGCCCATTCAATATTAGTATGACCATAAGCATCAACCAACATCTCAACTAGATCATAGTTTTCGACATATGAATCGCGTGAAATTGGTTGTTCCACAATATTTTCAATTACTTCTGATTCCCCTTGATGAGTCCATACGAAGTACCCATCCACAAATCCACGGGAAAATAAGTCGAATTTAATCTCGTCGACTTTCTTTCAAATCAGGTTTTTACACTTGACACACGTGCATCGTATCTTCCCGTTCGGATCATCCGTATGTTCTAGTGCTTTGTTCAAGAAATCTGACACCTCAACACGATAAGCTGAGACTAATCTCCTCCCATCACTGGGTATCCTACGGTACATCCAACTCTAGTCGGCTGACATTTTTAACTACATAGAATTGACGGATTCAGTTAATTTGGATATTCATGCATGAATTAGATTTACCTAGTATCTCTACTCTATAGGACATGGGTAAGGTTTCTATCTCGTTATTGGATGCGTCTCGTCACTAGTGCAAACACGTTGAATATGTTTTATGAGTTTCAAGAAAATTTCGGCCGCACCTCCCCATAGTCTCCAAGCACACGAAATAGACTAAGATAACTTAATCTAAGTATGCACTCGGAGAATATATAGAGATAACAGTCAAAAAATCCTCAAAATAACAAAAACGTACCGTTTCATATTGGCACCGGCCTAAGTGAGAGACATAACATTCAATAACAGTCCCAAACTGGGGACTGTTCGACATTCACTCCTACTGAGTGAATGTCAAACGGGTTTCTAAGTTTTAAATTATAGTACATATATTATTGAGTGTATTGAAGATTAAAGGGAGAGTATTATTGAGTTTATTGAAAATTGTGGTAAACTAAGCAAATGCTACTTAGTTTATTTTGCCAATGATGATAAACTAAGTAAGTGGTACTTAGTGTATAAAAATTGTTATTTGGAATCTATAGAGACTACTTGAGTTGGCAACCGAAAAAAAAGGGTCGTAGTTCCTGTTTGTGTCCTATACTCGAATAATAAAGTTAATTGAATTACTGCAGACATTCCTCACTGTTCCATCATAACAGATGACAACATCCCGAAGGAGTTCCATTAAGCTATTGAACAAAGTTTCAGGTTAAGCAACCCCCTAGATGAACGAACGATCACTTCTCTACTAGAAATGAATCATCTCCCCATATGGGTCCAATCCTAGGAGAGAAGTGATCGTTCGCTCATGTAGAGGGTTGCTTAACCTAGAACTTTGTTCAAAAACTTACTGAAACTCCTTCCGGATGTTGCCATCTGTTATGATGGAAAAGTGAGGAATGTCTGCAATAATTCAATTAACTTTATTATTCGAGTATAGACACAATTAACTTTAACTATAAACCTTTTTTTAATTGTCACAACGAACCTAGGTTGGAGTACTATTAGCTCAGAATCAAGCTATGTAAAACACGCATACAAGGAAGAGTAAATATATGTAGGGAGAGTATTATTGTATTTATTGAAAATTGTGGCAAACTAAGCAAATGCTACTTAGTTTATTTTGCCAATGATAAACTAAGTAAGTGGTACTTAGTTTATGAGAATGTTATTTGGAATCTATAGAGACTACTGTTCGACATTCACTCCTAGCTACATAGTTTATTTTGCCAGTGATAAACTAAGTAAGTGGTACTTAGTTTATGAGAATTGTTATTTGAAATCTATAGAGACTAATGTTCGACATTCACTCATACTTAGTTTATTTTGCCAATGATAAACTAAGTAAGTGGTACTTAATTTATGAGAATTGTTATTTGGAATCTATAGAGACTACTGTTCGACATTCACTCCTACTTAGTTTATGAGAATTGTTATTTGGAATCTATAAAGACTACAGTTCGACATTTACTCCTACTTAGTTTATTATTATATTTTCTTTTTTTAATATGTAGTATATTATAGTATATTATATAATTGGTTTATTTATTTATTAAATTAAATTTATTAAATTAAATTAAATCATTTTATTTTATTTTATTTATTAAACTAAATTAAATTAAATTTTTTATTATTTTTTATTTTATTTTGTATTATATTATATAAGTTCTAATTTAATTTAATTTAATTTAAATCTGTAATTATTTTAATTTAATTTAATTTATTATGTTATTGTATTTTATTTTATCTTGTATTATATTATATAATTTTTAATTTTTTTATTAAATTAAATTAAATTTAATTTATTTTAAATTTAATTTAATTTAGATTATTTTAATTAAATTAAATTTAGATTATTTTAATTAAATTAAATTTATTTTATTCTATTTTATTTTATTTTATTATTTTTATTTTATTTTATTTTTTTTATTCAATTGTATTTTATTTGTATTATATTATATATTTATAAATATTTTTTATTAAATTTAATTTATTTATTAAATTAAATCAAATTTTTTATTTTATTCAAATTAATTTAATTTAATTTATTAATTTATTTTATTTTACTTTATTTTGTATTATAATATATTATCTAATTTTTAAATTTTATTTTATTTAATTAACTAAATTAAATTAAATTTTATTTTATTTAATAAGCTAAATTAAATTAAATTTATTTTATTTATTTTAGTAGTAAGAAACTAAGTAAAAGCTACTTAGTTTATGATTTATTAATATTGGGAAACTAATTACTAATACAATACATGCAGAGCCCACAAATATTCTGCAATTTCATAATTTTGACAGAATTTCTGTCATAAATTCAGTCAAAAATAACAAATATATCAAAATTAAAAACAATCCTAAAATCAGTTATATTATGATAAGGAACCCAAATTTGATATGCTATACACTTCATAATATCAATATTCTACAATTTTCAAATTCCAAATAATATGCAGTCCACAGACCCAAAATCAAATTCCAATTTCAGCAATATAAACAAGAAGAATAGGACTCAAATTTCAGATTTCAGATTTCAGACTCCCAATTTCAACAACAGGACCCAAATTTTTGACTCACAAATTCACAGCAACAACATATTATCCAAATTGGGTTAATCTCATATTCAAACTCAAACTAAACTTAAAACAAATTAAGCCACAAATTTCAGAAATATCATACAAATTTCAAAAATATTATAACTTTTAGACATTCAAAAATAATTTTTATTTAACAATTTACAACAAATTAGCCCTAAAAATCTAATGCTTTGCAGAAAACTAACCTTGAAATTGAATTAATGTGCGAACTAAAGGAGAAGATTAGCAAGCGGTGGTGCAGTGGTGGTGGGCTGTGGTGGTGGTGGAACCAAGCAGTCTTTGGTGGCGCTCTGCTTTGGTGGTGGAACAGGCAGTGATGGTGGTGGAACCGATCGACAGTGATGGTGGTGGTAGCAATGGTGATGGTGGAATCGAAGGTGGTGGAACCGGTGGTGTTGGCGGCGATGGTGGTGGTGGAGATGAGAGCAGTGAGAGAAGTGAGACTGAGAGAGAGAATGAAGTGAGAGAGAAATTAGAGAGAGAGAGAGAGCAAAGTGAGAGAACGAGGGGCGGCTGGGGAAGACGTTCTGATTAATTAGGTTTTAGGATTATTTTTGACGGAAAACTTAACTCCGTCGTAACGACTGATTACTCCATCAGAATAAACACTATTCAGTCGAAAATAAGGTTGGCGCTGGCGGGAACATTGACGCCAATGGGATACATTTATTTCCGACGAACATCCGTCGAAATTAATCTAGTTACGACCGAATTATGTTCGACTGAATAATCCGTCGGAATAATTATTATCTTCGGGGGAATATATCCGTCGAACTTAGATCCGTCGGAATTAGCCGGTTTTATTGTAGTGTAATAGTGTAAAATTTTTTCAAGATAATATCTTTTATTCCCGTCAAATTTAGTCTCCTACTAAGGTAAGAGATATTATTTCTTTCATATTCGTAAAGGGATATCATTTCTTTCATATTTATAAGGGATGTCACTTTCTTTTATACTCCTAAATCTAAGCTTACTATGGTAAATATTACTTCTATAATTCCTGAAATAATTAAAAATACTTTAGATGTAAAGTACAGTAATACGCATTATTTCATAGTAGTACACGGTATTGCACAGTATCTCTGATTATTGATTTAGTAATTGTTACAGTAGAAGTCACTCAGTATTTCATTCAATAATTGTCATAGTAGTTATTGCATAGTATCTTATGTTATTGATTCAATAATTGTTACAGTAACTTCTGTACAGAATTTTATATTATTAAATTAATAATATGACACAGTAATTATATTATTTGATATGATATTATTAAACCAGTTAGCATTGTTGACAATGTCTAGAAGTTCTGTCGAGGAAAGGGTTTAGTTAATTGCGCGCTGTTTATACGGAAGACCCCCTCTTTCGTGAGAAAGATCTGGTTGTCAGTATTGTGAGTCTATAATATTATTTTAAGTATCCTTGAAATTTAAACTTTTGGTGCATTAGAATATCTAACGTAATGGTTATTGTCTTAATTATTTGAAAGATAACACTCTACTAATATATATATATATATATATATATATATATATATATATATATATATATATATTAAAATATCCATTTTTTGTTGGAGTTATTATGTTAATAATGTATTAGTGGTTTATCCGTCAACATTCTTTCTTTTAAATCAGACAACTTAGTCAAAGGGAAGGTCCCTCATTTGCTAAATTTCTTAAGTTATATGCATTCTTTATTTTAAATTTTGGCATACTAAGATTTCTTTTAAAATGGGTGGTCCCACATTTGCCTAACTTTGTAAGTGGTGTGCATTTTTTCTTTTAAAACTTTGGCATACGATTTTTTTTTAATGAGTGGCCCCTCATTTGTCAAATTTTTCAAAAGGGGTATCTTTTTGATTTTGACATATTGTGAATTTTTTTCAAAGGATGGCCCCTCATTTGCCAAATTTTCCAAGTGGTGTTTTTTATTTGACAACTTGTGAATTATTTCAAAAAGGGTGTTCTCTCATTGGCCAAAGTTTTCAAATGAGTATATTGATAGGTTTGAAACTCGTAACTGAATTCCTTGATTAACAGACACATGTCTCCTAAACTTTGCCTTTTAACGCACTTTCAGAAGATAAGATACACCTAAAACACAAAATTTTTCTTTCATAATATTGTGAGTATTTCTTTTGAGTATAATTATATTTTGAGTGTAGCTAATAGTGCAAAATTTTCTCAAGATAATCTCTTTTATTCTCGTCAGATTTAGTCTCCTACTAAGGTAAGAGATATTATTTCTTTCATATTCGTAAAGGGATATCATTTATTTCATATTTATAAGGGATATCACTTTCTTTTATACTCCTAAATCTAAACTTACTATGGTAAATATTACTTTTATAATTCCTGAAATAATTAAAAATACTTTAGAGGTAAAGTACAGTAATATGCGTTGTTCCAGAGTAGTACACGGTATTGTACAATATCTCTGATTATTGATTTAGTAAATGCTACAGTATAAATCACTCAGTATTTCATTCAATAATTGTCACAGTAGTTATTGCATAGTATCTCATATTATTGATTCAATAATTGTTACAGTAACTTTTGTACATTATTTTATATTATTAAATTAATAATATGACACAGTAATTATATTATTTGATATGATATTATTAAACCAGTTAACATTATTGACAATGTCTAGAAGTTCTGTCGAGGAAAGGTGTTAGTTAATTGTGCACCGTATGTTTATACGGAAGGCCCCCTATTTCCTGAGAACGATCTGGTTGTCAGTATTATGAGTCTATAATATTATTTTAAGTATCCTTGAAATTTAAACTTTTGGTGCATTAGAGTATCTAACGTAATGGTCATTGTCTTAATTATTTAAAAGATAACACTCTACTAATATATTAAAATATCCATTTTTTGTTGGAGTTATTATGTTAATAATGTATTAGGGGTTTATCCATCAACATTCTTTCTTTTAAATCAGACAGCTTAATCAAAGGGAAGGTCCCTCATTTGCTAAATTTCTTAAGTGATATGCATTCTTTCTTTTAAATTTTGGCATACTGAGATTTCTTTTAAAATGGGTGGTCCCACATTTGCCTAACTTTCTAAGTGGTGTGCATTTTTTCCTTTAAAGCTTTGGCATACAAAATTCTTTTTTAATGAGTGGCCCCTCATTTGTCAAATTTTTTAAAAGGGGTATCTTTTTGATTTTGACAGATTGTGAATTTTTTTCAAAGGTTGGCCCTCATTTGTCAAATTTTTCAAGTGGTGTTTTTTTTTATTTTGACAACTTGTGAATTATTTCAAAAAGGGTGTTCTCTTATTGGCCAAAGTTTTCAAATGAGTATACTGATAGGTTTGAAACCCGTGACTGAATTCCTTAATTAACAGACGCATGTCTCCTAAACTTTACCTTTTAACGCACCTTTAGAAGATAAGATACACCTAAAACACAAAATTTTTCTTCCATAATATTTTGAGTATTTCTTTTGAGTATAATAATATTTTGAGTGTAGCTAATAGTGTAAGATTTTCTCAAGTTAGTCTCCTTTATCCCTGTCAAATTTAGTCTCCTACTAAGGTAAGAGATTTTATTTCTTTCATATTCGTAAAGGGATATCATTTCTTTCATATCTGTAAGTGATATCACTTTTTTTTATACTCCTAAATCTAAACTTATTATGGTAAATATTACTTCTATAATTTTTGAAATGATTAAAAATACTTTGAAGGTAATGTAATATCATTTCATTTACCTAAATCTTTTTATTGAATTTTAATCGTTATCTTTGAAATATGAATCTTGAATATCATTCTTGAATTTGAATCCACGTTTTGGTCATCATGTTGATAATTTGGACATTCCTGGACTCTGGATAAATTAAATTATAAATCTCTAATTTTTATTCTTGATCTTGTAGTTCATATTATTTCTATTCTTCTTTTATATCATTGTCATAATCCTCAAACTTAAATTGTGGTGAAATGTTATATTTGACCCATAGTGCAAAGATGGACTGTTGATTGATATGATTATGACCATGAATTGTGTATTGGTATAATTATGACCTTTCGTGTTACGTAAAAATATTTGTGGTGAAAGTTCTCTTTGGCCCGTAGTGCAAACATGGTCAGGTGTTTGGCATGATCATGACCACTGATGATACAAATGAATATTTTTGGCCTGCATATAGTGTAAATGTAATACCCCAACTTTTTATGAATAAGATTTATTTTTCTTTATTTATTATTTTAAATAGTAAGGTGTTAACTTGATATGAAGATGAAGTTATGGGTTATATTTGTAAATTATAAAAAATAAATAGCGTGTCGGGGAATATTCATTTTGTCTGAGAATATTCGTTTTGTCGGGTAATATTACTTCTGTTGGGGAATATTATATTCAGTAAAATACTATAGCGGCGCCGAAATAACCAATCATTAGTGGACCCCCATAATGGAATAACTTTCGGATATAGAAAGCAAAAAAAATAATTTTTTTATAAAATAACGTCAAAACTTTTACCGTTAATTATTGAAATACCCGGTGATAAAAGTACAGTAATACGCGTTGTTCCACAGTAGTACGCGATATTATACAGTAACACACGATAGTGCACATATATCTGATTATTGATTCTTACGTAAGAAGTCACTCAATATTTCATTCAATAATTACCACAGTAGTAACTGCACAGTATTTTACATTATTAAAATCAATAATTGACATGACGCAGTTACTCATATTATTTGATATGATATAATTATTAGCATTATTGACAATGTCTAGAAAGTTCTGTCGAGAAAAGAGGTTAGGTTATCTAATTACGCGCCAGTAAGGAGAAATTCTTATCGGAAAGCCATCTCTTTCTTGGGAACGATCTGGTTGTCAATATTATGAGTTATGATATTAATGATGAATAATTGTTGAAAGATTGTGTTGATTAATGATAGGTACAATAATTGATAATTGGTAAATATTTCAATTTGTGATATAAATAGAGGAGTTTATTTTATGTGGACTTATTGTTCCATGGCCCCCCCACTTACCCATTTTTCAAAATTGTCAACAGAAATTTTGTTTTATTATTATTATAATAGTAATAAAATAGAAATTTTTTTATAATATATATAAAGTTATTTGTTTTATTAGAATATATTATATTATATTATATATAAAGTTATTTATTTTATTCGAATATTATATTATTTTGTAAAAAAAATAAGACGAACAATTGTTCGTCCGTGATTATTTTTAAACAGTGGTACACTGTCATTCTCCTATAAATAGGTTTCTTAGCAGAAGTATGAAGCTCACACCAGAATTAAAAAATTCTTCTTCTATAATATTGTGCGTATTTCTTTTGAGTATAAGGATATTTTGAGTGTAGCTAATAGTGCAAGATTTTCTCAAGATAATCTCTGTTATACAACTTAGATCTAGTCTCCTAATAAGGTAAAGGATGTTATTTTCTTTCAATACCCGTAAATTATATTATTTCCTTTTATACTCGTAAGGGATATCATTTTCATTCATACTCCATATTATGTAAGTGATATTATTTCATTTCATATTCCTAAATCTAAACTTACTATGATAAGTTTTGCTTCTATAATTCCTAAAATGATTAGAAATTTCTTGAGGTTTGAGCTTCATCTAATATCATTTAACTGGAATATTTGTCTGAACTTTCTTATTAAATTTTAATCTTTTTCATGTCGGGATACTATTCATCCGGGGTACTATTTAACTGGTGTACTATTCATCTGGGGTACTATTCATGTCAGAGTACTATTCACGACGGAATTTAGTTTCTTTTTCTTGTCCAAATTATATTTGAAATATGAATCTTAAATATCATTCTTGAATTTTACTCCACAATTGGTGATCATGCTGACAATTTGGAGGACATTATTGAACTTGAATAAATTAAATTATAAATCTCTAATATTTATCATTGATCTCACTTTATTCATTCTTTATATCATTTTCATAATCCTCAGACTTAAATTGTGATGAAAGTTCTCTTTGGCCCGTAGTGCAAAGGTGAACTGTTGATTGGGGTTACAAATGAATATCTTTGGCCCGTAGTGCAAAGATGAATTATTGATCGATGAATATCTTTGTCCCGTAGTGCAATGATGGACAGGTGTTTGGCATGATCATGACCACTGGTGATACAAACAAATATCTTTGGCCTGTAGTGCAAAGATAAATTATTGATTTAAAATAATTATTGATTGGTGTTACTACAGGGATAAAATATTGATGATGGAATTTTAAATAATAAAAGATAGTAGACATTATGCTCTACTCTACTCTTCTAATGGATTGTTATTTCCGTTGCAGTTGTTTATCTAAAACTTGTTATCTATTATATTCTATCATATTTTTCACTGTTGAGGAGTAAGAATAATTTATGCTTCATTATCTTAGTCATAATTTTCTTTACTGGGCTATTTGAGCTCACTATTTTCCTTGTTTGTTCCTCTCAGGAAATGAGAATGTAGCTGGGACTACTCGGGGAATGGAGTAATGGTCTAAGATAGTTACTATAGTAGTCCTCACTATTTTGTAACATAGTGTGACAATAATTGTAATGAGAACTTAATTTGAGTGTGGATATTTTTGTATCAGATATGGTTCAATATTTGTATTGAAACTCACAGTTTATGTGTTGTCATATTTTGTACAATAGTTTAATAGTTGTAAATAGGGAAATTTGTATTTGGAATTCTGTAGTATATATATTTGGCGACTCAGAATGGGTTGTGTGGACCTATTTTGAGGGCGTCACAGTAAAGATAATTAAACTGTTGATTTGCGTAATTATTGATTAGTGTTACAGGGATAAAATATTGATGATTGACTTTTAAATCGTAAAAGATAGTAGACATCATGTTTTACTCGACTCTTCTAATGGATTGTTTGTTCCGCTGCAGTTATCGTTGAAAACTTATATTATCTTTAAATATATGATTTATCATTATTGAATGCTAAATATAATTTATTCTTTATTATCTTAAATATACTTTACTGGGCTATTTGAGTTCACACTTTTTTTGTTTCATTGTTCTTCTCAGGTAATAAGAGTATAGGTGGGACTAGCCAGGAATGGAGTGATGATCCGAGATTGTAGAAGTATCTCAATACATTATAATATAGTGTGACAATAATTGTATTGAGAATTTAAGTTGAGTGTGGATATTGTCTTACTAGTTACGGTACAATATTTGTATTGAAACTCATAGTTTATGTGTTGTCGTATTTTGCACGATAGTTTAATAGTTTTAAATAGGAAAATTTATATTTAAATTCTGTAGTATGTATTTGGCGACTCAAAATAGGTTGTGTATACCTATTTTGGGGACTTCATAGTTGGTATCAGAGCTTAGGGATATGATCTCTAGTGGAGATCTGGGATTAGAAGTAGTAGGGGAGAGACGAGTAAGATCCTTTACTAGTGTGTCCTTCCTAAGCTAAATCTCGTTATTTAATTAATTGGCTTGGATGTGGGGACAAGAAGTGATGTGTCAGTTTGTTTTAACTAATTTTTTTGTGTGACCAGATTTTAAAATGGCATATGAAAATCAAGAAGTGAACTATGAGACAAATATAGCTTTGAATCAGGAAGCTACGAATAATCTCGTTGCAAACTCAAAAAATAATGTTGCTAACAACATGATGAATGATGATTTTTTAAGAACTTCATGCAATTCTTGCAGAACCAGGTGAGAGAAACTCCTGCCTATAATACTGATGGAAACGTGGGAAACTTACGAATGGTTATTGCCAAACAGTTTAAAGAGTTAGGAGCACCTAAATTTTTTGGAAAGCCGAACCCACTCAAGGCAAAAACATGACTCAAAACAAATAACAAAGATATTTGATGTACTACGTTGCGCTGATGATCAAAAGGTTCCATTTGCTACTTTTATGTTATGAGGAGAGGCATATCACTGGTAGGAAACAGTGAAGCGTACACATTATTCTGCACTTGAAATGTCTTGGGTAGAGTTTCAAGAGCTATTTAATGAAAAGTATTTTCTGGAGAGCATTTGTCATATGAAAGAAGTGAAATTTATTAAGTTGAAACAGAATAATATGACCGTCTCGCAATATGAAGCCAAATTTATTGAGTTATCTCGATTTGTGCCCCACTTGCTGGATAATGAAGAACGCATAACCCGAATGTTCTTACAAGGTTTAAAATTTGAGATTTGTCAACATCTTATTTCTCATAAACTTCGTTTATATTCAGATTTTGTGGATATGACTCAATTGGTGGAACGAGAGAAAAAAACATTGCAACTAATAGAAAACGACTGGCAACGAGAAAGAAATTATGATATTTGTAAGACCCCAACTTTTATGAATAAAGATTTGATTTTCTCGAAATATTTTTTGAATATTATGATGTGGATTTGATACAATATTATAGTTGTGGGTAATATTTACAAATTTTGCGAAGAATGCAAGTTGTTATAAAATATTCGATTGGTCGGGGAATATTCGTTGTATCAGGGAATATTCGTACGATGACGCAATCATTGGTAGACCCCACAACGAAATTACTGTCGGAGTTGGAAAACCACAGAAATAACTTTTTATAAAAATAACGGCAAAATTTTTATCGTTAACTGTTGAAATATCTTGTGGTAAAAGTACAGTAATACGCGTGGTTGCATAGTAGCACACGATATTGATTATTGATGCTTACGTGAGAAGTCACTCAGTTTTATTCAATTATTACCACAGTAATTGCTGCATAGTATCTCACATTATTGATTCAATTATTGTCACAATATCATCTGCACAATATTTTATATTATTAAATTAATAATTGAGATGACAAAATTATTCATTTTATTATTTGCATTATTGACGATGTCTAGAAAGTCACTTAATTGAGGTCACCTAATTGCGCGCCAATAGGGAGAAATTCTTATCGAAACCCTCCCTCTTTCCTGGGAATGATCTGGTTGTTATTATTGCGAGTTATAATAATGATGAATAAATGTTATTAAAAATGTGTTTTGTGAAGCCAAGCGAATTGAGATAAATAGAGGGTATTTTTATGAAGTATTTGTTGTAAGTTTGACGTTTTATTTGGACCCCCATTTACCCATTTTTTAAAACTGTCAGGAAAAAGTTATCTCAATTTTGTTATATATATATATATAAGTATTATATATATATATATATATATATATAATAATTAGGTAATTGGGGGGGGGGGGGTGAGGGAGGATGGTCACGGGTGGAGTACTTTTGTTATATATATATTATAATATTTTTTGTTTTTTTATGCAAAATAGAATATATTATATTCTATAATTTGCATAATACTGTATAGTGTTGCATAGTGTAGCATAGTAAATCAAAAAAAATTCAGCCGGTACACCTGTGAATTCGTTCGAATCTTACCGTGCAGTCCATGATTATTCTTCTTAAATAGGATGCTCAATTTAGAAATGAAAATCACACCAGAATCTGAGAATTCTTCTTTTATAATATTGAGCGTATTTCTTTATGGTTTAAGGAAACTTTAAGTGTAGAAAATAGTGCAAGTTTTCTTCAAGAATATCTCCGCTATACCAGTCGGAATTGCTTTCTTTTTGAGGTAAGGGGTATTATTTATTTCATAGTCGCTTACGATATTATTTTTTGTATTCGTAATGAATTTTATTTTCGTTCAATATTCGTAAAGAATATTATCTTCGTTCAATATTCGTAAGGAATATTATTTTTGTTCAATATTCGTAAGAAATAATATTTTCTTCCATACTCTGTAGTATGTAAGTAATATTATTTCGTTTCAGATTTCGAATTCTACACTCATTTTGATAAGTATTGCTTCTATACTCCTTAAAATTAGTAGAATATCCTTGAAATTTTTGCTTTATCTAGTATTGTTTCACAAGAAAATTTTTCTGAACATTCTTGTTAAATTTTAAGCTTTTCATGTCGGAGTATTATTCATGGGTACTATTCATGCATACGACACTATTCTTACGTACGACACTATTTATACATACGACACTATTCATGAAGTACTATTCATGGGGTACTACTCATGAAGTACTATTCACTCGGGTATTATTCACCCGGGGTACTATTCACGATGAAAAATTGATTCTTTTCTGTCCAAATTATTTTTGATACGTGAATATTATTCTTGAATTTTACTGCACAAAGCAGTATCATGTTGACGATTTGGATATTTTTAAACTCTGGATAAATTTAAAGTCTTTAATGTTTACCTTGATTTTGTTTGATTGATGCTTGTATCATTGTCATCATCCTCATGCTTATATTGTGATAAAAGTTATCTTTGGCCTGTAGTGCATAGATGAACTGTTGATTGGTATGATTATGACCAGGAATTATTCGGTATAATCATGACCTGTAATGTTACAAATGATGTGGTAAAAGTCCTCATTGGCCTGTAGTGCATTGATAAATAGTTGTTGGTATGATCATGACCATGGGTTCTCTTCGGCCAAGGGTGTAAAGATGAATTGTTGTTTGGCATGATCATGACCATTGGTGATAATAATGAATATCCTTGGCCTGTAGTGCATTAATGATTCGTGGATGTGGATTATTTATTAACCTGAATATCAGCGATAAAATTGATGATGTGGATTATTTATTAAGCTGAGTCTCGGCGATAAAATTGATGATGAACTTTTTAAATCATAGAAGATAGTAGATATTATGCTCTACTTGACTCTTCTAATGGATTGTTATTTCCGCTGTAGTTGTTGATCTAAAACTTGTTGTCTATTGTATTCATCAGTTGCCATACTGTTGAAGGCTAACGATAATTTATTTTGCATTATCTTAGTCATAATATTCTTTACTGGGCTAGTTGAGCTCTCACCCTTTTCTTTCATTGTTCTCTTCAGGAAATGAGAATATAGTTGGGACTAGTCAGGAAATAGAGTGATGGTCCAAGATAATTGCTATAGTAGTCCTCACTACTCTATAAGAATAGTGTGTTAATAATTGTAATGAGGACTTATTTTGAGTTTGGATATTGTCTAGGAGACAATATTTGTATTATAACTCACAGCTTATGTTTTGTTGTATTATGCACGTCATTTAACAGTTGTATAAATTAAGTTTGTATTTGTATTATGTACCATGTATTTGGCAACTCAGAATGGGTTGTGTATACCTATTTTGGGGGCGTCACAATAATAATCGTACCAGTAAAAATAATCATCAAAATAATGAGAACCAGCGAGGAGGGAATCATCATGTTAGAAATGGTAACCATTTCAGTGGTAGTCCGGGCCCATATAGTATTAGATCTGATTTGAGTGGAAACAGCTTCAAGAAGAGGAGATTTTATAATGACCATGGAAAGGCATTGACAGAAGCACCAACACCAGTTTTTAGGGGATTAAAATGACCACCAATCAGATGTTACAAGTGCAGAAAGAAGGGACACATCAATCCAAACTGTACCCATCAATCCAAGGTGTATTACAGTTGTGGAAAGAAAAGACACATAGCTCGATTGCGCCCTATAAAAAATCAAGTCCAGCTGTAATGGTGACACCAAAGGCAGTTACGAACAAGTCAAAGTTTGTGGTGTATGGGAGATTGTCGTAACCTCCCAAAAGGTATAGAAACCAGATGAAGTTATAACCGGTAAGTTAATTATAAACTCTCACGAAGTCTACCTTATTAGATACTGGTTTTAGCCACTATTTTATTTCACCTGCTTGTGCTCAACGTTTAAACTTGATTCCTGAGAAATTAGATTTTGACTTATCTGTTAAAACTCCATTAGGAGAAACCTTCATTACATCCACTGTTTATAAATCTTGTTTGATTCAAATCGGCACCCTCACATTACCCATTGATCTCATCTCTTTTAAAATACTTGAATTTTAAGTGATTTTAAGAATTGACTGGTTAACTACCCATCATGCTAAAATTGATTATTTTCTTAAGGTCGTTAATTTTCATATTCCTAATCAACATGTTATGTGAATTCAAGCAACCAAACTGTTGAAATCAATCACTGTCATCTTAAGCCATAATACTTTTCATTTATTGAAAAATAGATGTCAAGCTTTCTTAGCCCATGTCACCGATTTAAACAAAAAAAATGTCAAATGTGAATGATATTTCTGTTGTTAATAAATTGCCTGATGTATTTTCCGAAGAACTTCCTGGCCTACCCCAAGAATGTGAAATCGAATTTTGTATTGACCTTGAACCGGGTACAAAACCAATTTCTAAGAACCCATATCGAATGGCTCATATTGAACTTTAGGAATTAAAAGTCCAACTTCAGGAATTGTTAGACACCGGCTTCATATGTCCTAGTACATTGCCTTGTAGTGCTCCTCTTTTATTCGTAAAGAAGAAAGATGGGAGTATGAGACTCTACATTGACTATCGGTAGTTGAACCATGTCACCATTAAAAATAGGTACATGTTACCTCGCATTGATGACATGTTGGACCAGTTGCAAGTAGCTCAATTCTTTTCAAAGATTGATCTCCGTTCTGGATATCATCAGTTAAAGATTAAAACTGATAACATTCCAAAGACTGCCTTCAGAACTCGATACAGACATTATGAATTCCTGGTCATGTTTTTTGGATTCACTAATGCTTCTGTCGCCTTCATGGATATAATGAACTAGATAATCAAGGAATATTTTGATCATTTTGTGGTTGTCTTTATTGAAATCCTAATTTACTCCAAAAGTCGTGAAGATCTTGAGCAAAAATTGAGGTTGATACTCCAAAAGTTTCGTGAAAACAAACTATATGCCAAGTTAAAGAAGTGCAAGTTCTGTATTGAGGAAGTAACATTCCTTGGACACGTGATCTCTAAGCATGAAATATCAGTCGAACCGATAAAGATTTAAGCGATACTAAATTGGGAGCATCCTAAGTCAATAACCAAAATACGTACCTTTCTGGGCCTAGCTGGTTATTATCGGAGATTCGTAGAAGGATTTTCTAGAATTGTCACTCCATTAACTAAGCTGACTCAAAAAGATAAAATATTTGAATGGAGTGAGTAATATGAAAAGAGCTTCCAAGAACTCAAGAGGAGACTCATTTTAGCACGTGTTTTGACCATACCATCAGGTTCGAAGGGATTTGTCATCTACAACAATACTTTAGGCAAAGGTCTAGGTTGTATTCACATACAACATAGAAAAGTCATAGCCTATGCCTTTCGACAACTTAAAGTATATGGGAGGAATTATCCTAATCATGATCTAGAGTTGGCAACAGTCGTTTTCGCATTAAAGATCTAGCGACACTACTTGTACGGAGAAAAAGTAAAGATCTATACAGACCATAAAAGCCTTAAATATTTTTTCACCCAAAATGAATTCAACATGCGGCAATGACGTTGACTTGAGCTGTTAAAGGGTTATGACCAGTGTAAGACCCCGAATTTTATGAAATGAAAGTATTCAATTAATAAATGGTTAGATTGATAAAAGGTTAAAGTTAAGGGTGATATTTGAAAATTTTGCAAAGTAAGCAAGTTGATATAAAATATTCGTTGTGTCGAGGAATATTCGTTTGTTCGGGGAATATTCTTTTTATCGGGGAATATCCGTACGACAACACCATCATTGGTGGACCCCACAATGGAAGAACTTTCGGAGTTAGAAACCGATAGAAGTAATTTTTATAAAAAATAACGGCAAAACTTTTACCATTAAATTGTTAAAATATCCGGTGATAAAAGTACATTAATACGCGTGGTTGCACAGTAGCACACGGTATTGCACAGTATCTCTGATTATTGATGCTTACGTAAGAAGCCACTCAGTTTATTCATTTATTGCAACAGTAGTTGCTGTATATTATCTCATATTATTGATTTAATTATTGTCACAGTATCATCTGTATAATATTTTATAATTGAGACAACACATTTATTCATAGTATTATTTATATTATTGACAATGTCTAGAAAGTTCTGTTGAGAAAAGAGGTTTGGTCACCTAATTGCGCGTCAATAAGGAAAAATCTTTATCGGAAAGCCCCCTCTTACCTGGGAATGATCTGGTTGTCAATATTGTAAGTTATAATATTAATGATGAATAATTGTTGATAGATTAAAAATGTGCTTATTAAAGATAAATGATTTGTGGTAAATATTTATTCAATTTTTGATATAAATATAGGGATTTGTTATGTGGCGTTTGTGGTAAGTTTGACATAGTATTCCATGGGAAGATTTACTAATTTTATGGACCGTCGGTGGTGGTTTTAATAGTAAATCAATCTAGACCATCGGTGGTGGTTTTAATAGTAAATCAATCTGGACCGTTGAAGATAGTTTTAATAGTAAATCAATCTGGACCGTCGATGGTGGTTTTAATAGTAAATCAATCTGGACCGCCAATGGTGGTTTTAAAAGTAAATCAATCTGGATCGTCGGTGGTGGTTTTAAAAGTAAATCAATCTGGACTGTCGGTTGTGGTTTTAATAGTAATCAATATGGACCATCTGTTCTAATAGTAAATCAATCTGGACCATTCGTGAATCAGTTACTATTTAGTCCATTCTCCTATAAATAGAAGCTTAATTCTTCTTTCATCCTCACCAATTCACTGAGACACACAAGAGAAACTATAGAGAGAAAAACTATAGAGAGCAAGAAGAAAAATATTTTGCTATTTCATTATTGCAGTATCCAGTCTTCTACTAAGGTAAGAGATATTATTTGTTGTATTCGTAAGGGATATTATTTATTATATTCGTAAGAGATATTATTTGTTGTATTCGTAAGGGGTAATATTTCTTCTGTATTCGTAAGGGGTATTATTTCTTTCGTATTGATCAGGAATACTATTTTTCGTATTCATCCTTTAATATGTCGGAATAACTTGTCTACGCGGATTACGTACCGCATGACAGGTGAAAATCCATTTACAGTTTTGTATGTTATTTTTTTTCATATTCTTAAATCTAAACTTACTATGGTAAGTATTACTTCTATAATCCCTGAAATTAGTGTAATATCCTTGAGTTTTGCGTTTCATCCAGAATCGTTTCATTGGAATATTAATTTGAATTTTCTTATTAAATATCAATATTTTCACCCGGGGTACAATTCACAGGTTACTATTCACTCGATTACTATTCACTCAGGTATTATTCACTCAAGGATTCGGGGTACTTTTTATGTCAGGGTACTATTCATGAAGTACTATTCACTGGGTACTTGTTGGGTTTTCGGCACATCAAAGTAATGCACAACGGATAATAAATTGAACAAAAAAAAATCCGAAACCCAAACAGGATCCATGCATAAATGTAAATTAATTCAAATGTGTAAAAGATTATACCGATTATGAAGATGGAATTGATGCGATCGAATCTCCAACGCTTAATTGAATGAACTACGCCTCTACTACGGTATCCATTATCGAACGTCCATGCGAACCGTATCACGATTCTCAATATAAAAGGTGTCCGCAAGACTTTAGCCACCAAAGGATCAAGATTTTCTTCAAAGGTTTTTCTCTAGTCTTTCTCTAAGAATGGCTAGGTTCGTAAGAGTTATGATCTCGTTATTTAAATGGGTCGCTATATATCATATATATAGCGCTTAAAAGGAATTAATCAAAACCTAATTTCATAAAATCCGAATATATATATATATATATATATATATATATATATATATATATATATATCTTAATTAAGTCTTACTTAATTAATATACCTATATATATAAATTATCCTATTAATTTAAATTCGTAATTTAAATACTATAAATCATATTGACATATTTAAATTAATTCCCTTTTAATTACGTTCTATGTGTGTGACCCTATAGGTTATTATTACGTTGACAATAATTTTAAAATCATATTATAAAATTATAAATAGTGAGCGACATCTAGTAATGCATCACTGCTACCCAAGTAATAATAAAATCGATGATTCGATACAACCTTTCCGTGACCAATGTTTCAATGTAATTTAATCCTTTTAACCTTAACATCTTAGATTAAACTCGAGTCATGAAATGTGTCATACTCTTCATAATTTAATCTGAGTTTTCTTGATCAATGAGTAGACTATATGAAACAAATCACTATTTGAGCATGGTCATGCATTTCATAGTCCTACTCAATCAAGAGGCCTATGGATATCACCCCTAATATGTAGGAGGGTTAAATTCCATCTAGATCACTCATATTCCTCACACGATTCATGATGTACCCAATAATCACCTTTATAGTCCACCCTATTAAAGGTGACATTTGATGATATCAAAGTACATAAATTCCCGTGTAGTAATATAGTAATTTCAGGTCGGAGGACCATTACATCATTGTCACTATGAGAATCGCTAATGACACTTTACATACTGTTCCGCGAAGAATTCTCGTGGTGGGTTTGTCTAGTACATCATTCTCTAACATGTACCTATGCATTAACTTAATATCTCATATATTTATGACCAATGAGATTTGGTCATCAGTCAATCCACATACTAGTCTTAATGCATCATTGTTGTCCCATCAACAATGATACTCGACTATGGACTTTTAAGAATAATGATACTAATTATAATTATATAATCTCATGTTCAAGTCACATACTTGAAACTATATAATTTGTATCACTATTCTAAGGAATTTTATTATGTTAATATTTATATAACGCAGTAAATGAAACCATAATAAAATCATTCATTTATTCATTCAAATATAATATCAAAATGTTAAGCAATTATATCAAATAATTGGCCTCTAGGGCACAAACTCTAATAGTCTCCCACTTGCACTAGAGCCAATCACTCATGTATCTAATACCCCTGGAACTAGTGTGACCTTCGTGCTTCTGCTGCGACAAAGTCTTGGTCAGTGGATCTGCAATATTATTATCAGTTGGCACTCTTCCTATGTGTACATCTCCTATATCAATGATTTCACGGATGAGATGGTACCACTTTAAGTATATGCTTGGATCGTTGGTGAGATCTGGATTCCTTAGCTTTGTCGCAATGGCTCCATTATTATCACAAAGATAGCTTAATCGGAAAATAATGGTTGGAACAACACCCAAGTTCAAATGATTGAACTTTTTAATCCATCTGACCTCCTCTTGGGCCGCACTAGAAGTAACAATATACTCGGCCTCATTGTAGAAATCCGCCATCGCCTCTTGCTTCAAACTCTTCCAACTAACAGCACCACCATTAAGGCAAAACACAAAACTTGACTGAGACTTATAGTCATTATTTTCAATCTGGAAACTAGCATCTGTGTAACCCTTTACTGCCAGTTCGTCTTCACCTCCATATACCAAGAATGAATCCTTAGTCGTTTTTAGGTACTTGAGGATATTCTTGACTGTTGTCTAGTGACTTTCACTTGGATTCGACTAGTATCTGTTCGTCATGCTCAAAGAATTCGAGACATCCGGACGAGTACATATCATTACATACATGATAGATCCAATTGCCGAAGCATAAGGGATCTTTCTCAAACGCTCCTCATCATCTTGTGATTTAGGACATTGGGCCTTAGAGATCTTTACACCATGAGTCATGGGTAAGTGTCCTCTTTTTGCCTCTTGCATGCTGAACCGTTTCAACACTTTATCAATATATGTACTCTGACTTAGGTCGAGCATTTTTCTCGATTTGTCTCGATAGATCCTGATACCAAAAATATAGGCTGCATCACCTAAATCTTTCATGGAGAAACTGTAAGACCCCAACTTTTTATAAATAAAATCGAATTTTCTCTAATTATTATTGTGAATAATAAGGTGTTAATTTGATATAATGCTTTGGTTATGGGTGAAATGTGCAAATTTTGCAAAATAAGCAAGTGATTATAAAATATTCATTATTGTCGGGGAATATTCGTTTGGTCGTGGAATATTCTTTCTGTCGGGGAATATTCGTATTTATGGCCAATACGACCATTTGTGCCCTATGTGAAAAAAGCAGTCGGATAAAAAAATGACAAGTTTGAGTTTTTATAAATAGCAGGCGTAATTGTTATTCTATTAACATTGTTGAATACTCGTGGTTAAAATACGAATGTCTGCGGTGGTTGCACAAGAGTTACACCAGATATTGCAAGATTTTTAAATTATTGATTCTTACGTGAAGGCACTACTCAATAATTGTTACAAGAATTATTATTCAATATTTTATTTTATTGATTCAATAATTGCTACGTTGATATTTTATATTATTATTGTTTCAATAATTGTCACTGCACAATATCTCCATTATCAGATCAATAATTCATATTATTTGAATAATATTGTTAGATAGCATTATTGGCAATGTCTAAGGAAGTTCTGCTTCAGAAAGGGGTTTGATCACCTAATCAAGCAAGCGCACTCAATAAGAAGAAATTTTTATCGAAAGCCCCTCTTTCCGGGAACGACACAGTTGTATAATCTTGTGATCCTGTAATATTATTTGTGAATAATTAATTATTGATTTATATGATAAGGAAATATGTATTTATGTGAATATAAATTATGGATATATTTATTGTGGTTATAAATGAAGGAATTAATGTTGAGGTATTTTATCAGTATTTTGTCGGAATGGAGGTATTAAAAATCGTCCGTGTGTGGATTCCGGGAATTTTTTGTTTGAAATTTGGAAAAACTTAAACTTACAAAGTTGTAGAGAATTTAATTTCCTATGGAATAGACATGAGATTTGAATTTTTCTGATAAAATGACTATTTATTAGGAATTATTGAAGTTTCAGAAATTACTATTTTTATTAAAAACATGGTGGGCCCCACTTTTGATTGGTGAGAAATAAAATGTACTGGAATTTATTTTCAAAAGTGGTGGGCGTGAATAAAGAAGAGAAAAGCCATCGGGTAAAGCATGTTAATCTGCTATGTATGTTCCAAGCATTTTCCTATAAATAGGGTGCTTAGTTAGAATTAAAAATCACAGCAGAAACAAGTTTTCTCTCTTTCTCTCTCTATATTAGCGAGCGTATTTTGTGAATATTTAGATACTTTGTGAGTTGCTATTCATCAGTGCAAGTTTCTTTCAGCCTTATACCGATATTCCGATCAGAAGTACTGTTATTTTGAGATAAGGGATGTTATTTTCTTCATAATGATGTTATTCTTTCAATATCATTATACCGAAATATTGGTATGGATGTTATTGTGGAATTTTTACCTTTTTGTGTCGGGGTTACTATTCACGTATACGGCACTATTCACGTATACGACACTATTCATTGAAAAATAAAATTTTCTCTTTTTTGTCCAAGATGTCTATTATGGTTACTATCTTTGATTGTATCCATGTTTTGATCTTTATTTTTTAATTCTGCTTCATAATTGGTTATTATGGAGTATTATTAAACTTGGATAAACTGTAATACGAATCCCTAATATTTATCCTTTTGTCTCACTGGATTTATTTTTTTAAAGATATTTTTCATCATCATCAATCCTAAATGATGAAATTACTGAATATCTTTGGCCTGTAGTGCAAAGATGAATGATTAACTGATGAATATCTTTGGCCCGTAGTAGCAAAAGATGAGCAGTGTTGAGATGAACATGACCAACCATCGTGATACAAATGAATATCTTTGGACCAGTAGTGCAAAGATGAATATTTGATTCAAGATGTATATTGATTGATGTTACAGGTATAAAATATTGATGATGGACTTTTAAATCTTAGAAGATAGTAGAATTCATTCTCTACTTGACTCTTCTAATGGATTGATGTTTTCGCTGCAGTTGTTGATCTAAAACTTGTTGTCTATTATGTTCTATCAGATTTTTCCCTGTTGAAGACTAATAATAATTTGCTGTATAGTATCTTAGTCATAATATTCTTTACTGGGCTAGTTGAGCTCACCCTTTTCCTTTTTGTTCCATTTTTCTTCTCAGGAGGTGAGAACATAGCAGGAACTAGCCGGGGTTTGGAGTGATGGTTCAGGAGAGTTGTTTTAGTAGTCCTCACTATTTTGTAAAATAGTGTATCAATAATTGTAATGAGGACTCCTTTTGAGTTTGTATACTGTCTATTAGACAATATTTGTATTCAAAATCATAGTATATGTGTTGTCGTATTTTGCATGACAATTATATTACTGAGGTTGTATTTGTTTCTATACCATGTATTTGACGACTCAAAATGGGTTATGTATACCTATTTTGGGGGCGTCACATAAACATTTTCCTAACCATGCTTATACAGCCTGTAATGAAGGAATGTCATTCCCAATAATTAATATTTTGTCAACATATAATACCAGGAATTCAATGTGGCTCCCACTAACCTTCTTATATACACAAGGTTCATCTTCATTTTTAATAAAGCCAAATGTGACGCCCCCAAAACAGGTATACATCACCCATCTTGGGTCGCTAAATACATGGTACAAAATTCAAATACAACTTAATTATACAACAGTCGTGTAAAATACGACAAAATATAATCTAAGAGTTTTTAATAAGAATATTGTCATCTAGACAATATACAAACTTAATGGAGTCCTCATTACATTTATTGTCACACTATTTAACAGAATAGTGAGGACTACTAATGCTATCATCTGGACCGTCACTCCATTCCCGACTAGTCCCAAATTTATATTCTCATTTCAAGAGAACAATGAAAGAAAGGGTGAGCTCAACTAGCCCAGTAAGAAATATTATGACTAAGATAATGCAGAATAATTTATCGTTAGCCTTCAACAGTGTTAAACTGATAAAATATAATAAACATCAAGTTTAACTGTAGTGGAACAAGTAATCCATTAGAAGAGTCAAGTAGAGAATAAAATCTACTATCTTCTATGATTTAAAAAGTTTTTCATCACTTTTATCGCTGGGACTCAACTTAATATATAATCCACATCATCCCTGCACTACAGCTAAGGATATTCATTAGTATCACAACCACAATTATCCATGCACTACGGGCCAAGGATATTCGTGTATTCATCAATGGTCTTGATCATGCCAACAACTGTCCATCAATGCACTATGGGCCAATGAGGACTTTTACCACATCATTTGTAACATTACAGTCATGATTATACCGATTAATCCCTGGTCATAATCATACCAAGTCCATCTATGCACTACAGGCCACGGATGACTTTCAACATAATATAAACACGAGGATGATGACAATGATATAAGAATTCAATAAAACAAGTTCAAGAATTAATTTATCCAGGAACCAATAACGTCTAAATTGTCAATATGATACTTCTTTGTAGAGTAAAATTCAAGAATGCTCAGAAGAATATTTCCATGAAAAGATACTGGATGAAGCGCAAATATCAAGGATATTCCACTAATTTCATGGAGTATAAAAGTCAAAGCTTTAACCAACTGAGTATAAGAGAATATATGAAACTGCAAATGGATTTTCGTCCGCCATGCAGTAATCCACTTAGACAGATCATTTCCACAATTTAATAAGGAATGAATACAAAGGATCATTCACCATGTATGTGATAATCCACAAAGATAGGTTATTCCAACAGAATAATAAAGAATGAAATAACAGAAGAAATCACCATGCACGCGATGATCGCATGCAAAGTTATTCCAATAGAATAATAAAGAATGGAATCGTGTCATGCGTAATCCGCAGCGCATGTGATGTTCCAACATAATAATAAAGAAGCGGAACCAGTCATGCGTAAATCGCATGCATGAGGATGTTCCAAAAGAATAATAAAGAAGCGGAACCGTGTCACGCGTAAACCGCATGCATGCATAAGATGTTCCAATGTAATAATAAAGAAGCGGAACCGTGTCATGCGAAACCGCATGCATGTGATGTTCTAATGTAATAGTAAAGAATGGAATAACAATGAATTCACGGGCATACGACGATAGGCCAAATGCAGAAAAGTTATTCCAAATGTAATAATAAAGAATGGAATAATGAAGAATTTCACCATGTATGCGGATTTCAGATGTAAAAGTTATTCCAACATAATGATAAAGAATGGAATAACAGAAGTTCTCTTCATGAAGACGAAAGAAATAATACTCCTTACGAGTACAATAAATAATATCCCTTACCTTAGAAGAAACTGGATATAGGAGTAGTGAAGTAGCAGAATACTTTTCTTCTTTCTCTCTATAGTTTCTCTCTCTAGAGTTTCAGTGAATTCGTAAGAAATAATGAAGGAATGAGTTTCTATTTATAGGAGAATGGACTGAATAGTAACTAATTCATGAACGGTCCATATTGATTTACTTTTAAATAGACGATCCATATTGATTTACTATGCAGTATTAATAAAATATTCTAATAAAACAAAATCTTTTAAATAAAATATAATATATTCTATTTATAATATAATAAAACGAATAACTTTATAAAAGTATTCTGTTTTATATAAAAAGATTTTACTATACAAACACTATGCAGGCACTATGCAAACACTATACATAATAGAATATTATATATTCTATTTATAATCTAATAAAATAAATAACTTTATAAAAGTATTTACTTTTATATAAAAGATTTGCATTTTATTACATTTATAATAATAATAAAACAAAACTTATCACCTTTATTATAATTCACAATATTAATCGACCAGGTCGTTCCCAGGAAAGAGGGGGCTTTCCAATAAGGATTTCTCCCTATGGGTGCGCAATTAGGTGACCAAACCTCTCATTGGCAGAACTTCTAGACATCGTTAATATTACAAATAATAATATTAATAACTCTGTTATCTCAATTATTGATTTAATAATATATAAAATATCGACAATAATTGAATCAAATAACGTGAGATAATATGCAGCAATTACTATAGCAATAATTGAACAAAACTGAGTGACTTCTTACGCAAGCATTAATAATCAATACCGTGTGCTACTATGAAACCACGTGTATTACTGTACTTTTACTACCTAGTAGTTCAACAGTTTTAACGGTAAAACTTCCGCTGTTATTTTCATAAAAATATTTTTATCGTTTTTCTCAATCCGACAATAATTCCGTTGTGGGGTCCACCAATGATTGTACCGTCGTACGGATATTCCCCGATAAAAAGAATATTCCCCGACCAATCGAATATTATACAACAACTTGCACACTTTTCAAAATTTATAAATATTACCCACAACTATAACATTATATCAAATCCACACCATAATATTCAAACAAATATTTCGAGAAAATTAAATCTTTATTCATAAAATTTGGGGTCTCACAATATCTCCTCCTTATGGAATTTCGCCTTCAAAATTTATGTACGTACCTGGTATGATGAGGATACCTTGACTTCATTTCAGATTCTAACTCTTGAGGTATAACCTTTGAGTGTTGAATACGATCCTTCTTATCCAAGATTTTAACACGTATCTCCTCATATGTTAAATCTTCTGCTATCTAGTCTAGTTCTAATTTAATAATCTGGTTTGGGTCGTCCACATAATTACGTAACATCGATACGTAAAAAATGTTATGAACACGCGATTCCAACTCTTTGACTGTTTTATCAAATCGAAGATTCCAACTCCGAGATGCTTGCTTCAATCCATAAATGGATCGATGCAGCTTACATACCTTTCCAGTATCCTTTGGATTGACAAAACCCTCAGGTTGTGTCATGTACACATCCTCAAGAAGATTTCCGTTAAGGAAAGCAGTTTTGACATCCATCTGCCAGCTTTCGTAATCATAAAAAGCTGCAATTGCAAGTAAGATCCCGATGGGTTTAACCATTGCCACTACAGAGAAGGTTTCATCATAGTCAACACCTTGAATTTGTTTGAAACCTTTTGCTATCAGTCGGCCTTTATAGGTTTGTACGTTAACATCCATGTCGGTTTTCTTCTTGAAAATCCACTTGTACCCGATTGGTTTTACCCCTTCGGGTGGATAAACCAGAGTCCATACTTGGTTAGTATACATGGAGTCCATCTCAGATTTCATGACTTCAAGCCATTTCTCAGAATCTGGTCCATTCATAGCTTCTTGGTAGGAAGCAGACTCATCTTGATCTATGAGCATCACATCGTCATTTTGAGTCACAAGATATCCATAATATCTCTCGGGCTCTCGGCGTGTCCTACCAGATCTACGAATGCCTTGTGTAATTTGAGCAGGTTCACTTTCCACAATATCTTGTGGTTCCTGCTCACGTTCCAACTCAGATTCAATGATATTTTGTGGTTCTCTAATTTCTTCGAGTTCTACTTTCCTCCCACTGTTTCCTTTAAAGACAAATTCTCTTTCTAGAAAAATAACCGTTCGAGCAACAAACACTTTGTTCTCAGAAGGTTTGTAGAAATAATACCCTTTTGTTTTCTTTGGGTATCCCACAAAATTATATTTGTCAGATTTGGGTCAGAGTTTGTCAGAATCCAGACATTTTACAAACGCCTCGCAACCCCAAATCTTCATGAACGACATACTAGGACGTTTCCCAGTCCACATCTCATATGGTGTCTTCTGAACCGTCTTTGTAGGAACACGGTTAAGTGTGAATGCAAATTGCCTCTGAAAGCATGACCCCGTAAGCTTATTGGAAGATCTGCATGACTCATCATTGATCGTACCATGTCCAACAAGGTGAGATTCCTCCTCTCAGATACACCATTCCATTGTGGTGTTCCAGGTGGAGTGAGTTGTGATATAATACCACACTTCTTTAGAAGGTCATCAAAGTCTTGACTTAAGTATTCACCTCCTCGATCGGATCGAAGGGCTTTTATGCTTTTGCCAAATTGGTTTTGAACTTCATTCTTGAATTCCTTGAACTTTTCAAAGGATTCGGATTTGTCTCATAAGATACACATATCCATATCTACTGAATTCGTCAGTAAATGTAATGAAGTAATAAAACCTACCTCTTCCTAACGAACTCATGGGTCCACATAGGGGTGTTCATTTTACTCGGTTTTTTTAGTTTTCTGGTTTTCCGAACCGGACCGAACCGGTCCGATTCAAGATAAAAAACCAGATATATCTGCTTTTTGCATCGAATTTGATGACGGCGTTTTATAATTCTAAGCAAACCGAACTGCACCTAAGTATATACCGTTTTTAAATTTTTATTATTATTACTAATTTATTAAAATAATAATAATAAAATAATGATTATAATAATAAAAATAATAATAATAAAAATAAAAATAATAAAATAATGATTATAATAATAAAAATAATCATAATAATAATAATAATAATAATAAAATAATAATTATATAAATTTTTAAAAAATGGCAGATCAACTCCAGATCTTAGAATCGGTACCATGGATTAGATATCTACCAGGTCCAACCTGGATTCCAATATCGAGATCAATATTTGGCCTATTTCGATTTCAGTTCGGTTTGGTACCAGTCCGGTTCGGGCCGGTTTTTATCGGATGAACACCCCTAGGTCCACATATATCACTATGTATAGGTCTCAATACATCGTTAGCCCGTTCACTGTGTCCAGTGAAAGGGGCTTTAGTCATCTTGCATAATAAACAAGACTCGCATTTCTCCTATGATTCAAAATCAAATTAATCCAAAAACCCATGTTTATGGAGTTTGAATATGCGTTTCTCATTTATATGGCCTAAACGACAGTGTCAGAGATATGTCGGATTTGAATTATTTGATTTAAATCATTTTGTATTTATGTTATAGATAGGCATTTCTAAATTAAGAATATAAAGACCGTTAAACAATTGTGCAACACCATATCATATATCATTTAAGTAAAACGAACAATGATTGTTCTTGATTATAAATGAAAAATCTTTCTTGTCCAAACAAGAAACAGAAATAATGTTTTTGCTTATAGCAGACACATAATAACAATCCTCTAATTCTAATACTAGCCCAGTGGGCAAAGATAAATGATAAGTTCCTACGGCACCGGTCTGCAACAACTTTTGCTCCATTCCCAACTCAGAGGTCAACCTCTCCTTTTGCCAAAGTCCTACTCCTTCAGAGTTCCTGCACATTAACACAAATGTGAGAACCACATCCAGTATCCAATACCCATGATGTAGAAGTAGACAAGTTGACTTCTATAACATATATACCTAAATCTGAAGTTGCACTTCCTTTCCTTTTCTTCACTTCTTCCAAATAAGCATGATAATTCCTCTTCCAGTGTCCAGGTTTTCCACAGAAGTGACAATCACC
The DNA here is from genome assembly GCA_020205605.1 of Panax ginseng. Lineage (NCBI taxonomy): Eukaryota > Viridiplantae > Streptophyta > Magnoliopsida > Apiales > Araliaceae > Panax > Panax ginseng. Next base: position 27,145,123 of record CM035138.1, read on the forward strand.
TTCTTTAGCCACTCTACCTTTAGGTTTTAAAGCCTGTTTGGTTTTGGTATTGGGTTTGGCACCAGATTTAGATCCTATCTTTTTCTTGCCTTTCCAATTTCTTTTAGCATTCCCCTTTTGCACCATCATTATAGGAGCGGGTCCTGCCTTTTTTATGTTATTCTCGGCAGTTCTTAACATGCTCAACAACTCAGTAAGTGGTTTCTCAATTTCATTCATGAGATAATTAAGAACAAATTGAGAGTAGCTGTTGTTCAAAGATTGCAAAACAATATTAGTTTGGGCTTCCGAAGTGATTGGAAAACCTAACTTATCAAGGTACTCAATATACCCAATCATTTTCAGCACATGTGGACCAACTGGATCACGTTCACCCATCTTGCAGTGATACAACGCTTTTATTGTATCATACATTTCTTGTCGAGCATGCCTTTCGAACAATTTTTTAAGATGCTCGATCATCTCATAAGCATTCATCAACTCATGTTGCTTCTGAAGTTCAGCGTTCATAGTTGCTAGCAAGAGACAACTCACGTCCAGAGCATCATCTTGATGCTTCTTGTAAGCATTATGTTCTACACGTGGTGCAGTGTCAGCTGGTACTACAGGAATGGGCTTTTCAATGACATATAGATTGCGCTCTTGTTTGAGGACAATCCTCAAGTTCCTATGCCAGTGAAGGAAATTAATTCCACTCAACTTGTCCTTCTCAAAGACTGATCGTAGTGAAAGACTACTTGTGTTGTTGTTGTTTGCCATTGATATCTATAATTTATAAGTGCAAAAATAATAAGTCAAATTGCAGAGTTAATATTATGTAATTGATAATAGTACATTCAAAATATACCTCCCACTATTTTATTTAAATTAATAGCCCTCACCATTAATTCGAAAATCATTTTCTATTAAATCTTTCTAGTGAGCCAAGATCCATATTTCATTATGCCTTAAGTTAGCTTTGGCTAATCTCTTAAAAAACAATTATTTAGGTAGACAACCCTTTGTCAATTATATCATATATAACTCTTGGATAGTTTGGTAAACAATATTTATTTCTAGTCCATCTAATTATACCTACCAAACTCTATGCCTCTAAGTCCACAATCCTATTGAGATAACTTAGTTAAAGTCAGCCCAATGATTTTAACAGTTTGGATATCACAATTATTCTATCACATCTTACCTAGATAAATAGGGTACTTTTTTTGGCAAACCTACATCTATTGATCAAGGTCTTGATGAGTGTTATTCATTGAAAGGTATCCGATTTAGACTTAATAATTTAATGAGGATTTTATTAATAAATTTAGATCTCACCAATTTTTAATCTTATTAAGCATGCACATTATTTATCATATCGTATACAAGCACAAATAAAGTGCAAAATAAAATGTGTCACAGTTATGGCCCAATCCACTGTCAATCTTTTTAAGCTAAGGAAAGATTGAAGGTCAATCTAATGTGGTAAAAGATCTTAAAATAAGTCGCTTCCTTGGATCTTCCTCAAGCATGTGCCTCCTCTCCATCATCATCTTTCCATCATGTTCTTCATCTTGTCATCTTCATAATTATAGATTATTACATGACATAAAGAAACCTCGAGTTACATTCGAGGGGATTTAGATGAGAAGAAAATATTACATTAGAATTTATAGAAAGGCACGACATGCAAGCCGTATTTCAAAACCAAAAGCCACTAACCTATGGGTCAAAAGGCCATAACTGTGCACCATGCATATCATAATAATCACATAACAGTGTATATATAATTAAAGAAAATAATATATAACATATTGGGGTCACCATCGTAAGGCCATATTACTGACGGGAGTCTACCCTCAAGCGTGGTCCTTTGAAAATTTTGAACTACAATCTATATTGTAGAATTTTTCATACGAATCTCTGAAACAATTCCAGAATCATATCAAATCCCCAAAATACTCACAATAACAGTACACCCAAAACATATCATATATGTCCAGTTTCAATTAATCATATTAAACCTTCATGCTTCTAATCTAATTAGAACACAAGTTGTATACTGTTATTACACCATTTAAGATACAATTAACAGAACATCAAATTCATGTATATCTATTACTGATATTCATAATACCAGAATATGTCGACAAACAAAATATACTATATTCAATTTCAGATCAGCAAAATTGTATCATCATATATCATATATATCGAAAACAATCTAATCAATTTCAGATCGGTAAAATTGTAACATCATATATCATATATATCGAAAATAATAAAACACGAATCAATTAATCGTTCGCAAGTGGCTGGCTCGATACCACTTTGTTGGTTTTTGATACATCAAAGCAATGCACAGTGGAAAATAAATTGAACAAAACAAAATCTGAAACTGATCCATGCGAAACAGAAATTAATTCGTGGTGTAAGAGATTTATACCGATTATGAAGCTGAAATTGATGCGATCAAATCTCCAACGTAATCCGAATGAATTACGTCTCTACGGTATCCACACTAACGTCCGCGAACCATCTCTCACGATTCTCGCAATAAAAGGGTGTCATGCAGATTAGCCACCAAAGGATCAAGATTTTCTTCAAAGGTTTTCTCTAGTCTCTCTCGAGCGGCTAGGGTTTGTAAGAGGTTATGATCTGTTACCTAAATGGTCGCTATATATATATATATATATTTAAAGGAATTTCAAAAATCTAAATTAATCAAAATCTAATTTATATAAAATATATAATATTATATATATATATATATATCATAATTAAGTCTTACTTAATTAATATACCTATATATATATAATTATCCTATTAATTTAAATTGTAATTTAAATACTATCAATCATATTGACATATTTAAATCTTTACAATTTAAATTAATTCCCTTTTAATTACATTCTATGTGTGTGACCTTATAGGTTATTATTGCGCGTGGCAATAATTTTAAAATCATATTATAAAATTATAAACAAAGTGAGTGGCATCTAGTAATGCATCATCGCTACCCAAGTAATAATAAAATCGATGATTCGATACAACCTTTCCGTGACCAATGTTTCAATGTAATTTAATCCTTTTAACCTTGACATCTTAGATTAAACTCGAAGTCATGGAATGTGTCATACTCTTCATAATTTAATTTGAGTTTTCTTGATCAATGAGTAGACTATATGAAATAAATCACTATTTGAGCATGGTCATGCATTTCATAGTCCTACTCAATCAAGAGGTCTATGGATATCACCCCTAATATATAGGAGGGTTAAATTCCATCTAGATCACTTATATTCCTCACACGATTCATGATGTTCCCAATAATCACCTTTATAGTCCACCCTATTAAAGGTGATAATTGATGATATCAAAGTACATAAATTCCCGTGTAGTAATATAGTGATTTCAGGTCGGAGGACCATTACATCATTATCACTATGAGAATCACTGATGACACTTTGCATACTGTTCCACGTAGAATTCTCATTGTGGGCATGTCCAATACATCGTTCTCTAACATGTACCTATGCATTGACTTAATATCTCATATATTTATGACCAATGAGATTTGGTCATCAGTCAATCCACATACTAGTCTCAATGCATCATGATACTCGACTAGGGACTTTTAAGAATATTGATACTAATTATAATTATATAATCTCATGTTCAAGTCACATACTTGAAACAATATAATTTGTATCACTATTCTAAGGAATTTTATTATGTTAACATTTATATAACGCAGTAAATAAAACCATAATAAAATCATTCATTTATTCAATCAAATATAATATCAAAATATTAAGCAATTATATCAAATAATTGGCCTCTAGGGCACAAACTCTAACAATACTATTCACCCAGGTACTATTCACCCAAAAAATTTATTTCTTTTTTGTCTAAAATTATTTTTGATACATGAATATTATTTTTGAATTTTACTCCACAAAGAAGTATCATGTTGACAATTTGAATATTTTTAAACTCTGGATAAATTTAAAGTCTTTAATATTTATCCTTGATTTCGTTTGATTAATGCTTATATCATTGTCATCATCCTCATGCTTATATTGTGATAAAAGTCATCTTTGGCCCGTAGTGCACAGATGAACTGTTGATTGGTATGATCATGACCAAAGATTATTTGGTATAATCATGATCTGTAATGTTACAAGTGATGTGGATTATTTATTGAGCTGAGTCTCAACGACAGTTGTTGGTATGATCATGACCATGCGTTCTCTTCGGCGAAGGGTGCAAAGATGAATTGTTGTTCGGCATGTTCATGACCATTGGTGAATACACGAATATCTTTGGCCCGTAGTGCATGGATAATTTGTGGTCGTGATACTAATGAATATCCTTGACCCGTAGTGCATGGATAATTCAGTGATATAGATTATTTATTAAGCTGAGTCTCAGCGATAAAATTGATGATAAACTTTTAAATCATCGAAGATAGTAGATATCATGCTCTGTTTGACTCTTCTAATGGATTGCTTGTTCCGCTGTAGTTGTTGATCTAAAACTTGTTGTCTATTATATTCTATCTATTTTTATACTGTTGAAGACTAACGATAATTTATTCTGCATTATCTTAGTCATAATTTTTTTACTGGGCTAGTTGAGCTCACCCTTTTCTTACATTGTTTTCTTCAAGAAATGAGAATATAGCTGGGACGAGCCGGGGAATGGAGTGATGGTCCAGGATAAGTGGCTATAGTAGTCCTCACTATTCTATGGAATAGTGTGATAATAATTGTAATGAGGACTCCATCGAGTGTGGATATTATCTAGAAGACAATATTCGTGTAAAAACTCAGCTATTATGTTGTTGTATTTTGCACAACAGTTGTATTTGAATTCTGTACCGTGTATTTGGCGACCCAAGATGGGTGATGTATACCTATTTTGGGGGCGTCATAACCAGACCATCCAATATCATCTTGGAAAAGTAAACGTGGTAGCTGATGCGTTGAGTAGAAGATCATATGCGGGTATGAATGCGATATTGTCAACACAAAGACCCATTTGGTATGACTTACAAAAGATGGAGATAGAGTTAAAGACTCCAATGACCCACGTGAGGATGACAAATATACAAGTAGAATCGATTTTAATCGATAAAGTTAAATCTGCTCAAGCTACAGACCCAGAGTTGGTGAATATGAAAAAGAAAGTATAAGAATGTGTTGTTCTTGAAGCAAGAATCGATGAAGAAGGAATGCTTCGAGTCAACTCTAGACTTTGTGTTTCTAACAACCCTTATTGAAAATATAAAATCATGATGGAAGCACACAACACACCGTTTGCAATCCACCCTGAAAGTACCAAAATATATAGTGATCTTCAACATACATTTTAGTGGAGCAATATGAAGAGAGAGATCGCAGAGTTTGTCTCAAGTTGTCTAACTTCTCAATGTGTCAAGGCATAGTATCAAGTGCCAAAGGGTCCATTGCAACCACTTGAGATTTCAAAATGGAAGTGGAAACACATCAACATGGATTTCGTGACAGGTCTCCCAAGTTTTCTCAAGGCATAGACACAATTTGGGTCATTATAGATAGATTGACCAAGTCAGCTCATTTCTTGCCCATTTGAGAAAATTATTCACTTAAATGTCTTGCTCATATGTACATAAACAAAATTGTAAGACTGCATGGTATGCCAGTATCCATAGTTTCTGATCGAGACCCTAGATTAACTTCACGATTTTGGGTCAGCTTGCAGAAAGCTACGGGCATTGAATTACGATTCAGTTCTGGGCAATCGAAAATTACTATTCAAACTCTTAAAGATCTATTGAGACTCTGTGTACTAAACTTTAAAGGAAGTTGGGACAAGTACTTACTATTAGTGGAATTCTCCTATAACAAAAGTTATCAAGCAAGTATAGGCATGGCTCCATTCGAGGCATTGTATGGACTAAAGTGTCATTCTACAATATGTTGGGATGAAGTAGGCGAGGCAAAACTTTTGGGACCAGAGTTGGTACGCATGACTACGAAAATGATTCAAATGATTCGGCAACGTATACAAACAGCACAAGATCGACAAAAGAGTTATGATAATCTTCATCGAAGGGATATGGAATTCAGTGTTAAAGACCATGTATTATTACGTGTTGCTCCATGGAAAGGAGTTCTGAGATTCAAAGAGAAGAAAACTCAACCCTCAATTTATTAGTCCATTTAAAATCCTCGACTGAGTAAAACTGTAGCCTATATACTCGCCTTACTGCCAAGCATGTCTTATGTTCATAAAGTTTTTCAAATATCCATGCTATATAAATATGTGAAAGATCCAAACCACATCATTGATATAGAAATAGACGAGATAGCCGAAGATTTAACGTATAAGGAGGTACATGTCAAGATCTTGAATAAGAATGAACAAATTCTACGCTCAAAGGTTATACCTCAAGTCAAAGTTTTATAGAGAAACCATACAGAGGAAATGACCTGGGAGTTAGAATCTGAAATGAGAGCAACGTATCCTCACATCTTTGAAATGCCAGGTACGTACATCTATTTTGAGGATGAAATTTCATCAGGAGTGGAGGTTGTAAGACCCTAACTTTTTATGAATTAGATTTATTTTTTTAAATATTATTCTAAATAGTAACGTGTTAATTTAATAAATGTTATAGTTATGGGTGATATGTGCAAATTATTTGAAGTAAACAGTTGTCGAAAAATATTTGTTTTGTCAGGTTATATTCGTACGACGGCGCCGAAATAATCAATTATTGTTGGGCCACACAACGGAATAACTGTCGGATATAGAAAGTAACAAAATTATTTATTAAAAACTGATGGTAAAACTTTTACCGTTAACTATTGAAATACTCGGTGATAAAAGTATAGTAATACGCGTTGTTCCACGGTATTATGCAGTATTGTATAGTATCTCTGATTATTGATTTAATAACACTACAAGGAAAAAGGTTATTTCCGATTTGAATTCTGGTTCATCGAATTATGGCTATTTCGTCGATCTTACGGTAATTTCGATTAAAAATTCGTAGGGAATTGATATCAGATTTAGGGTAGTCGAGCTTAATTACGTCGTAAAATCGGTCGAAAATAGTTATTTACGACGGACTTATTCTTGACAAAATTTATGTCGAAAATATAGCAAAACTGAAGCGAAAGTGGTATCAGATTGCAAATAATATATCGCATATAAAGCGTGCCACGTGGTCATCCTATAAAATGAGTAGATAAATAATTTCGACGAAAATTCTGTCGGAAGTAGTTCTGATACGTTGGAAATAAATTATTTTTTTATAAATGGCATTTATGAATTAAGCGAAAATTAAAATGGGATATTATAACTTATTTAATTCGGAAATATTTTTTTTAAATATTTTTTTTTTCCATTTTTCAGGTTTATAAACACTTTTTTGTACGTGTAACCTGCTTTATATCAACAATACACACATCCAACAACCAGCAACATCATATACCATAATCAACCCATATAATACAACGTTGTATATATTTTTCTTCGAATACATTCTAACGTTAAATAATAATGCGAAATACAAACTAAACTACAAAGAATAACAAAACACATCCACAAAACTTATAAACTACAATGATTATCTTATAAACTTTGATAAAAACTAATCTGTAAAATAAAACTACAAAGATATAAACAATGATCCTTTAAAGATAAGAGATAACAATAGTGTTTAATTTATATGTAGAGTGTACTTTAACTTATAAACTACAACGAACAATGATATGACAATGAATTATAATTAAAACATATACAATGTTTTACAAAACAACTAAATAGATATATAAGAGATAATATATATCAACCTAATCTAAGTACTACCACCAAGTAGGATCATCATCATCTCAAGTGGGTCGACGATGATGTTTCGGAGTCCAAAATCATGTTCGTCATCATCATTGCCGGGATCGTCACCTGTTGATTTAATTAAAATATAATTCATTAGTCCATACGAGAGAATTAAATAACAATGAGATTAATTAACTTAAAATAAATATAACACTTGAGTAGGTGGGGGCGGCTGACTCCCTATCGGGTCAAAAGCCTCAGAGAGTAAGGTAACCACCAACCAGAAAACCTTCGGCAGATCGCTATGAATCGCTTTCTCTTTGGATAACCGTACTCTCTCGCGGTGGCCCTCTCTTTGCAATATCCTCGAGCTAATGGTGGTGAAGGCGAGCTCAGCTGGGCAACTCCTGGCGATGGATAATCGGATCCAGATTGAAATGTCTTTGACACCGTCACCATGTCTGAAAAATTTGGTGGTCGTCCAAGCCAACGCCTGTATGAGATGGTCCAACAGTGTTTCTCGGACAATAATATTTGCTAAAACCTATCAAACCAAAATTGAACATTATTCAGCCTTAATTAAAAATAAATTAAACACTAAATTAAATATCAAAACCCAAATTGAACACTAACTCAACCACGATTCATCATTTTCATAACAAAACATATTAAACCCTAAATTAAACACAAATTCCAACATATTAAACCAAATATACAAAATCAAATTTTAGCCTAACTTGTACGTGCGAAGCATTAGAGGAGGAGGGAGAAGGAGGCCCGGGTGGTGGTAGTGGTGGAGGGTTGTGGAAGCGGCAATGAAGAAGGGGGGCCATGGAGGGGGGGTGGGGGTATCGGGGGGGTGGGGAGGGATGGAAGAAAGAGAGAGAAATGAAAGTGAGAGGCGCTGGAGAAGAAGACATGCGAAATAGGTTTGAAAAGTTATTTTCGATTTGAATTTCTATCGAACTAAAGTCCTTGAAATAACATAACTTCGAATTAAAATTCCATTGGAAATAAATCTAGTTTCACGAGATTAGGTTTCATTTGGAGGAATCTTGGCACCATCGATGGATTTCTACTTGACAAAAATTTCGTCAGTGATTATCCTATTGTCGAGGGAATTAAGGCCTCACACCATTATTTCCTCGGAAATAAGTTATCCTCGATGGAATATATTCCGTCGAAAATAGTCTTTTTCTTGTAGTGTAATTCTCACAAAGTAGAAGTCACTCAATATTCCATTCAATAATTGTCACAAAGAGTTATTACATAGTATCTCATATTTTTGATTTAATAATTGTTTAAAGAACTTACGCACAATATTTTATATTATTAAATTAATAATAATGTAAATTGTAACTTATATTATTTGATATGATATTATTAAACCAGTTAGCATTATTGACAATGTCTAGAAGTTATGTCGAGGAAAGAGGTTAGTTAATTATGCGTCGTTTATATGAAAGGCCCATTCTTTCTTGGGAACGATTTGGTTGGCAGTATTGTGAATCTATAATATTATTTAAGTATAATTGGAAATTGAACTTTTGGTACATTGGAATATCTAATGTAATGTCCATTGTCTTAATTATTTAAAAGATGTTACTTTACTAATATATTAAAATATCAATTTTTTTACGTTGGAGTTATTATGTTAATAATGTATTAGTGGTTTATCCGTCAACATTCTTTCCTTTAAATCGGAAAACTTATTCAAAGGGAAGGTCCCTCATTTGCTAAATTTCTTAAGTGATGTGCATTCTTTCTTTTAAATTTTGGGTAGTCCAAAGTTTACCTAACTTTCCAAGTGGTGTGCATTCTTTCTTTTAAAACTTTAGCATACGTAATTCTTTTCTAATGAGTGACCGCCCCTCATTTACCAAACTTTTCAAAAGGGGTATTTTTTATTTTTGAAGATTTTGAATTTTTTTTTCAAATGATGACCCTCATTTGCCAAATTTTCCAAGTGGTATTTTTTATTTTGGCAACTTGTGAATTATTTTAAAAAAAGTGTTCTCTCATTGGCTAAAGTGTTCAAATGAGTATACTGATAGATTTGAAACTCGTGACTGAATTCCTTGATTAACAGACGTGTGTCTCCTAAACTTTGTCTTTTAATGCACCTTCAAAAGATAAGATATACCGAAAATACAAAATTCTTCTTCCATAATATTATGAGTATTTTTTTTAGTATAAGGATACTTTGAGTGTAGCTAATAGTGTTAGATTTTCTCAAGATAATATCTCTTTTATTCCCATCAGATCTACTCTCCTACTAAGGTGAGGGATATTATTTATTTCATAATCGCAAAAGGATATTGTAAGACCCCAACTTTTATGAATAAAGATTAAATTCTCTCGAAATATATTTTTAAATATTATGGTGTGGATATGATATAATGTTATAGTTAAGGGTATTATTTACAAATTTTGCAAAGTAAGCAAGTGGTTATATAATATTCGATTGGTCGGGGAATATTCATTTTAACAGGAATATTAGATATGCAACGGCACAATCATTGGTGGACCCTATTAACGAAAGTATTGTCGTAGTTAAAACGACATAATTATCTTTTATAAAAATAACGGCAAAAAGTGTTACCGTTAAAATTGTTGAACTACCCGGTAGTAAAAAGTACGATGAATACGCATTGGTTGCATAGTAGTAATACACGATATTGATTATTGATGCTTACGTGAGAAGTCACTCGGTTATACTCAATTATTGCTACAAGAATTACTTTGCATCATATATCTCTCATATTATTGATTCGATTATTATCACAGTATCATCTGCATTATATGATATATTATTAAATCAATAATTGAGACTACAAAGTTATTCATATTATTAAATTTTAATATTTACAATGTCTAGAAGTTCTGTCAAGGAGAGGTTTGGTCACCTAATTGCGCGCCAATAAGTAGAAATCCTTATCGGAAAGCCCCCTCTTTCTTGGGAACGACTTGGTTGTTAAATATTGTGAGTTATAATATTAATGATGAATAAGTTCGTGTTGATTAAAGATGAAGTTGATAGTTCCATTGTGTTGGGATTATTAGTGTTAATGGAAATCGACATCTATTTCGATGATAATTGATGTCTGGGGGTTATATTGATAAATCGGGTAATTTATCGGATAAATGAGCAATTAATTGCGACTAATTCACATGCTTATATAACTATTTGTTCACATGTGTGTACTATTGAATCACATTCTTGTACTATTAGGGGAGTTGGTGCAAGATTGATAATACTTGAATTACTAAGTTAAAAATGGAGGTATAGATGGAGGTATTATACTGTAATTCGTATTTTTCACATGATTATACTATTGATTCACATGATTAAACTATTAATTCACATTATTTACTATTAGGGGAGGTGGTGCAAGTTTGATAATACTTGCAGGACTAAATTAAAAATGAAAGAAAAGTTAGAGGTATTGTACTGTAATATTTCGAGTCCCAAAACGTGCAATTATCAAAACTATATTTTTCTATAAATAGAAGCTCATTCTTCCTTTATTTCTCACCAATTCACAAAAATTTTAGATCAATTATTATAGAGAGAAATTATAGAGAGAAAGAAGAAGAGAAGTCTGCTACCTCACTATTCCAGTATCCAATTTTTTTCTACGGTAAGGGGTATTATTTCTTTTGTATTCATGAAGAAAACTTCTGTTATTCCATTCTTTATTATTCTGTTGGAATAACTTGTATACGCGGACTACCCTATACTTGGTAAAATTCTTCTATTATTCCATTCTTTATCATTCGTTGGAACATCCCACATCGTGCTTTTACGCATGACGTGGTTCCATTATTTATCATTCTGTTGGAACATCCTGCATGTCCATGCTTTACGCATGACCTGGTTTTGTTAATTATTATTCTGTTGGAATATCATGTCTATGCGTTTACCCATGACCTGGTTCCGTTATTTATTATTCTGTTGGAATAACTCATGCATGCGATGTATCATCGCATGCCTGGTGATTTCTTTTGTTATTCCATTCTTTATTATACTCAGTTGGTTAAATTTTTTGGCTTTTATACTCCATGAAATTAGTGGAATATCCTTGATATTTGTGTTTCATCCAGATTTTTTCATGAAAATATTTTTTACGAGCATTCTTGAGTTTTATTCCACAAAGCAAAGATCATGTTGACAATTTGAACGTTATTGGTTCTGGACAAATTAATTCTTGAACTTTTTTATTGAATTCTTATATCATTGTCATCATCCTCGTGTTTATAATATGTTGAAAGTCATCTCGTGACACGTAGTACATAGATGGACTTGGTATGATTATGACCGAGGATTATTCAAGTATAATCATGATTAGTAATGTTACAAATGATGTGGTAAAAGTCCTCCTTGGCAGTAGTGCATTGATGAATGAGTTGTTGGCATGATCATGACCATTGATGAATACACGAATATCCTTGGCCCGTAGTGCATGGAAAATTTATGGTCGTGATACTAATGAATATCCTTAGCCGTAGTGCAGGGATGATGTGGTTTATTTATTAAGCTGAGTCTCAACGATAAAAGTGATGAAAAACCTTTTAAATTATAGAAGATAGTAGACTTTATTCTCTACTTGACTCTTCTAATGGATTGCTTATTCATTGCATTAAACTTGATGTTTGTTATATTTTATCGGTTTAAACCGTTGAAGGCTAATGATAAATTATTATTCGCATTATCTTAGTCATAATATTTTTCTTTGGGCTAGTTGAGCTCACCCTTTTGCTTTCATTGTTCTCTTCAGAAATGAGAAACGTAGCTGGGACTAGTCGGGGAACGGAGTGACGGTCCAAATGATAGCATTAGTAGTCATCACTATTCTATGAAATAGTGTGATAATAAATGTAATGAGGACTCCATTGAGTGTGGATATTGTCTAGATGACAATATTTGTATTAAAACTCATAGCTTATATGTTTTGTCGTATTTTACACGACGAGTTGTATTATTAAGTTGTATTTAAATTTTATACCATGTATTTCATGCACTCAAGATGGGTGATGTATATCTATTTTGGGGCGTCACATATTTCATTTCTTTCATATTCGTATGAGATATCATTTTCTTTTATACTCCTAAATCTAAATTTACTATGGTAAGTATTGCTTCTATAATTCTTGAAATGATTAAAAATACTTTAGAGGTTTATGCTTAATCTAATATCATTTCATTTATCTAAATCTTTTATTGAATTTTAATCATTATCTTTGAAATATGAATCTTGAATTTGAATCCACATTTTGGTCATCATGTTAATCATGTTGACAATTTGGACATTATTGGATTCTGGATAAATTAAATTATAAATCTCCAATGTTTATTCTTGATCTTATTGTTCATATTATTTCTATTCATTTTTTATCTTTGATTCGTAGTGTAAAGATGGACTGTTGATTTGTATGATTATGAGTATGAATTATATATTGGTATAATTATGAACTTTGGTGTTACATAAAAATACTTATGATGAAGGTTCTCTTTGACCCGTAGTGCAAAGATGGATATGTGTTTGGCATGATCATGACCACTGGTTATATAAATGAATATCTTTGGTCCGTATATAGTGCAAAAGATAAAATGTTGATTTACATAATTATTGATTGGCGTTACAGAGATAAAATATTGATGATGGACTTTTAAATCGTAAAAGATAGTAGACATCATGTTCTACTTGACTCTTCTAATGGATTGTTTGTTCCGCTACAGTTATCGTTGAAAACTTATAGTGTCTTTAAATATATGATTTATCATTGTTGAAGGCTAAAGATAATTTATTCTTTATTATCTTAGTCATAATATATTTTACTGGACTATTTGAGCTCACCTTTTTTTTTTTTGTTTCATTATTTTTCTCAAAGAATGAAAGTGTAATTTGAGACTAATAGGAGAATAGAGTGATGGATGCGAGATTGTAGAAGTATTTCAATATATTATAAAATAGTGTGAAAATAATTGTATTGAGAATTTAAGTTGAGTGTGGATGTTGTCGTATTAGTTACTAGATAATATTTATATTTAAAATCACGAGATATGTATTGTATTTTTGCACGACGACAGTTTAATAGTTGTATATAGAAAAATTTATATTTAAATTATGTAATATGTATTTTACCATTCAAAATGAGTTGTGTTGACGTATTTTGAGAGTGTCACATACGTGGCAGAGAAATTGCACTGTTAAACTCGAGGATGTTTAGTACTGGAATTGTAGTTCGTTCTTCTTCTTTTTCCTTCTTTTTTTTGCAAAGGTGACTCATTTTAACAGATCCGGTTAGCATGAAGTTTATTTTTTGGTAAGTTGATTAATTGACCAATAAAATGCTAATACACATAGAACTTCGTCTGCGTATCAGCACTCTATTGACCAATTAACTAATTTATTCAAAAATAAACTTCACGCTTAACGAATTCCTTTATAAAAAACAGAGGGAGTACGTACCAGCTATTAGTTCATTATGTTTGTCATTTTGTGAGTCTAGTCTAATTACCTATATATATACTATAATATTAATTGAACATTTGTGAGGCTCAAGTCTTAGCTTATTTTGGTTGACCACGTCAGATTGGCTTTGGATAATGAGTTTTATTTTCCCGTGTTTTTTAAAGTGTATTTTTGTGGTGGGAGAGGGGGTGGGGGTAGTAGCCAGTAGGCAGATTAGAGTTGGATAGAGAAAAAAATGCCTATTAAATGTAATGCCCCACCCATTGAACTCATATGACTTTAGGTCTTTGAAGTAGTTTAATTTTGACTAATAATAATAATACCAATAATTGGTATTAGTTGGAATAATACATGTTTAAGTTTACGTCAGGATGAGAAGATTCAGCACAAAGGTGTTCCTCCTGTCGGTGCCGTGGGCTTTAAGAATGTATTATTTGAATAAACTAAGTAATACAACTGTGATCCTGGTCAACAGGCTTAAGTAAATTTATGAGCTAATTTAGTAATACAAGTAGTGTGTTTCCTCAAGTCTAGGAGAAGCACTCAGGTGAAACACTTTCTGCTAAAAAATTGTTTTTTTTCCTTAGTATACAGATAACTTCAAGTCTCTGCAGAAACATATATAATTTTAGAAATATTTAGTGATGGGTAATGCAAAGATGTGATGATGATACAAATTGGCAATCAATTCATTAATTTATGTAAAGAAATTACAAAGAATGTAATACAAATTAGCAATCAATTCATTAATTTATTCAAGTACAAATTTACACAATTTCATACTATATTTTATAAATTATAAAGATTGATACAAATATCACATATTTTAGCTTTGCTTTAGTATGGATCGATCAAAGATTCTAATATGATCCATCGAAAGAGTATCAGTATGGTTCGAGAAAAAATGAAATGCTCGAAACCTAATCTGAACGACCACTGGTATGTTCGAATTCGACTCGTATATCATTACACAGAAAACAAGTATGGATCGTATTCGACTCGGGTCAACTTCGAATTCGAGTTTTGAATCATATTTTGGAGTCGATCTAACTACTTGGCTCGGTTTACACCCCTAAATTAGGGATGTGAAAACTGTGTAAATATTATGGTATAACTGATAACAGTCATGCTTAACACGTAAGAATCTATTGATTATTTTAGAACAAATAAAAATTTAAGATTGGCATTCGCCTTATTTGGACTAGTTAGGAAAACGAGGTTCCATGTGTTAGCATCTCAAGTGTTGTTAAGACTGATATTAGTTTTCTAATTAGCGACCGTTTTACTAAATTTAGAAGTTTTAAATTAAATAATGGCTCTTAAATTATCTTAAGCTAGTAAACAAGGTATTAAGTCTCTCTCATTTTTATCTGGTTTTTCAGTATCATGCCATATGTGGCTGGTGTAAACTTTAATAAAATACATGCCTAAATTTAGTAGTCTCTTTCCAAGTTTAAGGGTCTGACCTTTTAGCACGTCCATCCTCTAAACTAAGTTTTTAGAATAATAATTAGAATAATAATATTATCTATCACACACACACAAGAGGAAGAGACATATATGGACATATAAAAGAATGATTTATTTATTTATATTTTAAGTAGTTTTTTTTTTAGTGCCACGTTATTCGGTATCCTACCGTTCATTTTATGTTTAGATTAATGTTTTACTAAGATCAATAACACCCATAAATTGATGAGACATGTTTTGGAAATGTTCCATATAGGTGAGCTCATAAAAACAAATAAAGTAATGAAAATGGTTGTTCTTTAGATCAACTTTTTAATTTTTTATCTACATAAAAATTAAAATAAATACTTGTTATGAATGAAATTAATATCTATCACTTAATTTATTTTATTGATTTTTATAATTTTATAGATCAATATAATATGAAAATCAGATTCACATAAATCTTGCGATAATTTTTTTCCTTGTAATTTTTTTTTTAGAATTTTCATTGTGATTTTTATTTATGTGTGAATCTTTAGGAATAAAGAATTGATGAAAATGGAGAAAAGGAGAGTTAACTCCATAATTTCAAAGGGAATATGGTGAAAACTAATCCAAGTGTAATAGCCTATTGACAATGATCTTTTTATTCTTTTTTAATGTGTAAGGTTATTAATTCACTCGAGTCTACTTCTCAGTAAGAAGTAAGAATTCAATAACGAGTGATTGTTATGGAAGATTAAAAGGTAAATTTTTCCTAATTTTATCTCAATTCTCTTCTTGGCAAGCTTCCTCTAGTCCCCTAGGATGAAATGTATCCTTAAAAATAGAATTATTGTAATGTGGGTTCTAAAAAAACTAATAATATTTGGTAAGTTAGATTTTATAATTGATAAAATAATTTAAATTAAGATAAATAAATAAAAAATCAAATTGGTCTTTTCTTTGTATCTTAATAAATGCCAAAGCCACCATGTTCAATGTATATTAGATTACACTAATTTCGAGGAAATTCAATTCAATAGAATAAAGGATGGTATCAAAACAATACTAATACTAGTAATAAACAAATAGATATGTAAAAAAGAATTAGCTCATCCATGACCTATAATGGTCATAAATATGACCTAGAAAATGAACCTTTTCTTTAATTTCTCGTCGATTAATTAATTAGCTTTTCTTGAAATCAAAGTAATCAATTATCAATTCAAAGATATTGCCTTACAAAACAAACTACCCCTTCCATTGTCTCAATACCATCTAATACTATTAAAGTTTATATATATATATATATATATATATATATATATATATATATATATATATATATATAGAGAGAGAGAGAGAGAGAGAGAGAGAGGAAGTCCTGGACTCCAGGACCGATTAAAATATTGGACTCCCAAATTATTATTTTTTGCCTTTTTTTTAAAATAACTAAAAAAAAAAGTTTAATATTTTATGGAACTGAAATTTTTCTATAATACAGTGTTTTGAATGTGATTTGGATACATATAACAAAATATGTATGTACAGTCTGTACAGACATGTTTTGTTTTATGTATCTAAATCACACACAAAACACTGTATTATGAAAAAATTCTA
Organism: Panax ginseng; assembly: GCA_020205605.1. Taxonomy (NCBI): domain Eukaryota; kingdom Viridiplantae; phylum Streptophyta; class Magnoliopsida; order Apiales; family Araliaceae; genus Panax; species Panax ginseng. The sequence continues at coordinate 27,162,459 of CM035138.1, forward strand.
ATTCCATAAACTATTAAACTTTTTTTTAGTTATTTAATAAATAAATAAAAAAAGCAAAAAAGTCCTGACAGACTAAAATCCCAAGGCGTCTGATTTGAACCAGGACTCTCTCTCTCTCTCTCTCTATATATATATATATATATATATATATATATATATATATATATATAGGGAAATGATCCATAGAATACGTTAGCCAGAGGGACTGTTTCAACTAACGCTCATCCAGCCGTTCAAAATTAGAGTGAATGGTTGAGATGAGGTCCCAACCGCTACTCCCTCTAAAGGCCAATAAAATTTTTTTGTTATCGTCATTACTTTCTCTGTGACCGGTCAAAACAACCGTGTTTTATTTGGTCGCCAGAGGAAGTAAGCATGACCAACAAATTTTTTTGGCTTAATTAATCGATTATCCCGATTATCCTTATACATACTACTTATTAATCAGTAAAATAAAATAATAAAAAATTATAAGGATAATTAGTAATTATCTTTATACTTATCCTTATACTTATTAATAGATTATCCTTATATATATTACTTATTAATCAGTAAAATAAAATAATAAAAAATTATAAAAATAATTATATGGATAATCATTATTTATCTTTATACTTATCCTTATACTTATTAACAAAATAAGTATGTATAAAAATAATTACTCGATTATCTTCTTATGATTTTAATTATAAATAGAAAATAGTGATTGAGTTTATATATTTGAGTAGAAATATAATATAAATTCAATCATTATTTTTTATTTATTATAATTAAAAATTATAAGACGATAATTATTAATTATCCTTATACATACTTATTTTATTAATAAGTATAAGGATAATTACGGATTATACTTATAATTTTTTATTATTTTATTGATTAATAAGTAATATGTATGAGGATAATCATGATAATCAGTAATTAAGTCAGATAATCAGTAATTAAGCCAAATTTTTTTGTTAGCATTTACTCTCTAGCAGACCGGTCAAAACAAATCGTTTAGAGAGGAGTAGATACCAACAAAAAATTTTAATGGTCGCAGAGGAGTAATGATGGACCCTTATCTCAACCATTCACTCTAATTTTGGGACTATTTGGATGAGCGATAGTTAAAGCAGATCCATCGACTAACGATTTTATGGATTATTTCCAATATATATAGGGACCCGATCAGGCAAGGACTTCCTCACGGGACTAAAATGCGGACTTTTTTTTTGGCTTTTTTTTTAAAACAACTAAAAAAAAGTTTAATATTTTATGGAACTGAAATTTTTTCATAATACAGTGTTTTGGGTGTGATTTGGATACATATAACAAAACAAGTATGTACAGTCAGTACAGACTGTACAGACATATTTTGTTATATGTATCCAAATCACACCCAAAATATTGTATTATGAAAAAATTCCAATTCCATAAAATATTAAACTTTTTTTTAGTTATTTTAAAAATAAAAAATAAAAAATAATCCCGCATTTTAAGAAAATACGGAGTCTCACGATATATATATATATATATATATATATATATATATATATATATATATATATATATACGGTTCTATCCGGACTCCGTATTTTCTTAAGTAAAAAATTTATTTATTTTTTTTTTTTTTAAAACAACTAAAAATAAATAAAAAATTATGGAATAGAAATTTTTATAATACAATGCATGTAACTATTTTTTGTTACCAAAAATATATATATCCAAATTGTTAACATCTAATAACACTAAAACATCGTATTATATAAAATTTCTGGTTCCATAATTTTTTAATTATTTTTAGTTGTTTAAAAAAAAAGCAAAAAAAAAAAAAGTCCGTATTTTAAGAAAATACGGAGTCCGGATAGAAGCAGGACTATATATATATATATATATATATATATATATATATATATATATATATATATATATATATATATATATATATATGTCAAGGCAATCAGATAATTCAAAAAAAAATATGAACACAAAAAATGAAGTAATGAATATGGACACACTTTGTGAGACTCAAATTTTATGAAATAAAAGTATTCAAATTTTTTTTCTATTTTGGTAAATACACGGTATTGATGATTGATGCTTATGTGATAAGTCACTCAATTTTGTTTTATTGGTATTATTAACGTAATAAAGGAATACTTTTATAAAGTTATTCTATAAATAGAATATATTATATTCTATTATGCATATAGTGTCTGCATATTATTTTGCATAGTAAAATTTTTTATAAAGTTATTCATTTTATTAGATTATAAATAGAATATATTATATTTTATTTAAAAGATTTTACTTTAAATATGGACCGTCGATTAAAGTAAATCAACGGACCGTTCATGAGTTAGTTCTTATGCGGTCCATTTTTTCTATAAATAGAAGCTTATTCATTCATTATTTCTTTACGAATTCCTTTGAAACTCTAGAGAGAGAAACTATAGAGAGAAAGAAGAAAAGTGTTCTGCTTACTTCACTACTTTTATATCCAAAGACTCTTCTTTCTAAGGTAAGGGATATTATTTGTTGTACTGTAAGGGGTATTCTTTCTTTCTTATTCGTGAAGAGAACTTCGTTATTACATTCTTTACTATTCTCATTGGAATAACTCAGATACTCATGGGTACCCTATACTTGGTGAAATTCTTTCATTATTCCGTTCTTTATTATTTTGTTGGAATATCCGCTTCGGTGTATTATTATACTGACACAGTTCTATTATTTATTATTTCGTTCTTTATTATTACGTCGGAATATCTTCGTCTGCATGCATTTATTCATGGGACCGGGTTTCATTATTTATTATTACATTGGGAATAACTCGTCGGTGCAATAAATATCGCACGCATGGTGAATCCTTACATTATTCCATTCTTTATTATTATTCGTTAGAATAATGCATACATGTGGATTACCACATGCATGGTGAATGATCCTTCGTATTCATACGAATAATGTTTTCATTAAAAAGGGGTTTCTGCCAAGGGCAGATTCGTAATTTTTTCGACCCTCAAAAATTCTGGAAAAATTTGAAATGATAATTTGATGAGTTTTCTATATTGTATCCAAAAATGAAGATTTTTGGATGAATAGATTAAGAGTTATGGATTTTATGAGAAAAGACTATTTTAAAAGTAAACCCTTATAACTCCTTGTGGTTAACTCCAAAATTGGTGAACTTTTTATTGGGAGTACATTTATATAATAGGAGTATACCCTGTAAATTTCAGAATTTTTGGACAAAAGTATAATTTATGATAAATGTCTAAATATTCGGCAGTTTTAGCCATATGAAAAATAGTAAATGAATTTTAAAAATTCTGAGAAAAATATATGTTCAAGATGGGACTATATTCTGCTAAATCCCAAAAAAGAATAATTTTTGGGACTGATTTGGTATTTTTCATAAAAATAGTTTAGCTACGAACATATAAGTTAAATAAAAATATGTTATGTGGAGTTGAAGAATTGGTAAATAGGATTTTATGGCTTGGAAATCCTATATAAGGTATATGCAGATTTTTGATGAGTAATTTGATTATTGGTGATGAAATCTTATGAGTATGACATTTTTGAATGATTAAATGCATTATTTGGAAAAGTGTAAAACAATTAAATGTAATTGTTTATAAGTTTAAGAAGTGATTAAAATATTGTTATAGTATTAATAGTATTAGATTATGATTTTATTAAGTAATTGATAATGTCTGGATAAATTTAAAGTCTTTAATATTTATCCTTGATTTAATTTGATTAATGCTTATAATATTGTCATCATCCTCATATTTATATTGTGTTGAAAGTCATCTTTGGCCGTAGTGCATAGATGTACTTGGTATGATTATGACCAGGGATTATTCGGTATAATCATGACCATAATGTTACAAATGATGTAGAAAAAGTCATCTTTGACCGTAGTGCATAGATGGACTTGGTATGATTATGACTAGGGATTATTCGGTATAATCATGACCGTAATGTTACAAATGATGTGGAAAAAGTCCTCATTGGCCCGTAGTGCATTGATGGACAGTTTTTGGTATGATTATGGCTATGGATTCTCTTCGGCCAAGGGTGCAAAGATGAATTGTTTTATAGCATGATCAGGACCGTTAATAAAAAAACACGATTATCTTTGGCCCGTAGTGCATGGATAATTTATGGTTGTGATACTAATGAAAAAGTCCTCATTGGCCCGTAGTGCATTGATGGACAGTTTTTGGTATGATTATGGCTATGGATTCTCTTCGGCCAATGGTGCAAAGATGAATTATTTTATGGCATGATCAGGACCGTTGATGAAAACACGATTATCTTTGGCCCGTAGTGCATGGATAATTCATGGTCGTGATACTAAAGAATATCCTTGGCCTGTAGTGTAAGACCCCAACTTTTATAAATAAAGATGAATTTTCTATAAATATCATTTTTGAATATTATGGAGTAAATTTGATATAATGTTATAGTTGTGGGTAATATTTATAAATTTTACAAAGTATGCAAGTTGTTATATAATATTCGATTAGTCGGGGAATATTCGTTTTAACAGGGAATATTCGTACAACGGCATAATCATTGGTGGACCCCACAACGGAATTATTGTCGGATTGAGAAAATGATAAAAATATCTTTTTATGAAAATAATGGCGGAAGTTTTACCGTTAATACTGTTGAACTACTCGGTAGTAAAAGTACAGTAATACGCGTGATTGCATAGTATCACACGGTATTGATTATTGATGCTTACGTTAGAAGTCACTCAATTTTGTTTAATTATTGCCACAGTAGTTGATGTAAATTTTTCATATTTTATGAACCCCATTTACCCATTTTTCAAAATAATCGGTAGAAATTTATTCTTTATTATAAGGGTGGGGGCCACATGTGGGGGCCACATGTGGAGTAAATGGATGAAATGAAAATGGGGTGGGGGGGAGGTAACATAATAAGAAGGGAATTGATATTATATATATATATATATATATATATATATTTTAAAACATGTGTTTTTATATATTTATATATATATATTATATTTTTGTTTGTTTTTTTTCTTGCTTTTACATTGAAAGTCAGTAAGCTTGACACCCGTGAATGCTACACTTGATCTGTGAGATTTTTATTCGGTGCACCGTGATCAAACAGTATTCTCCAAATTCTCCTATAAATAGAAGCTCATTCCTTCATTATTTCTTACGAATTCACTGAAACTCTAGAGAGATAAACTATAGAGAGAAAGAAGAAAAGTATTCTACTACTTCACTACTCATATATCCAGTACTCTTCTTCTTAAGGTAGGGAATATTATTTGTTGTACTTGTAAGGGGTGTTATTCTTTTGTATTCATGAAGAGAACTTATGTTATTCCATTCTTTATTATTCTGTTGGAATAACCTGTATACGCGAACTACCCTATACTTGGTGATATTCTTCTATTATTCCATCTTTATTATTCTGTTGGAATATCCTGTCTGTGTGTTTTACGCCGGACCTGATTCCGTCTTTATTATTCTGTTGGAATATCCTGTCTGTGCGTTTTACGCCGAACCTGGTTCCGTCTTTATTATTATTATGTTGGAATATCCTGTCTGTGCATTTTACGCCGGACCTGATTCCGTCCTTATTAGTATTCTGTTGGAATAACCTGTCTATGCGAAGTACCGCATGTATGGTGATTTCTGTTGTTATTCCATTCTTTATTATTCTGTTGGAACATCGCTTGGCGATGTAATTTACTTTGACACGGTTCCGTTATTTAGTATCTCGTGGGAATAACTATCTATAATGGCAATACCGCACGTATATGGTGATTTCTTTTTTTATTCCATTCTTTATTATACTCAGTTGGTTAAAGTTTTGACTTCTATACTACATGAAATTAATGGAATATCCTTTATATTTGCGCTTCATCCAGTATCTTTTCATGGAAATATTCTTTTGAGCATTCTTGAATTTTACTCTACAAAGCAGTATCATGTTGACAATTTGGACATTATTAGTTCCTGGATAAATTAATTCTTGAACTTGTTTTATTGAATTCTTATATCATTGTCATCATCCTCATATTTATATATTTTTTTGAAAATCATCTGTGGCTTGTAGTGCATAGATGGACTTGGTATGATTATAACCCGGTATTATTCGGTGTAATCATGACCGTAATGTTACAAATGATGTGGTAAAAGTCCTCATTGGCCCTTAGTGCATTGATGGACAGTTGTTGGCATGATCATGACCATTAATGAATTCACAAATATTCTTGGCCCGTAGTGCATGGATAATTGTGGTCGTGATCTAAAGAATATCCTCGCAGAGTGCGGGGTGATTCGATGATGTGGATTATTTATTGTCGAGTCCAATGATAAAAGTGATGAAAACCATTTTAAATCATAAAAGATAGTAGATTTTATTCTCTACTTGACTCTTTTAATGGATTGCTTGTTCACCGCAGATTAAACTTGATGTTGTTATATTGTATCGGTTTAACACTATTTAAGGCTAATGATAATTTATTCTCGCATTATCTTAGTCATAATATTTTTTCATTGGGCTAGTTGAGCTCACCCTTTCTTTCTTTATTCTCTTCAAGAAATGAGAATATAGTGGAACAAGTCGGGGAGCGGAGTGATGGTCCTAGATGGTCATTAGACGGTGTGAAATTTGATAATATTCAAACTCTTTTGAGTTTTATACTTTTGTTGTATTCAAACTCACAGTTTATGTTTTGTATATTATTAAGTTGTATTTTAAGTTGTATTTGCATGCCATGTATCTGGCGACTCAAGATGGGTGATGTATACCTAATTTTGGGGGCATCATAGTTGGTATCAAGGCTTAGGGATATGATCCCTGGCTAAGATGTGAGAATAGAACTAGGAGGGGAGAGACGGTGAATTCCTTCGCTAGTATGACCTACCTAAGTTTATTTGGTATGTAATTGGTCGGTCAGAATAATATGTTATATGTCAATTAACCTTTGTTATGTGGCAGTATCTGAAAATGACATCCAAGAATGTTGAGAATAGCAATGGAGGACAAGAGACCGTTGAGTCTCCACATATCAATAATCAGGAGAATGTGCATCAGGAAGGCGACAATCTTCATGCAAACAATAACACTGACCAAATGATGAATGATGGATTGTTCAGAGGCTTTATGCAATTCATGCAACATCAGGCAAGAGCGGCTCCTGTCCAAAATGTAGGTGGAAACATTGGAAACTCTCGGACGATCACCGCTAAACAATTCAAGGAGCTTGGACCACCGGAGTTTATTGGAGAGCCAAAACCACTTAAGGCGGAAACATGGACAAATGAAATTAAAATTTTAAAGCAATTTTCAAACCCTAAAACAGATCCATGCGAAAAATCAATTAATTCAGAGGTTTAGAGATTATACCACGTATATAAACAAAAACGAGAATCAAAAACCGATCGCTTTCAATCTCCAACGCAAAACCAAACCGATGCGCGCTTACTACAGATCCTCATCGAATTTAACGCGCACTAACCGTCGAACGATTCTCGCAATAAGAAGGACTTCACAGACTAGCCACCAAAAGGAATGGATTTTTTGAAACTGCTTTTTCTCTAGTCTCTCTCTAAGAGCTGGCTAGGTTTTTCAATTATGATATCTTACCCTAAGTAGTCGCTATATATATATATATATATAGTAGTTAAAAGGAATTAATCAAATCAAAACCTAATTTTATAAAATCCTAATTTATATATATATATATCTCTTAATTAAGTCTTACTTAATTAATATATATATATACAATTATCCTTTTAATTTAAATTCGTGATTTAAATACTATTAATCATATTAATATATTTAAATCCTTAAAATTTAAATTAATTCCCTTTAAATAACGCTCTATGTGTGTGACCTTATAGGTTATTATTACGCTGGCAATAATTTTAAAATCATATTATAAAATTATAAAAAAAGTGAATGCATCTAGTAATGCATCATCGCTACCCAAGTAATAATAAGATCGATGATTCGATGCAACCTTTTCGTGACCAATGTTTCAATGTAATTTAATCCTTTTAACCTTAATATCCTAGATTAAACTCGAGTCATGGAAATGTGTCATACTCTTCATAATTTAACTGAGTTTTTTGATCAATGAGTAGACTATATGAAACAAATCACTATTTGAGCATGGCTATGCATTTCATAGTCCTACTCAATCAAGAGGCCTATGGATATCACCCATAATATATAGGATGGTTAAATTCCATCTAGATCACTCATATTTCTCACACGATTAATGATGAACCCAATAATCACCTTTATAGTCCACCCTATTAAAGGTGACATTTGATGATATCAAAGTACATAAATTCTCGTAGTAGTAATATAATGATTTCGTGCCTGGAGGACCATTACATCATTGTCACTATGAGAATTGCTAATGACACTTCGCATAATGCTCCATATAGAATTCTCATGGTGGGTCCGCCCAAAGACATCGCTCTTCAACATGTACCTATGCATCGACTTAATATCTCATATATTTATGACCAATGAGATTTGGTCATCATCAATCCACATACTAGTCTCAATGCATCATTGTTGTCCCATCAACAATGATACTCGATTAGGGACATTTAAGAACACCGATACTAATGGTAATATATAATCTCATGTTCAAGTCACATACTTGAAACTATATAATTTGTATCACTATTCTAAGGAATTTTATTATGTTAACAATTATATTACGCAAAAATAAAACCATAATAAAATCATATATTTATTCAATCAAATATAATATCAAAACGTTAAGCAATTATATCAAATAATTGGCCTCTAGGCATAAACTCTAACAGCCTCCCACTGCACCAGAGCCAATCACTCATGTATCTAATACCCATGGAACTAGTGTGTGACGTCGTGCTTTCTCGCCGCGACAAAGCCTTGGTTAGTGGATCTCGCAACATTATCATCCTGTCAGCAATTCTTCCTATATGTACATCTCCTCTATCAATGATTTCACTTGATGAGATGGTACCGCCTAAGTATATGCTTCGATCGTTGGTGAGATCCGGGTTCCTTAGCTCGTGCAATGGCTCCATTATTATCACAGAGATAGAGCAACCGGATCAACAATGGTGGAACAACACCAAGTTCAATGATGAACTTTTAATCCATATAGCCTCCTTGGTCGCACTAGAAGCAAAGAATATACTCAACTTCTCAGGTAATCACCATCGCCTCGCTTCAACTTTTCCAATTAACAAAGACCACCATTAAGGTAAAAACAAAAACCCGATCGAGACTTATAGTCATCATTGTCACCGAAACTAGCATCCGTGGTAACCCTTTATCGCTAGTTAGTTTTTCACCTCCATATACCAAGAATGAATCCTTAGTCCTTTCGTGTACTTGAGGATATTCTCGATCATCGCCCAGTTGACCTTCACCGATTCGATCGGGTATCCGCCGCCATGCTCAAAGCATACGAGACATCCGGACGAGTACATATCATTGCATACATGATAGATCCAATTGTCAAGCATAAGGGATCTTTTCATACGCCTCCTCATCATCTTGTGATTTAGGACATTGGGCCTTAGAGATCTTTACACCATGAGTCACTTGTAAGTTTCTCTTTTCGCTTTCTTGCATGTCGAACTGCTTCAACACTTTATCAATATATGTACTTTGACTTAGTTTAGCATTTTTCTTGATCTATCTCTATAGATCTTGATACCTAAAAAATGTAAAAGATCGCCCAAATCTTTCATGGAGAAACATTTTCCTAACCATGTTTTTACAAACAGAAGGAAGGAATGTCATTCTAATAATTAATATGTCATCAACATATAATACTAGGAATACAATGTGACTCCCACTAACCTTCTTATATACACAAGGTTCATCTTCATTTTTAATAAAGCCAAATTTTCGATCGCTTCATCAAATCAAGATTCCAACTCCGAGAGGCTTCGCTTCAATCCATAAATGGATCGCCGCACTTACATACCTTTCCAAAGATCCTTTGAGTGACAAAACCTCGTGTTGTGTCATATACACATCCTCAAGGAGATTTCCGCTAAGGAAAGCAGCTTTTGACATCCATCCGCCAGATTTCAGAATCATAAAAAAGCAATAATAAGCAAGTAAGATCCTCGATGGATTTAACCATTGCCATCGGAGAGAAGGTTTCATCATAGTCAACACCTTGAATTTGTTTGAAACCTTTTGCTACCAAATGCTTTTATAGGTTTGTACATTACCATCCATGTCGGTTTTCTTCTTGAAACCCACTTGCACCCGATTGGTTTTATTTCTTCTGTGGATCAACCAGAGTCCATACTTGGTTAGTATACATGGAGTCCATCTCGCATTTCATGGCTTCAAGCCATTTTCTAATCGTCCATTCATAGCTTCTTGGTAGAAGAAGTGTGCTCATCTTGATCTATGAGCATCACATCGCTGCTTTTGAGTCACAAGATATCCATAATATCTCTCGTGCTCTTGGCGTGTCCTACCAGATCTCATTTAATGACTTGTGTAATTTGAGCAGTTCACTTTCCACAATTTCTTGTGGTTCCCGCCATGTTCCAACTCAAAGTTCAATGATATTTTGTGGTTCTTTAATTTCTTCGAAGTTCTACTTTCCTCCCATCGCTTCCTTTTAGAGACAAATTCTCTTCTAGAAAAATACCGCCGAGCAACAACCACTTTGTTCTCGTAAGGTTTGTAGAAATAATACCCTTTTGTTTTCTTTGGGTATCCCACAAAATTACATTTGTCGATTTGGGTCCGAGCTTGTCGTAATTCAGACGCTTTTACTTAACGCCTCGCAACCCCAAATCTTCATGAAACGACATACTAGGACGCTTCCCACCACATTTCATATGGTGTCTTCTTCAACCGCCTTTGTAGGAACACTGCTATGTGAATGCAAACTGCCTCTGTGGCATGACCCCGTAAGCTTATCGAAGATCTCAGATGACTCATCATCGATCGTACTCATGTCCAACAAGGTTCGATTCTCCTCTCGATACACCATTCCATCATAAGTGTTCCTGTGGAGTGAGTCGTGATATAATACCACACCCTTTAGAAGGTCATCAAAGTCTTGGCTTAAGTATTCACCTCCTCGACGGATCAAGGGCTTTTATGCTTTTGCCAAATTGGTTTTGAACTTCATTCTTGAATTCCTTGAACTTTTCAAAGGATTCGGATTTGTGTCTCATAAGATACACATATCCATATCTACTAAAGTCATCAAGAAATGTAATGAAGTAATAAAACCTACCTCTTGCTAATCTAACTCATGGGTCCACATACATCACTATGTATAAGTCCCAATATATCGCTAGCCCGCTCATCGTGTCCAAAGTGAAAGGGCTTTAGTCATCTTGCCTAATAAACAAGACTCGCATTTTCATATGATTCAAAATCAAATGAATCCAAGAACCCATCTTTATGGAGTTTGATATGCTTTCATTTATATGGCCTAAACGATGCTGTGCAGAGATATGCTTGATTTGAATCATTTGATTTAAATCGCTTTTGTATTTATGTTATAGATAGCATTTCTAAATCAAGAATATAGAGACCGTTAAACAATTGTGCAACACCATAACAAATATCATTTAAGTAAAACAAACAACGATTGTTTTTATTATAAATGAAAAACCTTTCTTGTCCAAACAAGAAATGTAAATAATGTTTTTGCTTATAGCAGCACAAAATAACAATCTTCTAATTCTAAAACTAGCCCAGTGGGCAAAGATAAATGATAAGTTCCTACTACCAGCAAGGCAAAGAACTTTTGCTCTATTTCCAACTCGTAGGTCAACCTCTCCTTTCGCTTAAAGTTCTACTCCTTCTGAGTCCCCCAGACATTAACACAAATGTGAGAACCACATCCAAAGATCCAATACCCATGATGTAGAAGTAGATAAGTTGACTTCTATAACATATATACCGAATCAAGTCGATTTCCTTTTCTTTTCTTCACTTCTTCCAGATAAGCATGACAATTCCTTTTCCAAAGGTCTGTGTTTTCCATGTATGACATTCACCTTCTTTAGCCACCCCACCTTTAGGTTTTAAAGTCTGCTTGGTTTTGGAATTGGGTTTGGCAAAAGATTTAGATCCTATCTTCTTCTTCGCTTTCCATTTCCCCTTAGCATTCCCCTTTGCACCATCATTATGGGAGCGGGTCCCGCTTTTCATGTTGTTGTTCTCAGCCTTAACATGCTCAACAACTCAAGAAAGGGTTTCAATTTCATTCATAAGATAGTTCATAACAAATCGAGAGTAGTCATTGCTCAAAGATTGCAAAACAAGGTCGGGCATTGGGCTTCCTGAGTGATTGAAAACCCAACCTATCAAGGTACTCAATATACCCAATCATTTTCAAAGACATGTGGACCAACCGGATCACGCTCACCCATTTTGCAAGTTGATACAACGCCTTGCTTCAGATTCATACCTCTCCCGTCGAGCATGCCTTCGAACAATTTCTCGAGATGCTCGATCATCTCATAAGCATCCATCAACTCATGTTGCTTTTCAAGCTCAAATGCTCATGGTTGCTAGCATGACACAACTCACATCCAGAGCATCATCTTGATGCTTTTGTAAGCATTATGTTCGTGACGCGCAGCAGTTGATACCGGTGCCGCAGAATGGGCCCATCAAGGACATATAGCTTACGCCTTGTTTGAGGACAATCCTCAAGTTCCTATGCTACCAAGGAAATTAATTCCACTTAGCTTGTCCTTTTCAAGGACTCGATCGTAATGAAAGACTATTTGTGTTGTTGTTGTTTGCCATTTGATATCTACAATTTATAAGTGCAACAATAATAAGTCAAATTACGAGTTGATATTATATAATTGATAATAGTACATTCAAAATATACCTCCCACTATTTTATTCAAATTAATAGCCCTCACCATTAATTCGAAAGCATTTTCTATTAAATCTTTCTAGTGAGCCAAGATCCATATTTCATTACGCCTTAAGTTAGCTTTGGCTATTCTCTCAAAAAACATAATTATTTAGGTAGACAACCCTTTGTCAATTATATCATATATAACTCCCGGATAGTTTGGTAAACAACATTTGTTTCTAGTCCATCTAATGGTACCAACCAAACTCTATGCCTCTAAGTCCACAATCCTATTGAGATAACTTAGTTAAGTCAGCCCAATGATTTTAATAGTTTGATATCACAATTATCCTATCGTGATCTTACCTAGATAAATAGGGTACTTTGCTTTGGCAAACCTACATCTATCGATCAAGGTCTTGATGAGTGTTATTCATCGAAGGCATCCGATTTAGACTTAATAATTTAATGAGGGATTTTATTAATTTAGATCTCACCAATTTTAATCTTGTTATACATGCACATTATTAATCATATCATATCACATACAAGCATAAATAAAGTGCAAAATTAAATGTGTCATGCTTATGGCCCAATCCATCGTCAATCTTTTCAAGTTAATGAAAGATCAAGGTCAATCTAAGGTGGTAAAAGATCTTAAAATAAATAACTTCCTCGATCTTCCTCTCAAGACGCGCCTCCTCTCCATCATCATCTTTCCATGTGTTCTCCATCTTGACATCTTCATCAATTATGTATTATTACATGATGATAAAGAAACCCGAAAGTTACATTCGAGGGGATTTAGATGAGAAGAGAATATTACATTAGAATTTATAGAAAGGCACTACATGCAAGCCGTATTTCAAAAACCAAAACCACTAACCTATGGGTCAAAAGGCCATAATCAGGCACCATGCATATCACAATAAGCACATAACAATTTATATATAATTAAAGAAAACTATATATAAAATATAGGGGACACACCATCGTGGCGCCATTACGGGGTCCAAGGGGGTCCAAGGGGGTCTCTTCATCAAGTATCCATAATAAATTTCAAATAAATTTTAACTACATAATCATAATTTTTCCATACATTTAAATCAAACAAATAATAACAAATCATACATTTTAATCCACCAAAACACCCATAATAACAAAATCATATATGTCCAGCCGATTTAATCATATTAAAACTAATAACAAGACACCTGTAATTTATCATATATTTCAGCTTTCGATTAATCATATTAAAACGATTCTTCATGCTTCTAATCCGATTAGAATAGTTATATTGTTATTCCACCGATTAAAGATACGATTAATAAAGATTATCATATATATTACCGTATACACATACAACTAATATCATATATTCAATTTTATATTCCAGAAACATGCATCATCATATATCATATATATCTAATACAATTAAAACACGAATCAATTAATCTTTTCGCAAGTAGCTCGATACCACCGTTGGGCTTTGCACGTAAACGCACAAATGAAATTAAAATTTTAAAGCAATTTTCAAACCCTAAAACAGATCCATGCGAAAAATCAATTAATTCAGAGGTTTAGAGATTATACCAGTTATATAAACAAAAAACGAGAATCAAACCGATCGCTTCCAATCTCCAACGCAATACAAACCGATCAAGGCTTACTATCAGATCCACATTTAACGCCGCATTTAACCGTCGAACGATTCTCGCAATAAGAAGGACTTCACATGATTAGCCACCAAAAGGAATGGATTTTGAAACTGCTTTTCTCTAGTCTCTCTCTAAGAATGGCTAGGTTTTTCAATTATGATATCTTACCCTAAGTAGTGCTATATATCATATATATATAGTAGTTAAAAGGAATTAATCAAATCAAAACCTAATTTTATAAAAAAATATATATATATATATATATCTCTTAATTAAGTCTTACTTAATTAATATACATATATACAATTATCCTTTTAATTTAAATTGTGATTTAAATACTATTAATCATATTAATATATTTAAATCCTTAAAATTTAAATTAATTCCCTTTAAATAACGCTCTATGTGTGTGACCCTATAGGTTATTATTACGCTGGCAATAATTTTAAAATCATATTATAAAATTATAAACAAAGTGAATGCAGATCTAGTAATGCATCATCGCTACCCAAGTAATAATAAGATCGATGATTCGATGCAACCTTTTCGTGACCAATGTTTCAATGTAATTTAATCCTTTTAACCTTAATATCCTAGATTAAACTCGAGTCATGGAATGTGTCATACTCTTCATAATTTAACTGAAGTTTTCGATCAATGAGTAGACTATATGAATTAAATCACTATTTGAGCATGGCCATGCATTTCATAGTCCTACTCAATCAAGAGGCCTATGGATATCACCCATAATATATAGGATGGTTAAATTCCATCTAGATCACTCATATTTCTCACACGATTAATGATGAACCCAATAATCACCTTTATAGTCCACCCTATTAAAGGTGACATTTGATGATATCAAAGTACATAAATTCTCGTGGTAGTAATATAATGATTTCTGTGCCTGGAGGACCATTACATCATTGTCACTATGAGAATTGCTAATGACACTTCAGATAATGCTCCATATAGAATTCTCATGGTGGGGTCCGCCCAAAGACATCGTTTTCAACATGTACCTATGCATCGACTTAATATCTCATATATTTATGACCAATGAGATTTGGTCATCAATAATCCACATATTAGTCTTCAATGCATCATTGTTGTCCCATCAACAATGATACTCGATTAGGGACATTTAAGAACACCGATACTAATGGTAATATATAATCTCATGTTCAAGTCACATACTTGAAACTATATAATTTGTATCACTATTCTAAGGAATTTTATTATGTTAACAATTATATTACGCAAAGAAATAAAACCATAATAAAATCATATATTTATTCAATCAAATATAATATCAAAACGTTAAGCAATTATATCAAATAATTGGCCTCTAGGCATAAACTCTAAGTTCTACCCATTCTTTTATTTCTCCTACTTGCGCCAACGATTAAATTTGACCGGAGAAATTAGACTTTGACTTATCTGTTGAAACTCCGTTGGGAGAAACCTTCATTACATCCACTGTTTGTAAGTCTTGTTTGGTTCAAATCGGTACCCTCACATTACCTGTTGATCTTATTTCATTGAAAATACTTGCATTTGATGTGATTCTAGGGATTGATTGGTTAACTACACATCATGCAAAAATTGATTGTTTTCGTAAGATTGTTAGCTTTCATATTCCTAACCAACCTATTATGCAAATTCAAGCAACCAAACCATTAAAATCAATCACGGTCATTTCAAGCCATAAAGCTATTCGTTTATTGAAAAACAGATGTCATGCTTTTTTAGCTCATGTCACAGATTTAAACAAAAATACGTCAACTTTGAATGATATTTTTGTTGTTAATAAATTTCCTGACGTATTCCCCGAAGAACTTCCTAGCCTACCCCCAGAGCGTGAAATTGAATTTTGTATCGACCTTGAACCCGGAACAAAACCCATTTCTAAAGCCCCATATCGAATGGCTCTATTGAACTTCGTGGAGTTAAAGACCCAACCGCAGGAATTGTTAGACATTGGCTTTATTCATCCTAGTACTTCTCCTTGGGGTGCTCCTGTTCTATTCGTGAAGAAGAAAGATGGGAGTATGCGACTTTTGTATTGATTATCTGGAGTTGAATCATGTCACCATCAAAAATAGGTACCCATTGCCACGTATTGATGACCTGCTTGACCGGTTGCAAGGAGCCAAATTCTTTTCAAAGATTGATCTTCGTTAAAGAATATCACCAATTGAAGATTAGAACCGATGACATTCCAAAGACTCGCCGTAACTCCCTCAGACGGGCATTATGAATTCCTAGTCATGTCCTTTGGATTGACTAATGCTCCCGCCGCCTTCATGGATATGATGAACCGAGTATTCAAGGAATATTTGGATCACTTTGTGGTCGTCTTTATTGATGACATCCTTATTTATTCCAAAAGTCGTGAAGATCATGAGCAACACTTGAGGTCGATACTCCAAAAGCTTTCGTGAATACAAGCTTTATGCCAAGTTAAAGAAATGCGAGTTCGCTTCGAGAAGTAGCATTCCTTTAGCACATGGTATCAAGTCATGGAATATCCATTGACCCAAAGAAAGATTGAAGCTATTCAAAGTTGGGAGCAACCTAAATTAATGACCAAGCACGTAGCTTTGTTTCGGCTTAGTGGTTATTATCGGAGATTCGTAGAAGGGTTTTTCGAATCGCTACTCCATTAACTCAAATTTGACTCGTAAAGATACAAAGTTCGGTTGGAACGAGGAATGTGAGAAGAGTTTTCAAGAACTCAAGAGGAGACTCATTTCAAAGACTTATTCGACAATACCATCCGCTCGAGGGATTTGTCATCTACAAATGATGCTTCGGGCAAAGGGTTGGGATGTGTTCTCATGCAACATGGGAAAGTCATAGCCTTTATGCCTCATGACAACTCAAAGAATATGAGAGGATTTATCCTACTCATGATCTAGAGTTGGCAGCTGTTGTCTTCGCACTAAAGATTTGGAGGCATTACTTGTATGGGGAGAAAGTGGAGATCTTTACGGATCATAAAAGCCTCAAATATTTCTTCACTCAAAAGGAACTCAACATGCGACAACGACATTGGCTTGAATCTGTTGAAAGATTATGATCATACCATCCAATACCATCCTGGAAAAGCGAACATGGTAGCCGACGCATTGAGTAGAAGATCATATACGGCACGAAAGTGCAATATTGTTAACATAAAGGCCCATTTTGTATGACTTGCAAAGGATGGAGATAGAGATAAAAGACTCAGGGACCCAATGATGATGGCGAATATACGAGTAGAACCGACTTTAATTGATAAAGTTAAAGTCGCCAAGCTACGCACTGGAGCCGATGATGCGTATGAGGAAGAAAGTACAAGAAGGTGTTATGCCGGAAGCAAGAATCGATGAAGAAGGAATACTTCGAGTCAACTCCAGACTTTGTGTTCCTAACGACCTTGATTTAAAGTATAAAATCATGATGGAGGCGCATAACACACCGTTTTCAATCCATCCTGGGAGTACCAAAATGTATCATTGTATTCATCATATATTTTGGTGGAGCAATATGAAGAGAGAGATAGCGCTGTTTATCTCAAGGTGTCTAACGTGTCAACGAGTCAAGGCGGAGCATCAAATACCAAAAGGTCCATTGCAACCACTTAAAATTCCAGAATGGAAGTGGGAGCACATTACCATGGATTTCATTACCGGTCTTCCCAAAGTTTCTCAAGGCATAGATGCGATTTAGGTCATTGTTGATAGATTAACCAAGTCTGCTCATTTTTTACCAATACGAGAAACTTATACACTTGAACGTCTTGCTCGTATGTACATAAACGAGATTGTCAGACTGCATGGTATGCCAGTATCCATAGTGTCTGATCGAGACCTAAGATTCACTTCACGATTTTGGGTTAGTTTACAAAAAGGGGCACGGATTTACGATTTAGTTCGGCATATCATCCTCAGACGGACGGACAATCAGAGAGGACTATTCAAACTCTTGAAGATTTATTAAGACTCTGTGTCCTTGACTTCAAGGGAAGTTGGGACAAGTTCTTACCATTGGTGGAGTTTTCTTACAACAACAGTTATCAAGCAAGTATTGGTATGGCTCCATTCGAGGCGTTATATGGAAGAAAGTGTCGTTCTCCAATATGCTAGGATGAGGTGGGTGAAGCAATGTTGTTGGGACCGGAGTTGGTACGTATGACTACGGAAAAGATTCAAACAATTCGATAACGTATAAAGACCTCACAAGATCGACAAAAGAGTTATGCTGATCTTCATCGAAAGGATGTGGAATTTGATATAGGAGATAATGTGTTATTACGAGTTGCTCCGTGAAAAGGAGTTACGAGATTTGGAAAGAGAGGAAAGCTCAATCCTCGATTCATCGGCCCATTTTTAATCCTCGATCGAGTAGGAACTGTGGCCTATAGACTCGTTTTACCGCCAAGTATGTCTCGTGTTCATAACGTTTTTCACATATCCATATTACGTAAATATGTGGAAGACCCGAACCACATTATTGAGTTAGAACCGGATGAAATAGCGGAAGATTTGACGTATGAAGAGGTTCTTGTTCAAATCTTGGATAAGAAGGAACATATTCTACACTCCAAGGTTATACCTCAAGTCAAAGTTTTGTGGAGAAACCACGATGTTGAGGAAATGACTTGGGAGTTAGAATCTGAAATGAAATCAATATATCCTTACCTCTTCGACATACCAGGTACGTACCCTAATTTCGAGGGCAAAATTTCATAAGAAGGGGAGGTTGTAAGACCCCAACTTTTATAAATAAAGATGAATTTTCTATAAATATCATTTTTGAATATTATGGAGTAAATTTGATATAATGTTATAGTTGTGGGTAATATTTATAAATTTTTCAAAGTACGCAAGTTGTTATATAATATTCGATTGGTTAGGGAATATTCATTTTAATAGGGAATATTCGTACAACGACATAATCATTGGTGGACCCCACAACGGAATTATTGTCGGATTGAGAAAACGATAAAAATATCTTTTTATGAAAATAACGGCGGAAGTTTTACCGTTAATACTGTTGAACTACTCGGTATAAAATGCGATGTCTGGCGTGGTTGCATAAGTAGTACACCGGTATTGATTATTGATGCTTACGTTAGAAGTCACTCAGTTTTGTTTAATTATTGCCACAGTAGTTGATGTAAATTTTGCTTATTTTATGAACCCCATTTACCCATTTTTCAAAATAATCGGTAGAAATTTATTCTTTATTATAAGGGTGGGGGCCACATGTGGAGTAAATGGATGAAATGAAAATGGGGTGGGGGGAGGTAACGTAATATGAAGGGAATTGATATTATATATATATATATATATATATATATATATATATATATTTAAAACATGTGTTTTTATATATTTATATATATATTATATGTTTGTTTGTTTTTTTTCTTGCTTTTACATTGAAAGTCAGTAAGCTTGACACCCGTGAATGCTACACTTGATCCGTGAGATTTTTATTTGGTGCACCGTGATCAAACGATATCCTCCAAATTCTCCTATAAATAGAAGCTCATTCCTTCATTATTTCTTACGAATTCACTGAAACTCTAGAGAGATAAACTATAGAGAGAAAGAAGAAAAGTATTCTGCTACTTCACTACTCATATATCCAGTACTCTTCTTCTTAAGGTAGGGAATATTATTTGTTGTACTCGTAAGGGGTGTTATTTTTTTGTATTCATGAAGAAAACTTACGTTATTCCATTCTTTATTATTTTGTTGGAATAACCTGTATACGCGAGCTACCCTATACTTGGTGACATTCTTCTATTATTCCATCTTTATTATTCTCGTTGAAATATCACGTACATGCGTTTTCTACGGACGATTTAAATCTTTATTATTATGTTGGAATATCCGTCTATGCTTTTTTACTTGGGACTGGTTCCGTCTTTATTATTATTTCATTGGAATATCCCATGCAGACGCTTTTACGCATGCACTGATTAAAATCTTATTAGTATTCTCGTTAGAATAACTTCGTCTATCAAGCACCGCATGTATGGTGATTTTGTTGTTATTCCATTCTTTATTACTCTGTTGGAACATCACCGCGGTCATGTAATTTCTTTGACACGGTTCCGTTATTTAGTATTCTATGGGAATAACACATACATCTGAAATCGCATACATGGTGATTTCTTTTGTTATTCCATTCTTTATTATACTCGATTGGTTAAAGTTTTGACTTCTATACTCCATGAAATTAGTGGAATATCCTTGATATTTGCGCTTCATCCAAAGATCTTTTCATGGAAATATTCTTCTAAGCATTCTTGAATTTTACTCTACAAAGCAGTATCATGTTGACAATTTGGACATTATTAGTTCCTGGATAAATTAATTTTTGAACTTTTTTTATTGAATTCTTATATCATTGTCCTCATCCTCATATTTATATTTTGTTTGAAAGTCATCTCGTGGCTCTGTTAAAGTGCATGATGGACTAGGTATGATTATGACCGAGGATTATTGATTGTAATCATGACCGTAATGTTACAAATGATGTGGTAAAAGTCCTCATTGGCCCGTAGTGCATTGATGGACGAGTTGTTGGCATGATCATGACCATTAATGAATACACAAATATTTTTGGCCCGTAGTGCATGGATAATTGTAGTCGTGATACTAAAGAATATCATTGGTAGTAGAAATGAGGGGTGATTCGATGATGTGGAATATTTATTGTCGAGTCTCGATAATAAAGTGATGAAAAACTTTTTAATCATAAAAGATAGTAGATTTTATTTTCTACTTGACTCTTTTAATGGATTGCTTGTTCACCGCAGATTAAACTTGATGTCTATTATATTTTATCGGTTTAACATTGTTGGAGACTAATGATAATTTATTCGCATTATCTTAGTCATAATATTTTCTTCTTGGGCTAGTTGAGCTCACCTTTCTTTCACTAAAAATTCTCTTCTGTGAAATGAGAATATATATGGAACGAGCTCTGGGGAAGCGGAGTGATGGTCCTAGATGGTTCATTAGTAGTCCTCACTATTCGTGAAATAGTGTGATAATAATTGTAATAAGGACTCCTTTTGAGTTTGTATACTCTAGTAGATAATATTTGTATTCAAACTCACGATTGAGTTTATGTTTTATCGTATTGTACACGATAGCTTGTATTATTAAGTTGTATTTGAATTCTGTACCATGTATCTGGCGACTCAAGATGGGTGATGTATACCTAATTTTGGGGGCGTCACATGTAGTGCAGGGATGATTCAATGATGTGGATTATTTAAGCTGAGTCTCAGCGATAAAATATTGGTTCTACACTTTTAATTTGTAGAAGATAGTAGATATCATGCTCTACTTGACTCTTCTAAAATACAGTTGTATGTCTTTGGCTTGTAGTGCAAAGATGAATTGTTAATGAATATTTTTGGCCGTAGTGCAAAAATGAATTTATTAGTATGATTATGAACAAGAATTGTGATTTGGTTTAACCATGATTTTTGATGTTTCAGGTGAAGATAGGTGATGAAAATTATCTTCGTCCTGGGTGCGAAGCGGAATTTAGAATCACAATTATGATTATGAGTTATTCATATGATTGTGGACAGGAATTGTTGATTGATGTTACAGGAATAAAACATTATTGGTGGACTTTTAATATAGAGAAGATAATAGATTTGATGGTCTATTTGACTCTTCTAATGGATTGCTCGTTCCGCTGCAACTATGGTTGAAAAGTTTAATCATCTACCATATGTTCTAAATCTCTGATTTATTATTGATGAAAGATATTGATAATTTAATTATCTTTAGTCATGATATTCCTTACTGGGCTAGTTGTGCTCACCCTTTCTGCTTCACAATTCCTTTCAGGTAATAAGAGTGTTGCCGTAAGAGTATTCTTAGGGTCGAAAGGGGATAATGGGGAATAAACAATGGTCTCTTGCTATGGAGGTTCTCCTTAAACAAAGATAGAAAAGTGTGTTATATTCTATACAACATTTAGTAGTTATATTTTGTGAATCAAATAGGGTGAGGTGAATCCAACTTTGGAAGGGTGTTTTGTCACTATCATACAAGATGTCTAATGACATACAACCTCGTGTTATCATAAGACAGGGTTGTGCGCATCCACTTGCTGAATATATCTACGAGCACTACCTATATGATCTTGGGGTTTATGTGAAATATAATTTTCACTTGGAGACAACAGAGATATTTATATGTCAAGAGAAGACTCACCATTGGAAAGTAGATGATAGTAATCTTCTTGTTTTTCTTTGGGGACTTTTGGGTCAACCAATGATAATTCTGTGGACATATGATATCTATTATAACCTAGACGCATGGCCTCCCATGTACGAAGGTTTCTTTGAGCACTTCCCAAATATTTTAGTTTCTAAAACAGTCTTTGACTATACTTTTATGTAAAGTACCATTGTAAGGTTGTGGTCGAGGCACCATGAGAGTTACATACATTTGTATTAAAACTCACGATTAATCGTGGTCGATTCTATATGATAAATTTCAACAATTGTATAAATGAAGTTGTATTTAAATTTTGTACCATGTATCGGCGACTCGAGAATGGGTGATGTATACCTAATTTTGAGGCGCCACACACACTAAACTAACAAATTTAAATTAATTTTTAACACACCACACTTTTCATACATACTCCACAAAGCATTTAAATGAAAATTTTATGAAAACAAATTTCAATGAATAAATAAAGAATATCCAACTATAATAGTCAAATTCTCATAAATTTAAACTAAGTTTAACTATATTTCAAGATTTATTTTTTATTATTTATAAGCCTTTTTGATTGATTGTAACTTTTTAAATAGTAACTTGACAATTAAAAATTCTTTGAAATGAGAGAGTGAGATGATGGATGTGAGTTTGAATTTTTGAGAGATAAATTATTGGCCGTCGGATGTTGAAGCCTCAAATGATTTTAGACCGTTGGATGTTGAAGCCTAAATTAATTTGAGGTCGTTGGATGTTGAAAACTTGGAATTTGAGCCGCTCTGTTTTATATTATAGATATATGCAAAGGTTAAGAAGTCAAAATTAGAGTTTAATAGCTTCCCTATTTTTATTTTTATTATTATTTTAAATATGCATGGCGTATTACAAATTTCATGAAAAATATTAAATATAAAAGCAGGATAAATCATTATATGTATGGAAATTGATATTTCTACATTATCTTTTGATATTTCCACACGTATGACCCCACATATTAGCTGATATATCAAATTTTTATTAGTTAATATATGGGTCATACATGTTGAAATATTAAAAAATAATGTAAAAATATCAATTTCTTATATGTATTCATATTACCATTATTTTATCAGGAATATAATTTAACTTTTTTTTATTCTTTTTCTTTTATGTTATATGGATGCATTGAATGGTAAATCTATATGTAATATTCAAGTCAAATTACTTGGTGTTAAAGATAATTGGTCTATCAATTGTTTAATTTGATGCGTGTAATTGTTGGCTCAACACTTCCGAAGCTTAATACCTACTGGATTATAACTTCCACGCCCAACCAAATAGATGAAAACTTCATTACCAAAATATGTACACATAATATGTATTATATGCATAAAGAAAACATTAAATACGCTTACATTATACACCTAACCTAATTAATATAAGAAAACAATAAAACACTAAAACTTTACACCCACTATGACGACTTTTTTACAAAAAAAAATAATAATAATTCCAGTTGAAATATTTAATATTTTTTTCAACTAAAAAAGATATAAATAAGTTACACTATTTAGTGTTTTAAATTAAGTTATATTATACCATAACTTAGAATCAGGCTGACGGTATTGGCAACACTCTAACACTTCTTAGTAGACTAGTAGTAACCGGAGTTCAATTCTCACTCCCCCTTTCGCCCTTCCCCATAACTTATAATAATAGAATGCTTTAATAGTATATATATATATATATATATATATGGGATATGATCCATAGTAAGTATTTGTTATGGATCAAAATTGGACAAATAACATCATAGCCGTCCATTATATACATTAAGGGATGAGATTAAAAATTAATTATAGCCTTACGCTAGTCGACTAGCGTACGCTGAAAATCCATATAGCCCATACGCTAGTTCGACTAGCGTAACTGAGAAAAAGGATTTTTAGGTAAGTCAACTGACGTAACAACAGTCCAAGTTTTTTAAAATTCCATATCAACTTGCCAGACAATTGTTTAATCTTGATAAGGCAATATTCAATGCGTCAAATCCTAAAGAACAAATTCAATTTTTTAAAATACGATGCAGAATGGTTTTTGCGGTGTCGGGATAATCGGCCCATCGGGATCTTTCAAGCTTCTCGATATGGGAAGATTGATCCATCCGGGGCTCTTATGTACACTTCATGATCCACAATTAAGGCCAAACATGAAATGGGTTTTGGAAGTACTTTACGCAATCTTTGTGCCAAATTGCGAGATCTTCCATCATTTAAAGATCACCCAACTATATCTCTCAGATCTTCACCGAAAGCAAAGAAGGTGATACTAGCAACATAACCGCCACAACGATCATCATCCACCACCACTACTACCACGATCGAATCGGTCTTAACCAATTCAACTACCTTTTTCACGAGCAATGGAGAAACCTTATATTCAACTATCGAAAATGGAAATGGCAATGTTAGCCCTTTAGACAAGAGCCGCCACCGCCTCTCAAAGGCTTTCCCTCAGGATCAATATTCCACATGAAATAAGCTTCAAGGAAATCTTGTCAAGAACAAACAACTTTGCAAATTCCGGGAAGATAGTGAAGCAGAGTTTTGAACCGCTTACCATGGCATACTTGACAACCATAACCATGTCTTAGTGAAGAGACTAGGCATGAATAATTGCATTGAATCATGCGATCACGCTTCACAAATGAACTCCAGAATTTAGGGAAGTTCGAGACACCGTGAATCGAGAAAAAGGATCGAGGTTTTCACGGTTTGGTTTATCGCTACGCTAAAAATCGGCTTAGGAACTAAAATTGCATTACATATCGAAGCGATCGCAGTGTTCGCAGCAATGTAGGGAGGGTTTAGGGTCTTCAACGGTCGGCAGCGATGGAGGGAGAGAGGGACGGATGGAGAGAGGGGAGGATCTCTCAAGTCGCAGGAGATAGGGAAAATTGGTCTAAAAACTAGATAGGCAAATTGGTCTAAAAACTTTAATTTGGGCGTCGCGCTACTGGTGTAAGCGTATGGGCTATATGGATTTTCAAATACTAGTCCAACTAGCGTAAGACTATAATTAATTTTTAATCTCATCCTTTAATGTATATAATGGACTGGCTATGATGTTATTTGCCTAATTATGATCCATAAGTCATATCCCTATATATATATATATATATATATAAATGATATATATATATATAGGAACATGATCCATGTATTACGTGGATGATGGATGTTTAATTAACGCCATCCAACCATCCAAAATTAGTGAATGGTCGAGATGAGGCCCAACCGCTACTCCTCTAGCGCCCGCCTAAATTTTTTTTGTTGATCACATTACTCCTACAGCGGCCAATTAAAATGACTGTGTTTTGACTGGCCACAGAGGAGTAAATAGCCAACAACAAAAATCGCTTAATTACATTATCCCGATTATCCTCATACATATAAAATAAAATAATAAAAATTATAAGTATAATGAGTAATTATCCTTATACTTATTAATAAAATAAGTATGTAAGGATAATTAATAATTATCATCTTATGATTTTAATTATAATAGAAAATAGTGAGCCCCAAATTATTTTTATTTATAATTACATCACGATAATTATTCATCTTATTTTGTTAATAAGTATACATGAAAGTATGATTATCTTTATAATTATCTTTATAATTTTTTATTATTTTATTTTATTGATAAATAAGTAATATGTATAAGGATAATACATTAATAAGTATAAGGATAAGTATAAAGATAATTACGACAAAAAGGTATACATCAATCTTGGGTGAGTATACGGCATGTAATTCAAATATTACTACTAAGATTATACAAAACTCAAAAGTGAGTTTGAATACAAATATTATCTACTAGAGATTATAAACTCAAAAGGAGTCCTCATTACAATTATTATCACACTATTTTTCGTAATAAGGACTACTAATGCTATCCTCTCGACCATCACTCCGCTCCCCGACTCGTCCCAACTATATTCTCATTTTCAAGAGAATAACAAGTGAAAGAAAGGGTGAGCTCAACTAGCCCAAGAAGAAATATTATGACTAAGATAATGCGTAATAAATTATCATTAGTCTCCAACAATGTTAAACCGATAAAATATAATAGACATCAAGTTTAAATCATAGCAATGAACAAGCAATCCATTAAAAGAGTCAAGTAGAAAATAAAATCTACTATCTTTTATGATTAAAAAGTTTTTTTCATCACTTTTATCGCCGAGACTCACTTAATAAATATTCCACATCATCGAATCACCCCCGCACTACTACGCCAAGGATATTCTTTAGTATCATCACACCACAATTATCCATGCACTACGGGCCAAGAATATTTGTGTATTCATTAATGGTCATGATCATGCCAACAATCGCCCATCAATGCACTACGAGCCAATGAGGAATTTTACCACATCATTTGTAACATTACGGCCATGATTACACCGAATAATCCTCGGTCATAATCATACCAAGTCCATCTATGCACTACATGTGCCACGTATGACTTTCAACATAATAAAAACATGAGGATGATGACAATGATATAAGAATTCAATAAAACAAGTTCAAGAATTAATTTGTCCAAGAACTACTAATGTCCAAATTGTCAACATGATACTACTTTGTAGAGTAAAATTCAAGAATGATCGTAAGAATATTTCCATGAAAAGATATCGGATGAAGTTTAAATATCAAGGATATTCTACTAATTTCATGGAGTATAGAAGTCAAAACTTTAACCAACCGAGTATAATAAAGAATGGAATAACAAAAGAAATCACCATGCATGCGATACTTTTCAGATGACAAAAGTTATTCCAATGTAATACTAAATAATCGGAACCAAAGTCAAAGTAAATTGCACCGATGTGATGTTCCAATGTAATAATAAAGAATGGAATAATAAACAATGTAAATCACCATGCATGCAGACTTCAGACATACAAAGTTATTCCAATGTAATACTAATAAGGGCGGAATCAGTCCCACGTAAAACGCGCTGCATGTGATATTCCAATGTAATAATAATAAAGAAGAAACTCAGTCCGTCCAAAAAACGCATGCATGTGATATTCCAATGTAATAATAAAGACGGAATCAGTCCCACAGAAAACACATAGACATGTGATATTCCAAATGTAATAGTAAAGATTTAATAATAGAAGAATGTCACCAAGTATAGTGGTAGATCACAGATACAAAAGTTATTCCAATGTAATAATAAAGAATGGAATAACAACAGCTTCTCTTCATGAATAAGAAAGAAATAACACCCCTTACGAAAGTACAACAAATAATATTCCCTACCTTAAGAAGAAGAGTAATCGGATATATAAGTAAAGAAGTAGTAGAATACTTTTCTTCTTCTCTCTATAGTTTATCTCTAGAGTTTCAAAGTGAATTCGTAAGAAAATAATGAATGAATGAGCTTCTATTTATAGAAAATGGAATGCATAAGAACTAACTCATGAACTATCCGAGATTGATTTACTTTTTAACTGACTATCCATATTTAAAGCAAAAAATCTTTTAAATAAAATATAATATATTCTATTTATAATCTAATAAAACTAATAACTTTATAAAAGATTTTACTATGCAAACACTATGCAGCACTATGCAAAAACACTATGCATAATAAAATATAATATATTCTAATTATTGTCTAATAAAATGTATAACTTTATAAAAGTATTCTATTTTATATAAAAAGATTTTACTATGCAAAATACTATGCGACACTATGCAACACTATGCATAATAGAATATAATATATTCTATTTATAGAATAACTTTATAAAAGTATTCTGCTTTTATATAAAAGATTTTTATATTATTATTACATTAATAACCAACAAAACCGAAAGTGACTTATCACGTAAGCATCAATAATCAATACCGTAGTGCTACTATGCAACCACGCCAGACATCGCATTTTTAACACTACGGTGTTTCAATAGTTAATCAGAAAACTTCCGCCGTTATTTTCATATAAAGTATTTTTGTCTTTTTCAATCCGACAATAATTCCGCTGTGGGGTCCACCAATGATTGTGCCGTTGTACTAATATTCCTCGTTAAAATGAATATTCCCCACCAATCGAATATTATATAACAACTCACAGATTTTGCAAAATTTATAAATATTACCCAACAACTATTATATCAATTTCACTCCATAATATTCAAAAATAATATTTATAGAAAATTCATCTTTATTCAAAAAGTTGGGGTTTTACAATCTCTCCTTCTTATGAAATTTCGCCTCAAATTAGGGTACGACCGGTATGTCAAGAGGTAAGGATACCTTGATTTCATTTCGATTCTAACTCCCAAGTCATTTCTCAACATCGTGGTTTCTCCACAAAACTTGACTTGAGGTATAACCTTGGTGCGTAGAATATGTTCCTTCTTATCCAAGATTTGAACAGAACTCTTCATACATCAAATCTTCCGCTATTTCGTCCGGTTCCAACTCAATAATGTGGTTCGGGTCTTCCACATATTTACGTAATATGGATATGTGAAAACGTTATGAACACGAGACATACTTGGCGCAGAAAGTTTAGTCTATAGCCACAGCTCCTACTCGATCAAGGATTAAAATGGGCCGATGAATCGAGGATCGAGCATTCCTCTCTTTCCAAATCTCGTAACTCCTTTCCATGGAGCAACACGTAACAACACATGATCTCCTATATCGAATTCCACGCCCTTTCGATGAAGATCAAGATAACTCTTTTGTCGATCTTGTGAGGTTTTTATACGTCACGGATCATTTGAATCTTTTTCCGTAGTCATACGCATCAACTCGTCCCAACAACGTTGCTTCACCCACCTCATCCCAAAGATACCGAGAACGACACTTTCTTCCATACAACGCTCGAATGGAGCCATGCCAATACTTGCTTGATAACCGTTGTTGTAGGAAAACTCCACCAATGGTAAGAACTTGTCCCAACTTCCCTTGAAATCAAGGACACACATAGTCTTAATAGATCTTCAAGAGTTTGAATAGTCCTCTCCGATCGTCCGTCCGTTCGAGGATGATATGCCGAAGCTAAATCGTAGAATCTGCGCTCATAGCTTTTTGCAAACTAACCCAAAATGAAGTGAATCTTGGGTCTCGATCGTAAACTATGGATACCGCATACCATGCAATCTTACAACCTCGCTTATGTACATACGAGCAAGACGCTCAAGTGTATAAGTTTCTCAGACGCAGAAGAAATGAGCAGATTTGGTCAATCTATCAACAATGACCCAAATCGCATCTATGCCTTGAGAAACTTTGGGAAGACCAAGAACTAAATCCATGGTAATGTGCTCCCACTTCCATTCTCGAATTTCAAGTGGTTGCAATGGACCTTTTGGTACTTGATGCTTCACCGACTCGCTGACACGTTAGACACCTTGAGATAAAAAGAGCTATCTCTCTTTCATATTGCCCCACCAAAATGTAATGTCAAGATCATGATACATTTTGGTACTCCCTGTGATGGATTACAAACGGTGTGTTGTGCGCCCATCATGATTTTATACTTTAAATCGTGGTCGTTAGAACACAAAGTCCGGAGTCGACTCAAGTATTCCTTCTTCATCGATTCTTGCTTCCTAAGATCGCACCTTCTTGCACTTTTCCCATACGCGATCGCCTCCGGATTCAGAATTTGAGCAATTTTAATTTTATCAATTAAAGTCTGGTTCTACTCAGATATTTCCATCATCACGGTCCCTCGAGTCTTTATCTCTATCTCCATCCTTTGCAAGTCATATAAAATGGGCCTTTCATATTGACAATATTGCACTCGCATTCAAGATATGATCTTCTACTCAATGCGCCACCTACCACGCTCGCTTTTTTCCAGATGGTATCGATAGTATGATCATAATCTTTCAACAGTTCAAGCCAACGTCGTTGTCGCATGTTGAGTTCCTTTTGAGTGAAGAAATATTTGAGGCTTTTATGATCCCAGAAGATCTCCACTTTCTCCCCATACAAGTAATGCCTCCAAATCTTTAGTGCGAAGATAACAACCGCCAACTCTAGATCATGAGTAGGATAATTCCTCTCATATTCTTTGAGTTGTCGTGAGGCATAGGCTATGACTTTCCCATGTTGCATGAGAACACATCCTAACCCTTTGCTCAAGCATCATCAGAGATGACAAATCCCTCCGAACCAGATGGTATTGTCGTAACAAAATAAATGAGTCTCCTCTCGAGTTCTTGAAAACTCTTCTCACATTCCTCGCCTCCAACCGAACTTTGTATCTTTCCGAGTCACCGAAAGTTAGTGGAGAAGCGATTCGAGAAAACCTTCTATTTAATCTCCGATAATAACCAACTAAGCCGAGAAAGCTACGATTTTGGCCATCGATTTAGGTTGCTCCAAACTTTGAATAGCTTCAATCTTTGTTGGGTCAACAGATATTCCATGACTTGATACCACGTGCCCAAGGAATGCTACTTCCTCAAGCCGTAACTCGTGATTTCTTCAACTTGGCATAAAGCTTATATTCACGAAGCTTTTGGAGTATCAAATTTCAAGTGTTGCTTTCATGATCTTCACGGGTTTTGAATATATGAGGATGTCATCAATAAAGACGACCACAAAGTGATCCAAATATTCCTTGAATACTTGGCTCATCATATCCATGAAGGCAAGTTAGAGCATTAGTCAATCCAAAGGACATGACTAGGAATTCATAATGCCCGCATCGAAGTTTCGAAAAGCCGCCTTTTGAATGTCATCGATTCTAATCTTCAATTGGTGATATCCCGAACGTAAGATCAATCTTTGAAAAGAATTTGGCTCCTTGCAATCGGGTCAAAACAGTCATCAATACGTGGCAATGGGTACCCTATTTTGATGGTGACATGATTCAACTCCCGATAATCAATACAAAGTCATACTCCCATCTTTTTCTTCTTCACTTAATGTAACAGAGCACCCCAAGGAGAAGTACTAGATTTAATAAAGCCAATGTCTAACAATTTCGCGTAGCTGAAGTTTTTAACTCCTCAAGTTCAATAGAGCCATTCGATATGGGGATTTAGAAATGGGTTTTGTACCGGTTCAAGGTCGATACAAAATTCAATTTCACGCCTGGGGGTAGGCCAAGAAGTTCTTCAGTGGAATACGCCAGAAATTCATTAACAATAGAAATATTATTCAAAATCGACGATTTTTGTTTAGATCCGTGATATGAGCTAAGAAAGCTTGACATCCGCTTTTTCAATAAACGAATAAATTTTTATGGCTTGAGATGACAAAGTGATTGATTTTAATGGTTTGGTTGTTTGAATTCGCATAATAGGTCGATTAGGAATATGAAAGCTAACAACCTTTATTTAAAATAATCAATTTTTGCATGATGAGTAGTTAACCAATCAATCCCTAGAATTACATCAAATGCAAGTATTTTTAATGCAATAAGATCGATGGTGTAATGTGTGGGTACCAACTTGAACCAAACAAGACTTATAAAACCGTGGATGTAATGAAGGTTTCTCCCAACGGAGTTTCCACAGATAAGTCAAAGTCTAATTTCTCCTGAGTCAAATTTAATCGCTGAGCGCAAGTAGGAGAAATAAAAGAATGGGTAGAACCCAGATCAAATAAAGTGTAGACTTCGCTAGAGTTTATGATAAGTTTACCCGTGATGACCTCATTCGTTCCTTGCTTTTCTCGGGAGGTCACAACAAACGCCTCCTTGCACTACACGGCTTTTGACTTTTTCGGGGGATGCCTTTGGTGCCTCCATCCTAGTGAATTTGTCTTCTGTGAACGACAAAATTGGGCTAAGTGACCTTCTTCCACAATTATAACATGCTTTTGACGGCATCGCTAATTTGACCGATGTGTCCCTCCCTCCGCATTTGAAGCATATGATAGGTGGTCTTTCCTTCCTTCCTTAACAACGGCAAAGTGTCGGCCGACGCCTTTCCATCATTGTTGAATCTCCTATTCTTGAAATGTCCATTTTATTGTTTTGGCCCCGATTACCACCAAAGTGGTTACCATTTCGCCCGTTGATTCCTCCACGCTTGTTGTCACCGCTCGATGATCGCTTCTCACCGGTATTATCATTTTTTTACCGCTTCTTCTTTTGGTTGCGTTGACTCGTTATCGCGCTTCCACCAATCGAGCCCTATTTATAACATCTCGAATACAAACACAGCTTTATGAGAAATAAGATGTCGACGATCTCCCGCTTCAAACCTCTTAAAAACATTTCGCGCCATTCTCTCTTCATTATCCACCAAGTGGGACGTTAAAACCGGATAACTCCGCAAATTTTGCCTCAGATCAGACATTACCTGGCCATATTGTTTTGCTCCAATTTGATAAACTCCACCTCCTTCATGTGATTTAATACTTTGGGAAAGTATTTGTCGTTGAATGCCTCTTGGAACTTCTCCCAAGACATCTTCAAGACTGACAAAGTTGAGTACGCTTTTACCGATTCCCACCAAGAATCCGCCTCTCCGCAAAACAACATAAAGGCAAGAAAGGGAACCTTTTGCTCTGAGCATCCCAAGACATCAAATATCTTGGTGATCTCGCTTTATCCATGCTTCCGCCATAAGTGGTTTTTGCTCTCCCTTAAACTCCGGTGGTCCCAGCCTCTTGAACTGCTTTATAAAGTGATCGCCCGAGAGTTTCCAAGTGTTTCCACCTACATTTTGGACAGAGCCGCTCATCATTGTTGCATGAATTGCATAAAGCCTCCGAACAATCCATCATTCATCATTTGGTCGTTGTTGTTGTTTGCATGATGAGGATTATCGCCTTCTCGATGCACATTCTCCGATTATTGATATGTGGAGACTCAACGGCCTCTTGTGCTCCATTGCTATTCTCAACATTTTCGGATGTCATTTTCAGACATCGCCACAAAACAAAGGTTAATTGACATGTAACATAATATCTCTAAACTCCGACCAACCAATTTAAATACAAAATAAATTTAAGTAGGTCATACTAAATAAGGAATTTCCCGCCTGCCTCCCTCCTAGTTCTAGTCTCACATCTTAGCCTGTGGATCATATCCCTAAGCTTTGATATCAACCGTGACGCCCCAAAATTAGGTATACATCACCCATCTTGGGTCGCCAGATACATGGTATGTAATTCAAATATAACTTACTAATACAAATCGTCGTGTACAATACGACAAAACATAAATCGTGAGTTTGAATACAAATATTATCTACTAGAGATTATACAAACTCAAAAGGAGTCCTCATTACAATTATTATCACACTATTTCACGTAATAGTGAGGACTACTAATGCTATCCTCTCGACCATCACTCCGCTCCCCGACTCGTCTCCAGCCTATATTCTCATTTTCAAGAGAATAAATGAAAGAAAGGGTGAGCTCAACTAGCCCAAGAAGAAATATTATGACTAAGATAATGCGTAATAAATTATCATTAGTCTCCAACAATGTTAAACCGATAAAATATAATAGACATCAAGTTTAATCGCAATGAACAAGCAATCCATTAAAAGAGTCAAGTAGAAAATAAAATCTACTATCTTTTATGATTAAAAAGGTTTTTCATCACTGTTATCGCTGAGACTCAGTTTAATAAATATTCCACATCATCGAATCACCCCTGCACTACGGCCAAGGATATTCTTTAGTATCACGACCACAATTATCCATGCACTACGGGCCAAGAATATTTGTGTATTCATTAATGGTCATGATCATGCCAACAACTGCCCATCAATGCACTACGGGCCAATGAGGACTTTTACCACATCATTTGTAACATTACTGGCCATGATTACAATCAATAATCCCTCGGTCATAATCATACCAAGTCCATCTATGCACTACAAAAGCCACACAGATGACTTTCAACATAATATAAACATGAGGATGATGACAATGATATAAGAATTCAATAAAACAAGTTCAAGAATTAATTTGTCCAAGAACTACTAATGTCCAAATTGTCAACATGATACTGCTTTGTAGAGTAAAATTCAAGAATGATCGTAAGAATATTTCCATGAAAAGATATCGATGAAGTTTAAATATCAAGGATATTCTACTAATTTCATGGAGTATAGAAGTCAAAACTTTAACCAACCGAGTATAATAAAGAATGGAATAACAAAAGAAATCACCATGCATGCAGATTTAGATGATATGTGTTATTCCAATGTAATACTAAATAACGGAACTGTGTCAAAGTAAATTCAAGACCGATGTGATGTTCCAAATGTAATAATAAAGAATGGAATAACAATGTAAATCACCATGCATGCAGATTTCAGACAGACAAAGTTATTCCAATGTAATACTAATAAGGATTTTAATCAGTCCCCAGAAAACGCATGCATGTGATATATTCCAATGTAATAATAATAAAGATTTTAACCAGTCCCACAGAAACGCATGTACATGTGATATTCCAATGTAATAATAAAGATTTTAATCAGTCCCCAGAAAAACGCATGTATATATATGATATTCCAAATAAAGAAAGTAATAATAAAGACTAATAATAGAAGAATGTCACCAGTATATAGGGTAGATCACAGATACAAAAGTTATTCCAATGTAATAATAAGCAATGGAATAACAACAGTTTCTCTTCATGAATAAGAAAGAATAACACCCCTTATTTAGTACAACAAATAATATTCCCTACCTTAAGAAAAAGTAATCGATATATAAGTGAAGTGAAGAGTAAGTATTACTTTTTCTTTCTCTCTATAGTTTATCTCTCTAGAGTTTCAAAGTGAATTCGTAAGAAAATAATGAATGAATGAGCTTCTATTTATGTAAAAATGGAATGCATAGTAACTAACTCATGAACTATCGAGATTGATTTATTTTTAATCTGACTATCCATATTTAAAGCAAAATCTTTTAAATAAAATATAATATATTCTATTTATAATCTAATAAAAACTAATAACTTTATAAAAGATTTTACTATGCAAACACTATGCAGTAACTATGCAAACACTATGCATAATAAAATATAATATATTCTAATTATTGTCTAATAAAATGTATAACTTTATAAAAGTATTCTGCTTTTATATAAAAAGATTTTACTATGCAAAACACTACGCATTAATACACTATGCAACACTATGCATAATAGAATATAATATATTCTATTTATAGAATAACTTTATAAAAGTATTACATTTTATATAAAAGATTTTTCAGATTATTACATTAATAATACCAACAAAACCGAGTGACTTATCACGTAAGCATCAATAATCAATACCGTGTGCTACTATGCAACCACGCCAGACATCATTTTTTAACACCGGTGTTTCAACGATTAATCAGAAAACTTCCGCCGTTATTTTCATAAAGTATTTTTGTCGTTTTTCAATCCGACAATAATTCCGCTAGGGTCCACCAATGATTGTGTCATTGTACTAATATTCCCCGTTAAAACGAATATTCCCTAACCAATCTAATATTATATAACAACTTGCATTTTTTTGCAAAATTTATAAATATTACCCACAACTATTATATCAATTTCACTCCATAATATTCAAAAATAATATTTATAGAAAATTCATCTTTATTCAAAAGTTGGGGTTACATTATCTTTATAATTATTCTTATAATTTTTTATTATTTTATATTTTGATTAATATGAGGAAATCGGATAATGTAATTAAGTGTGACAACCACAAAAAAAAATTGGTTGGCCGCCAGAGGATCCTAGTCCTCATCTATTCACTCTAATTTTGAATACCGGATTTGGATGCGTTAGTTGAAACAATCCAACGGTTAACGTATTATGTGGATATATATATATATATATATATATATATATATATGGGGATATTTTCAATAAGCCATGACGTTTTTGGGCTAGAGATTGTCAAATCAAGGCGACTATTTTACTCAAATCATAGTTGATTATGTAATACACGTATAATATATACATAACCCTATATATATATATAATGGGGAATGTTCATCGTTAATCTAGAGATCTAATGGCTTAATGAGAATTTTTTTTTACTATAATGACTATCTTGGACCATCACTCCATATACCCCACCTAATCCCACCTACACTCTCATTTACTAAGAAGAACACTTTCACTTTCTGTGTCCTCCCATTCTCTCTCTTCTCTGTCTTTCCTTTATCTCTCTTCTCTGTCTTTCCTTTCTCTCTCCTCCCCTTTTCCCGCTCTCCATATTTTCATCTCCATCTCCTCTCATTCTCCTTAATTTGATATCAGAACAACTCCAAGAAGTTTGAGGTGCACAAAGACTATATTAAGAGGATGAAGATTTTGCCTCAACAGAAGACTAAATATAGTCTATAGGATTTTTCAATAAGCCAAAGAGACCAAATCAAGGAACCAAATCTAGTTGACTATAATTTTTAAATATATTAAATGGGAGAGAAAAGAAGAAGAAGAAGAAGAAAAGATGGGGATGCATGAAGAAGGAGATGAAAAGAAGAAGATACTAAGAAGAAGATGAAGGGGTAGGATACACGATACTACAAACGGATATAAAAAAAAGAAGTCGAGCGGTAAAAAAATTGAACAGAAATTAAAATGATAGAAATTGATTGAAAAATCTATAGATATGTACAATGATTCAATACATTTTACCATCTCTCAATCAACACTACTTCAACCTTTAGCAATTGTAAGTATTTTGTTAATAATAGTTTGTATTTTTATTATATTTAATTTTATTTTTTTTATTGATAATATATCTCTAATTTATTTTTTAGAAGGAAGATCATGATCCTCCAATCGATATATTATTCTTCATTATTATCTTAAGATTTCTCACTTTCCAAATTTGTTGGATGAATAACTGATGTACCAATTCGCATCAAATGGAACAATCTTATCACTCTCGTATTCAAAACGATGCGTACAACTCACACACGTCTTCCTTTAGGGAAACTTTCTCTTTTTGTTTCATTATTCCTCTTAAATTTGCAAACAAATAGGTGATTAGGATTCCTACTACTTCATTCTTGTTTGTTTAGCATCAAAAGTAGCAATCCTATCACTCTCGTATTCAAAACGATGCGTACAACTCACACAAGTCTTCGTTTAGGAATTTTTTTTATTTCATTAGTTCTCTTAAAATTGCAAAGAAATAGGTGATTATGAGTCCTACTACTTCGTTCTACTTTGTTTAGCATCAAAAGGAGCAATCCTATCAGT
Source organism: Panax ginseng (assembly GCA_020205605.1). Lineage (NCBI taxonomy): Eukaryota > Viridiplantae > Streptophyta > Magnoliopsida > Apiales > Araliaceae > Panax > Panax ginseng. Next base: position 27,200,426 of record CM035138.1, read on the forward strand.
TTCGTATTCAAAACGATGCATACAACTCACACAACTCTTCGTTTAGGGAAACCTTCTTATTTGTTTCATTATTTCTTTGAAATTTGCAAACAAATAGGTGATTATGATTTCTACTACATCATTCTAGTTTTCTTAGCCTCAAAAGGAGCAATCATATCACTCTCGTATTTAAAACAATGCGTACAACTCACACAAGTTTTCGTTTGGGGAAACCTTCTTATTTGTTTCATTATTTCTTTGAAATTTGCAAACAAATAGGTAATTAGGAGTCCTATTACATCGCTTCTAGTTCGTTTAGCAACAAATGGCACAATCCTATCACTCTAAGATTCAAAACGATGTGTACAACTCACACAAGTCTTTGTTTAGGAAATTTTCTTTTTGTTTCATCATTTCTCTTAAATTTGCAAACAAATAGGTGATTACGAGTCCTACTACTTCCGTTCTAGTTTGTTTAGCATCAAAAGGAGCAATCCTATCACTCTCAGATTCAAAACGATGAGTACAACTCACACAATTCTTTGTTTAGGAAATTTTCTTTTTTGTTCCATCATTTCTCTTAAATTTGCAAACAAATAGGTGATTAGGAGTCCTACTACTTGCGTTAGTTTGTTTAGCATCAAAAGGAGCAATCATATCACTCTCGTATTCCAAATTTTGTGTACAACTCACACAAGCCTTCGTTTAGGAAAACCTTCTTATTTGTTTCATTATTTCTTTTAAATTCGCTAACAAATAGGTGATTAGAAGTCCTATTACATCGTTCTAGTTTGTTTAGCATCAAATGGAGTAATCTTATCACTCTCGCATTCAAAACGATGTGTACAACTCACACAAGTCTTCATTTAGGGAAACTTTCTTTTTTTGTTTCATTATTTCTCTTATATTTGCAAACAAATAGGTGATTAGGAGTCCTACTACTTCGGTTTAGTTTTTTTAGCCTCAAAAGGAGCAATCATATCACTCTCGTATTTAAAACAATGCGTACAACTCACACAAGTCTTCATTTGGGGAAACCTTCTTATTTGTTTCATTATTTCTTTGAAATTTACAAACAACTAGGTAATTAGGAATCCTATTACATCGTTCTAGTTCGTTTAGCAACAAATGGCTTAAATCCTATCACTCTCGTGATTCCAAACGATGTGTACAACTCACACAAGTCTTTTTTAGGAAATTTTCTTTTTGTTTCATCATTTCTCTTAAATTTGCAAACAAATAGGTGATTTAGAGTCCTACTACTTTGTTCTAGTTTGTTTAACATGAAAAGGAGCAATCCTATCACTCTCGTATTCCAAACTATGCATACAACTCACACAAGTCTTCGTTTAGGAAAACCTTCTTATTTGTTTCATTATTTCTTTGAAATTCGCTAACAAATAGGTGATTATAAGTCCTACTACATCATTCTAGTTTGTTTAGCATCAAATGGAGTAATCGTATCACTCTAGCATTCAAAACGATGCGCATAACTCTCACACAAGTCTTTATTTAGGAAACTTTCTTTTTTGTTTCATTATTTCTCTTAAATTTGTTAACAAATAGGTGATTAGGAGTCCTACTACTTCATTTTAGTTTGCTTAACCTCAAAAGGAGCAATCTTATCACTCTCGTATTCAAAACGATGCGTACAACTCACACAAGTCTTCGTTTAGGGAAACCTTCTTATTTGTTTCATTATTTCTTTGAAATTTACAAACAAATAGGTAATTAGGAGTCCTATTACATCGTTCTAGTTCATTTAGCATCAAATGGAGCAATCCTATCACTCTCGCATTCAAAACAATGTGTACAACTCACACAAGTTTTCGTTGAGGGAAAATTTTGTTATTGTTTCATTATTTTCTTAAATTTACAAACAAATAGGTGATTAGGAGTCCTACTACTTCGTTCTAATATGTTTAGCAATAAAAGGAGAAATCCTATCACTCTCGTAATCAAAACGATGCGTACAACTCACACAAGTCTTCGTTTAGGGAAACCTTCTTATTTATTTCATTAATTCTTTGAAATATTCAAACAAACAGGTGATTATGATTTCTACTATATCGTTCTAGTTCGTTTAGCATCAAATGGAGCAATCCTACCACTCTAGCATTCAAAATAATTCGTACAACTCACACAAGTCTTCGTTTACGGAAATTTTCTTTTTTGTTTCATCATTTCTATTAAATTTGCAAAAAAATGGGTGATTTGAAGTCCTTCTACTTTGTTCTAGTTTGTTTAGCATCAAAAGAAGCAATCATATCACTCTTGTATTCCAAACGATGCGTACAACTCACACAAGTCTTCGTTTAGAAAAACCTTCTTATTTGTTTCATTATTTATTAGAAATTTACCAACAAATAGGTGATTATGAGTCATACTACATCGTTTTAGTTTGTTTAGCATCAAATGGAGTAATCCTATCACTCTCACATACAAAACGATGCGTACAACTCATATAAGTCTTCATTTAGGAAATTTTTTTTTTGTTTCATTATTTCTCTTAAATTTGTAAACAAATAGGTGATAAGGACTCCTACTACTTCGTTTTAGTTTGTTTAGCCTCAAAAGGAGCAATCCTATCACTCTCGTATTTAAAACGATGCGTATAACTCACACAAGTCTTCATTTGGGGAAACCTTCTTATTTGTTTCATTATTTCTTTGAAATTTGCAAAGAAATAGGTAATTACATCGTTCTAGTTCGTTTAGCATCAAATGGCACAATCTTATCACTCTCACATTCAAAATGATGCGTACAACTCACATAAGTCTTCGTTGAGGGAAACTTTTTTTTTTGTTTCATTATTTTATTAAATTTCAAAACAAATAGGTGATTAGGAGTCCTACTACTTCGTTCTAGTTTGTTTAGCAACAAAAGGAGCAATCCTATCACTCTTGTATTCAAAACGATGCGTACAACTCACACAAATCTTCACTTAGGGAAACCTTCTTATTTTTTTCATTATTTCTTTGAAATTTACAAACAAACAGGTGATTAAGAGTCCTACTATTTTGTTCTAGTTTGTTTAGCATCAAAACTAGCAATCCTATCACTCAAGTATTCCAAACGATGCGTATAACTCACACAAGTATTCGTTTAGGAAAACCTTCTTATTTGTTTCATTATTTTTTTGAAATTTGCAAACAAATAGGTGATTAATAGTTCTACTACATCATTTTAGTTCGTTTAGCATCAACTGGAGTAATCCTATCACTCTCGCATTCAAAACGATGCGTACAACTCACACAAGTCTTCATTTATGGAAACTTTCTTTTTTGTTACATTATTTCTCTTAAATTTGCAAACAAATAGGTGATTAGGAGTCCTACTACTTTGTTTTAGTTTGTTTAGTCTCAAAAGGGGCAATCATATCACTCTTGTATTCAAAACGATGCGTACAACTCACACAAGTCTTCGTTTAAGGAAACCTTCTTATTTGTTTCATTATTTCTTTGAAATTTGCAAACAAATAGGTAATTAGGAGTCCTACTACATCGCTCTAGTTTGTTTAGCAACAAATGGCACAATCATATCACTCTCGCATTCAAAACGATGTGTACAACTCACACAAGTCTTTGTTTAGGGAAACTTTCTTTTTTGTTTCATCATTTCTCTTAAATTTGCAAACAAATAGGTTATTAGGAGTCCTACTACTTCGTTCTAGTTTGTTTAGCATCAAAAGGAGCAATCCTATCACTCTCGCATTTAAAACGATGAGTACAACTCACACAATTCTTTGTTTAGGGAAATTTTCTTTTTTGTTTCATCATTTCTCTTAAATTTGCAAACAAATAGGTGATTAGGAGTCCTACTACTTCGTTCTAGTTCGTTTAGCATCAAAAGGAGCAATCATATCACTCTCGCATTCAAACGATGCGTATAACTCACACAAGTCTTCATTTTGGGAAACCTTCTTATCTGTTTCATTATTTCTTTAAAATTTGTAAAACAAACTGGTGATTATGATTTCTACTACATCGTTCTAGTTTGTTTAGCATCAAATGGAGCAATCATATCACTCCCACATTCAAAACGATGCATACAACTGACACAAGTCTTCGTTTAGGGAACTTTTCTTTTTTGTTTCATTATTTCAATTGAAATAAACATGACATAAAAATTCATCATTAACGTTTATGTAAGTGTTGCAAATGATTGGGAGTATAAGACAACAATAACAACTTTTATACTATAATACATGTGCTTGAAGCCCTAAACAATAAATCGATCAAATTTTAAGCAAGGTTTTAAAATTCGGACCGGTCATCAAATTGAAAAAATACTAGGTGAGTAAGTCATTGGTCCAACTAGTGGCCGAACCGTTATTGACCCAGTGACGTCATTAATATATAAAAATATATATTATTAGTAATTAATAAAATTTTATAAAATTTCTTTTTTTATGAACTAAAACATAATAAAGTTGAGTTCCAATATTACTAAAAGTGGTTAATTTTAATATTAATTTTTTTTGGTACAAATTTTTTTTTAAAAAACCGGTTCACTAGGTCAATTCTTCGATTGAACCATTTGGATTCGACTAGGTGGATCGCCCAATTTTTAATCAAAAATGATTTATTGGTTTAAACAAAGATGAAGTCTTGAGCCGGTTTTGATTTTAACCGGTTGAATCGGCGGTCCGGTCCAGATTTTAAAACCATGCTAGGAAGAGCCATCAGACAATTGTAGGTGCATTAGAAAACTTCATAATGCTTCCCTAAGAAGAGATTGTGTTAATGCTAAGTTGGAAATGTGGAGAAATTAATACATTGAAATTTAAGATATTTAAATTAAGTTTATGTCGTAACACTAAAAATATATATGCTAAGGTTCATTTCGGATGTTCCTTATGTGGATTTCCTGTAGCTTAATTAGGTCTCTCGTGACTGTAGATCAAGCCTTATAAATCATCATGTGGATTTAAATCAAGAAAAGGGTTAGAAGGACCTTACGATAGTCCTTGGAAGGAAGGCTCCTCTGTGCGAATGTTTATGAGAAGAGACGAGTCTTTATTTTCTCTCTAAATTATGATCATCTCATTAATCTCTTGTAAAATGAGTATGAGTTGTGTAAAAGGTTAAGAATACCCTTGTGCTCTTAGTATGTCCATAATACCCTTTTGTGACATGACTACTATAAAATGAAATTGTTGAAATGAGAGTCTTAAAGCAGCTGTGTGGTGATACCAAGTTAGATAGACTTGGAAAATTAGAATACCTAATAAGGAGAAGATACAGAAATATTGATTAAAATGGTCGAGTCAAATTTAACATTGCACAATAAGTGCATCGGCCGAAAAGAGGTCCTGTAATCATATGGTATTTGGCCCAGTAGTATGACTCGCCTCACGGTATCCATGAGGTCGATAGTTCGATCCTTGGTGGCAGCAAGGAGGGTGTGTGTGGTGTGTGTCACAACGTAACAAAAAAAATCTTTTGAATTTTGAATATTGATGAGATTAAATGGAGGAGACAGGAATCATGGTTGTTTAACTCGGATTGGACCGCCGATTTAACTCATAAAAAATCGGAATCAGTCGGGGTCAAAATTTTGAATTTGTTTAACTTTCGAATTGAATGGCGATTTAAGCGATAAAAATCAGAATTAATCGGGGTCAAAATCTGATAAAATCGATTAACCATAGAATTCGAACCAAAGGGTTCATTTGGTAAAAAAAGCAGATTAAGTTGACCCAGTGAACCGGCTTTAATTATTTATTAATATTTTTTGTACAAAAAAATTTTTTAATATTAAAATTAGGCCTAAATATGGATTAATACCCTGAACTTTTAATGTTTTTCCACTTTGGGGATTATTTTCTCAATTTTTTCAATTAGGGGATTAAACTTTTAATTTGTTCCACTTTGGGGATTGTCTTATCAATTTTTTCTATTAGGTGATTAAAATTTTAATTTTTTTTACTTTGGGGATTGTCTTCTCAATTTTTTCCATTAAGTGATTACATTTTTAATTTTTTATGATTACGTCTAATTGATCGTGTCACGTTAGACAATTGATAATCATTTATTCAATTATTATTAATTTTAAAGTAAATTATTATTATTATTAATTTTAATATAAAACCATTATTGATTTTTTTTTAAAAGTAAATTTAATGATAATTTACACTTTTGGTAAATTATTAAATTTATTTTTTGGTAAATTTAATGACTATTTTATTAAAGTAAAATTAATAATGGTCTTATATTTATCCTTTTTGATACAAAAAATTAATTGAATAAATGTTAAAAAGAGACTCAATATTACACATAAATATTTTTTTAGTCACGTATCGTTGCTATCAATTTAGACGTAATCAAAAAATTTAAAAGTTTAATGATCGAAAAAAATTGAGAAGACAATCCCCAAAGTGAAAAAAAAGTTTAATCCCCTGATTGAAAAAATTGAGAAGACAATTCCTAAAGTAAAAAAATTAAAAGTTTAATCCCCTAATTGAAAAACGTGAGAAGACAATTCCCAAAGTAGAAAAACATTAAAAGTTTAGGGTATTAATTCATATTTTGGCCTTAAAATTAACCTAATATTGTCCTCAACTTTATTATGTTTTAATTCATAACAAACAAGCCCATGTTATAAAAGCTAAGTTTTTCTAGTTACTATAAAAATATTATTTGGTGTGTGGATCATTGTAGAGTGTGTGAGACATCTTATGAATACATCAGACAAGCAGGACTAACAAAATTAGTGAACATGGATATATCGCGTGTTTTTACTTTTCCGTTTACTGGTTGAACCAATGCTCCATCTGAAAGTAGTATGCACACAAGCCAATCATGTTTGATGATAAAGCATATACTTTGTAACAATCTTATTCATTTATTAATAAAAGAGTTATTTAATTAAAGGCATTTAATAATCTACACGATGCTGTTATAATAAAATGTGATAAATCCATAGTTTTAAGCAATTCTTTTAGAATCATGATGATGATCATGCGAATGAGATCTAAATTCATAGATAGCTTAAAACTAAAATAGTTCCCGATTGTTGGATTACATAAAAGGGGATTAGTGACTCTGGATAGATTGGTACACACGTTGTTTGCTCATTGGATGAGGATGATTGATCTCATAATCATTTGTGTAGAGACATTAAAGCAAGTATGTAGATGCTTATTGGATAATAAGTACACTGAACGTGGCTCGCTAAGAAATACCTAATGGAGTTTTACTTGCATGTTAATAAGAATTCCTGTAGTGATAGTAGTACAAGTGATCATTAGACTTGAGATCATCATAGTATTTTGTGTATGATGAGTTATACTTTGACATGTCCCTTAAGACCCTTAGGGTATATCAAAGGGTATGATTGGGTGTAATAAGTTATATATATGTAGATAATGAATGATCAATAAAAAATTTACCACTTCTAGTAAAAAGGAAAGAATGTCGTATGTGATTCGATAAATGACAACCCAGGAATACTTGACCAAGGTGGAATGAAATTAGAAAGGAGTTTTTAATTTGCATTATTTGGAGTTGTGCATTTAAGTATAAAAAATATATAATTAAATAAAATAAGACTTAATAAAGAATTACTTATCTTATATTTAATTGAGACATTGTATGGTGGAAGGATTGAATTATGCAGTAATTATTAACTCAAATATTCTTTTATAATTAATGTTAAAATCTATATTATCTGGAAAGTCGTAAATCGCTAAGGGGGCTTACCATTATTGTAGAATAAATATTATTTATATAAATGAATTAAATAGTTTAATTTATTTATTTAAATAAGATTAGAATTTTTCTAATTCATTTATTCACAACCGGTTTAATATAGAGAACCTAAAGGGTCACACCATGAAAGGAAGACTATTTATTTAAGAAGAAAATGACCTTAATCATAATAATAAGTTAAGTATATTTAATTTAATCTATGGTGATAAAATAAATTAAATAGCTTAATATTTATTATTTAATATTTTGGAAATATTAAACATAAATTAATAAGAAGAGTCTTATTATTATTATTATTATTATTATTATTATTATTATTATTATTATTATTATTATTATTATTATTATTATTATTATTATTATTTTATTATTATTTAATTCCTAAAGGAGTTTGGGAATTAATTAACAAGATACTCTCTCATATATATTCCTAATAAGATTATAAGACTAATTAACTAAGAGAGTTTAATTAATTATTCTAATAAGATTGAGAAGCCTAATTAATTAAAAGGATTTAATTAATTAATATGAAAGTCTTATCCTAAATTATTTAGGAGGGTTGCCTACATCTATAAATAAGAAAGTCTTATTATGGAACAAGGTTACACACTTTATTCAAAGAGTTGGCAGAGTACACCTTTTCTATAGAGATAGAAACTAGGGTTTTTCCAAACACGCTTCATCTTGAATTCTTGTTCTTTCTTGGTGGATCACCTCTAAAGGCCAAACACTTGGGTGGCTAACGTTGATCAAAGAAAGCAATCTAACCCGGTAAATTCAATGATAGAGCACGAAGGATTTGGAGATGAACTCATAACTGAATAAGCTAATTTCTATAAGGGTATGAATCTTATTTTTCATCACTTTTGTTTAATTAATAATTGTGCATAAAGGATGATTCGGGTATATGGTTTATAAAATTTTAAAACTGATGTTTTTTCGCTTCCGTTCTATGTATGTAATTTGTTTCATGCTCATAAATATTACAAACCTAACAGTGACATTAGAACCAAACCTTTATGCAAGTTATTAATTCTTCAAATTTGATATATATGTTAATACGTGTTTAGAACAATTTTTTAAGCATAATTATTAGCATAAAATTATATTTTTTTGGATAAAACTGCATAATTCGTGAACTAAAAAAATTGATTCTAAAGCCTGGCGCCGGATTATAGTGTAATCTGGGCGCTGCAGCGCCGAATCTGGGTCTTGATTGCAGACTAGGCACCGCGGCGCTTGATTACAAAGTAATTGGGGCGCTGCAACATCGGGTCGGATTTTGACATGGTAACACGGCGCCGCAACGCCTGAACTCAATACATTCTTGGCGCCACAGCGCCGGTACGTAGAAAAATAAATAAATTTTATTTATTTATTTGATCTCTAATTAAAATAAAAGGTTTAATTTAAATTAAAAATTAAATTCTATGTTTTTTCAGTAATTTTAAATTTAAATAAAGTAGTTTATTTTTATTTGGAATTAGATTAAAATAAAGATGTTTTTTAATTAAAATTTAATTTCATGCTAACTAATTAGAATTGAAATTGAATTTCATGATAACAAATTGGAGATGAAATTGAATTCCTTGTTTCCAAAAAATAAAGGAGTTTATTTGTGATTAGAAAAGGGATTCCATGTTTCCTTAAATAAAAGATTTTATCTAGATATGAAATAGGATTTTATATTAATCAAAATAAAGGAATTTATTTTGATAAGGAATTAGATTCCATATATTTTGTTTTATTTCCATAATAGTTTTAAAAGTTAAAATAAAGTAGTTTATTTTGACTTGGAATTGATTCTATATTAATTAAAATAAAGTAGTTTATTTTGATTAAATAATTTGATTAAAAATAAAGGAGTTTATTTTTATTCAAAAAGGATAAATTAAAATAAAAGATTTATTTGGATTAAAATACAAGAGTTTATTTTAATTTAGAATTGAATTTATGCTAATTAAAAATTACCCATTAAATTGATATCAATGTATATATTGAATGTTTATTATTCATGAGATGAATATTTTATTTATTGATGCATATGTTGATGTGTATGATAATAAATGGGGTTAATTATAGACTACTGACCAATATGATTGGATTTTATTTTAGTTGGATGCTTGAATGTATGTGTTTTATAAATGGGGTCAGTGTACCTCGTCTTCTCTAATTTTTCTTAATGAAAATTTTATCTCTCTCCTATGTACTTCCCTTAACTGCTGATCAAGATTTCTATTTATTATAAATAGTTTTGTAATAGGAATAGTTAGAATTAATTTTTGAAGAATTGGAAATCAAATAGCAAGAAGCTCTTAAAGATTCGTTTGTAATGGAACACGAAATTTAAATATAATAGTTATAATTAAATTTAATTTTTGTACCCTTAGGTTTGACATTTTGGTTCACTTGGTGGCTCTAGTGAACCAAACTAGAATAAAATCCATAATCAATCTGGCTAGAATATAGTATTCTATATGTGCGTGCTTATTATATAGATTATATATTATAAAACATGATTCGCATGTTAATTAATATAATGTATATTTATATATATATATATGTGCATGTATTAAACAAGATTTGGATGTGCTGCCACTTGATCAAAATAATCTAAGAGGCAAAAGGAGTTACATGATGATGTAATTGACAAGATTTGTCTACTTATTTATTTATATATAGTTTGTTGTGTCACCACAAGGCTATATACATTTGAAAATAGATTCTCATTCTGATTAGCAAATTTTTAATTAGATTTGTCGAACTATATATTATGAGGGTAATATAATTTGAAGAAAATAGTGGGAGATGCCAATTTAAAACAAGACCTAATTTATTTTGGTAATTAATAAAAGAATGTATGTTATAATGTTGTTAATTACAATTTCATTTACAGAATTTTATAAAATTTAAATTATTATCCTTTGTGTAGCATATTAGATGCTAATTAATGTAACCAAATTAAACGGATTGATTAAGGAATTTGAGAATAGTTCTCAAGGTGAAAAAGTTATCTTATGTTCTTAATACACATATCATTGCAATTGTTGCGCATAATGCCTCTCGAGGAAGAGATTGCTACTTTTAGAAAGTAGCAAGATGATGCATAGTTGGCTCAATGCATCATGCTCGCATCCATGAGTAACGAGCTTCAAAACACAAGATGAAACTATGGATGCTCCTACTATATTCCTAAGCTTCAAAGAGTTGAATGGTGAGGAAAGTAGGACTAATAGATATCAGATATCTAAGGAGCTCTTCCAATCTAGAATGACTGATGGTACTACAGTAAAGACACATGTCCTTAAAATGATCAATCTGATTGAACAAATAGGACAACTAGGTTTTGTCATGGATGGAAAATTGAGTCAAGTTAGATTTGATCTTGCACTCACTCCCCAACTCCTCACAATTATTGTGAATTTTTATATGTACAAGCTAGATGCCAGCCTCGTTAATTTGCTTAAACATGTTGAAAACGGTTGAGAGTCACTTTTCAACCAAGAAAAACCAAGTCTTACTGTTAGGGGCCAAAGGATCTTCTGAAAAGAAGAACGATTCAAAGAAGGTAAATAAAAAGGCAAATACAAAGGATAATAAGAACAAAACTTATACGGATAACAAAGAAGTTTACTTACATTGCAATAAGCCTGGACACTAGAATAGAAACTGCGAGAAGTATCTTGCAGAGGCTAACTAGAAGAAGCTTAGTGAAGCTTTGGTTACATATACAGTTTTGTCAATGATTGAAATAAATCTTTCAGCAAGTAAAGTTTCTACTTATGTATTGGATACCAATTATGGTTCTCATAAATATAGATTTATGAAAGGACTAAGCAAAAGTAGAAAGTTAAACAAGGGGAAGTCTTCTTGCGTGTGGGAATAGAGCAAAGGTTGGTCCATTAACTGCAGGAACTTATTGTTTAGCGCCACCTACGGGCAAGTCCATTATTTTAAATAATTAACAATTTACTGAATGGACTTTACATACTTGACTTACATGAAAATAATTTTAAATTGAACAAACTAGTAAAAGAAAAAGAGAAGATCATTCAAACAGTTAAATATTTATATTTGTTGAAATACAAGTCTGAATCATTTGAAAGATTCAAATAATTCAGAAGTAAAACTAATTGGAAAGGTATTATGATTCTTCGATTGGATCGAGGAATAAATACTTGTGCAATAAGTTTTAAGATCATCTTAAATGGTTTTCTCACAATGAACGCTTCCTGATACACAATAATTGATTAGTGTATCTAAAAGGAAAAATCATACCTTGTTGGACATGGTGTGGTCCATAATGATTTTACCGACATTCCAGTATCCTTTTAGGTTAATGCCCTGGAAATGGCTGCATATCTACAAAATAAGATAACCTCAAAATCCGTCCCTAAGACTTCATAAGAGTTATGGACAGGGAGGATTCCTAATCTTAATTAAGTATGTTAAGATAAAGAGTTGTCCATCTTATTTGAAAAGGTTTCAAAAGGATAGATTTGGGATCAGATTTAACAATTACAGATTTGTGGGACATCCTAAAGTAAGTTTAGGGCATATATTCTATAATCCTATTTAGCAAAAGGTGTTTGTTTCCAAACACACTACCTTCTAAGATAAAAGTGTTTATCATTGAAGGGCTAGTGGGAGGATAATAGATCTTGAAGGAGTTCAAGAATTACAAATCACTATTAGTCAAAAGGAGGAACCTGTAGATAGACCTATTGTACCAAAACCGAATCATGAATCTGGAATAATACTGAAGATACCTGGGAGGTGTGGACACTAAGAGAAATGAGATATGGCCATAAAATTTAAAATGGATCTTTAGAGAAAAATGGTAAAAGGTGGAAAACTGAGGAAATGGCAAGGTGTTTTGGAAAATGTTTTCAAATAAAGCCAAGGAGTTAATTGTGATAAACATTATCACTGTATTAATGCTCAAGTCCATTTGGATTTTACTTGAGATTCTGACTTATTATTATTATTAACTGCAAATGGACGTGGAGACGCTTCTTCCTCAAATATAAATTATTGGAGGAGAATGTATGTATGATATAAACAGATAGATTTGTTTCAATGGTTGAAGCAAATCATGTATATGAGCTACAACAATCCATTTATGGATTGAAGTAAGCTTCTTAGAGATGGAACATTCATTTTGATGAGACAATCAAAAGAGTTTGATTTTATCAAAAACGAGAATGAGCATAATGTGTACAAAAGGGTTAGTGAGAGCGTTGTGACATTCTGAGTATTATATGAAGATAAACTACTAATAAGGAATGACATACCAATGCTATAATCAGTAAAGATAAAGTTGTCTAAACATTCCTCCATGAATGATTTGGGTAGAACATCCTAAATTGGGGATATAAATCTATATAGATAGATTTAAAAGGATGCTTGGCTTAACCCAAGAAACGTATATTCATTTGATGCTAAAGGCGTTTAGCATGGCAAACTCCAAGAGAGGTCTCATGATGATAAGTCATGGAGTGTATCTTTCTAAAATTATCCTCAATAAAAGAGAGAACGCATATCATGTATGCATGAAACGTACGAGACTTGATGTTATACAGTCATATTCTGGAGAAGATTACTGTAAGACAGTGAAAAATATCTTAAAATACTTAACCGACACTAAGGATGTAATCATGATGGGTCTGAATTAAAACTAGAGGACTAAACAGACTCAGGTTTTTCAGATTGACTAAGACGACATCAAATTCACTTTAGGATAAGTTGTTACCAGGTGGTGCAGTGAATTGGAAAAGTTCCAAACAGCAAAGAGTTGATGATTTAGTGATAAAGACAAAGTATATAGCTGTAAATGAAGCTGCAAGTTGATGTTTCGGATGAAAAGTTCATTATAGAACTAGGAATAGTTTCTAAGTCTCATCTTGGATCCAAACATGTGTTGTGGCACTTTCATTTGATTAAAGGAATTATTGAAAAAAGGAGAAGTCACTATAGAGATAGTGAACTCTCAAAAACAACATTATATATCCATTTACTAAAGCTTATCCAACAACATGATAATCGTCACTTAGAGAAGAAGGGTATTAGATACCATGGCGATTGGTTTTAGTGCAAGTGGGAGATTGAAAGTAGTATGCACACAAGCTAATCATGTTTGATGATAAAGCATATACTTTGTAACAAACTTATTCATTTATTAATAAAAGATTTATTTAATTAAAGGCATTTAATTATCTATATGATGTTGTTATAATAAAATGTGATAAACCCATAGTTTTAAGCAATACTTTTAGAATCATGATGATGATCATACTAATGAGATCTAAATTCTTAAATAGCTTAAAACTAAAATAGTTCCCAATCTTTGGATTACTAAAAAGTGGATTAGTGAATCCAGATAGATTGGTACATACGTTGCTTGCTATACAGCTAACTAGGTTCTCCAACTAGCCTGATTTATAATATGGGTCATCCCACAAAATAAATTTTGTCTTCTTCTATCGTAGAATCTGAACTGTCTTCAAGCTAGGGCTTCAAACCATGTACAAGTATATGAAAACTAGGAATTCAAAAATATTCTTCTATGATAAAGTACTTGAGAATTAATTATGTAGATGTTCTCTAAACCATACAATGTAAGACCTCAACTTTTTAATGAATAAAATCAAATTTTCTTTATTTATTATTGTGAATAATATGGTATTAATTTGATATAATAACTTTGGTTATGGGTGAAATGTGAAAATTTTACAAAATAAGCAAGTGGTTATAAAATATTCATTTTGTCGATGGAATATTCTTTCTGTCGGGGAATATTGATACGACGGCGCAGCCAATTATGGGCCCTATAACGGATAACGGTCGAATGAAGAAAACGGCAAAATTGAATAACGGCGTAGTTATTACTGATTAACATCGTTTGAATACCTTTTGGTTAAAGTAAAGTAATGTCTGGCGTTGTTGACAAAGAAGATATCAGATTGCACAAAGATTGTTGAATTATTGATCCTTACGTAAGAAGGCACTACTCAATAATTGTCACAGTAGTTACTGTTCAATATTTTATTTTATTGATTCAATAATTGCTGCATTGATATTTTATATTATTGTTGTTTCAATTATCGTCACTGCACAGTATCTCCTTTATCAGATCAGTAATTCAGATTATTTGGAATAATATTATTAGATAACATTATTGGCAATGTCTAGAAAGTTCTGTCAAGGAGAGGTTTGGTCACCTAATTGCGCGCCAGTAAGGAGAAATCCTTATTGGAAAGCCCCCTCTTTCTTGGGAACAGCCTGGTTGTCATAAATGTGATTCTGTAATATTATTTGTGAATAATTAATCATTGATTCATATGATAAGAAAATATTTATTTTATGTGGATATAAATGATGGATTTATTTATGTGGTTATAAATAAAGGAATTAATGTTGAGGTGTTTTATTAGTATTTTGTCGGATTGGAGGTATTAAAAATCAAACCAGTGTTTTTTAGATATATTCATGGAGTTATAATTTTTAATCCGATTGTTGGATCGTTGTAATTTTTGGATATGTTATACATATATAAGTTGAGTATATGTCCACAAATTTTGAACCGTTAAAAATGAGCGTATGATTTTTTATGAATTTTAAGAGGTGGCTGATTTGAAAATCAGGTTATAAAACATTTTGGTGGAAAATTCTAGAATTGGTGGGCCCCACTCTTGGTTGGTGAAAAAATGTGCTGAGATTTTTATTCAAATGTGGTGGGTGGGAATAGTAGCAGGTAAAGTCATCAGGTTGCAGGTTAAGTCTGCTTCGGCGTGCTAACATTTTCCTATAAATAGAGGCTAAGTTAGAATTGAAAATCACACGTAAACAAGTTTTCTCTTTCTCTCTAGATTATTGAGTGTATTTTGTGAGTATTTAGTTACTTTGTGAGTTTCTGTTAATAAGTGCAAGTTTCCTTCAGCCTTATACCGATATTCCGATCAAAAGTACTGATATTTTTAGGTAAGGGATATTATCTTCTTCTTAAATGATATTTTCTTCAATATCATTATGCCGAAATATTGGTATAAACTTTTTATCAAATTTGGAACTTTTGTGTCGGAGTTCTTATTCACGATATCTGGAACTATTCACGATATCTGACACTATTCACGAATACGGCATTATTCACCAAAAAATGAAATTTTCTTCTTTTTGTCCAAGTTGTCTATTATGGTTACTATCTTTGATTGTATCCATGTTTTGATCATTATTTTTAATTACGCTTCAAAATTGGTTATTTGAATATTATTGAACTTGGATAAACCGTAATACGAATCCTTAATATTTGATTTATTATCTCACTGGATTCGTTTTCTTTAAAATATTTTTCATCATCCTCAGTCCTAAATGAATGATTACCTAATGAATATCTTTGGCCTGTAGTGCAAAGATAAATGATTATTTCTAATGAATATCTTTGGCCTCAGTAGTGCAAAAGATGAAGAAAGTGTTGAGATGAACATGACCAACCTGGTGATACAAATGAATATCTTTGGCTCATAAGTGCAAAGATGAATATTTGATTCAAGATGTATATTGATTGATGTTCTGAGGTTAAAATATTGATGATGGACTTTTAAATCTTAGAAGATAGTAGAATTATTTCTAGTTGACTCTTCTAATGGATTGTTTTTTTTCATTGCGATTGTTGATCTAAAACTTGTTGTCTATTATATTTTATTAGATTATTCCTGTTGAAGACTAATGATAATTTGTTGTATATTATCTTAGTCAAAATATTCTTTTATCGGGCTAGTTGAGCTCACCCTTTTGTTCCATTTTTTTTCTCGGGAGAGGTGAGAACAAAGCGAGAACTAGTGGGTACGGAGTGATGGTTCTAGAAAGTTGTTTTAGAAAATCCTCATTATTTTTAAAATAGTGTATCAATAATTGTAATGAGGACTCCTTTTGAGTTTTTATACTCTCTATTTGTATTTAAACTCACAATTTAATGAAGTTGTATTTGTTTCTGTACCATGTATTTGGCGACTCAGAATGGGTGATGTATACCTATTTTGGGGGCGTCACATACAAGTATTTACAATGGCAATCATGCTTCGACCTCAGCTCCCACCCTGTATTTTTTTATACATAAGGAATCTATCAGCTTTTCACAGGTACTTTCATCTCCGCGTTTGATTAAGAAAATGCATTTTATATGGGTTAATGGGTAAAAGATGGTCATTGCATGTGGTCCATGTTTAAATTGGGTGTTGACTGTTAGGGGACATGTGGTCCCGTATATTATTCTTTATTAGATTCTTAATAGTTTAGAGTTGGCATTTGTCTTGTAATTGATTATTATGTTGATATTGTGAATTATGAGTTTTGTTTTGACTGGCGGAATAGATGGGCGTGTAGATATTTATTTACATCATGGGGCACATGCCGCACATGGGTGATGGATCCTGTGTTGAAATATGTGGGATGATA
Organism: Panax ginseng; assembly: GCA_020205605.1. NCBI lineage: Eukaryota > Viridiplantae > Streptophyta > Magnoliopsida > Apiales > Araliaceae > Panax > Panax ginseng. The sequence continues at coordinate 27,217,570 of CM035138.1, forward strand.
TGTTTATATATGTAAGAAATTTGATGAATATTACATGTCTATTATATGCATTAAGAATACGTATAAAGTGACATTGAAATATGCCAATGTAGAGCAAGTCTATTACTTGGAACCTGGAATGAGTATTGAGGAAGGACTTTTTTTACTTGAGGATGACTATGGAATTAGGAGAATTCTTAATAAAATAAACCTATACTTAATGATGAACCACCTCCTCTTGTGCCCATAATAAATTCACCTCCTCTTATTCCACCTGACCTCATAATAAATTCACCTGAAGAGGAGAATGAGGATAGTGATGATGTGGCAGATGACACTTTCATGGAAAAGTGTTGAAGTACTAATTAATTCTTTTGATTGCATTAATAGAGCTTATGAAAGTACTTATGACCATGTGGTGTTAAACACACAGGGTAGCAAGGCTGGTGAGAAAGATATTAGTAGAGGTAGTTGTGGGATTAATGATGACATAAATTCTGATACTAGTGAAGAGAGTGAAGATGCTACATATGAAGAGGAAATTGAGGATAGTGATGATAGTGAGGAAGGTGGTGATAGTGAGAAAAGGACTGATGAGGGTGAGGTGCCATGTGAGAGAAGATATCCTGTTCATTTCAATGTAAATGATCAAACACCCTATTTCAGCTTGGGAATGACATTTGCTAGTGCAGCTGAAGTTAGGGAATCCATATCAAAGTATGCTATATTTAGGGGAGTGGCATTGAAATATGTGAAAAGTGAACCATATAGAATAAAGGTCCAATGTGAGGTGGGGTGTCCTTTTGTCATGTATGTGTCAAAGGACAAATGTAACCCTGGTTTGGTAGTCAAGACATTAAATGAAGACCATAATTGTTATATGATTTTTAACAACCCTAGGGTTTCAGCAAAGTTCTTGGCCAAGCTATACAAACAAAATTCTTGAGCACCATGACTACAAGATCAAAGACCTCAAAAGAGATGTTGAGACATAATGGAGAGTGAATGTTGGATTTTCCAAGTGCAAGAGAGCCAGGAGGATGGTTATGGATGAATTCTCAAGAAGCTTTACAACTGAGTATTCTGAGTTAGAGGCTTATGCAGCAGAACTGTTGAAAAGTAATCCAGGCTCTAAAGTGCAAGTGGAGTTGTGTAGAGATGAGTTAAGAGAAGGGAGAAGAGTATTTAAAAGAATGTTTGTTTGTTTAGATGCGTGCCAGAGAGGTTTGAAGGAAGGATGTAGGCCTATTATTGGCCTTAATGGGTGTTTTTTGTAGACACATTATAAGGGGGAATTTCTTGTAGCTCTAGAAGAGATGGGGATGAGCAGAATTTTCTCATAGCTTGGGCATGTGTGAAGAGTGAAACTAAGGTCAACTTGTCTTGGTTTCTAACTTTGTTGCGAGAACAACTTGATTTGAGATATGGCAATTAATACACCTTAATATCTGATATGCAAAAGGTATGAATGTTTTAATATTTCTAAATTTTAATGTTTCTGAGTTTTAAAGTTTTTTATGTCAAATTGTTACTTATGAAGGTCAATCTGTAGCATTGTGTAACTTTTAAAGTTTTACTTGTAGGGTTTAATACAATATGTTATTGATGTACTTCTTGAGGCTGAGCACAGATGGTGTGCTCGCCATATATATGCAAATTGATTTAAGAAACACAAGGGTAAAGAGTTGAAGAAGAAATTTTGGAATGCAGCCTGATCTACCTTTGAGGAAGAATTTAAGGACAACATGAAGCTTCTTGGTGAGATGAGTTCACAGGGAGAAATGGATCTCATGCACTATCCACCTCATACATGGTGCAGAGCCTACTTTAGTAGCAGAAGCAAATCATGGGCAGTAGATAACAACATGGTAGAAAGTTTCAACTCCTAGATTCTTAAAGCTAGGCAGAAGCCAATTAGGTCTATGATGGAATTCATTAGGCAAAAAACTATGAACATGTAGGGAATTCTTGAGCCAACATGTGAGAAGTGGATCAATTGTTTCAGTCCTTACTGCAATGAAATTTTTTAGACAAACAAAGGCATAGCAGTTGGCTATACTGTGCTCTTTAATAGAGACACGGGTTATGAAATCAATGAGGGTGAAGACACCCACACTGTGTTCTTGGACAAGAACTCTTGCACATGTAGGGCATGTAATCTCTCTAGAATTCCTTGTCAACATGCTATATGTGCTCTGGTTCACAACAAGCAGGACCCAATGGACCATATTTCAAAGTTGTATCACAAAGATGTATACCAAGATGTTTACAAGTACAAGATTATGCCGATGAGAGGGAAGAGATTCTACCAACTGGACAAGTATCTCCATGTAAAGCCACCAAAGGTTGAAAAGAACAGGGGAAGGCCTAAAACTAAGAGAAGAAGAGAGGAAACTGAGGCCAGGCCAACAAATAAAGTCACAAAGCTATCCAATAAAGGAAAACCAATTACATACAGTCTATATAAGCAGCAAGGACACAAGAAAGCTAGCTACCAAAAGGTAATAACACAGTTAATTATGTGTGTAAGTTAATTATAGTAATGTCTTGCATTTGATGTACTAATAGTTTGATGCCATGCATTTGGTGTATATCAGAAACAAAGCCAATCAGAAGGAGGAAGCACAAGGACAAGGCAATCTCAACTTAGAAATCCAAACCAATCATAAACAGGAAATTCAGTCCCACCTTAGTCTCAAAATGGACCTTCAGTGCAAACACAAGCACAAGGTGACCCATCAATCCCACCTCCAAGTCAAGCCGGACCAGGGTTTAATGCAAGCTTAGCCAGGAGTGCACCTCAAGTTCAAAGCCAAGGCCTTCAAAATTACAAGTTCAAAGATAAGGCCTTCATGGTGAAGGTTTTGGGTTAGTCTATGATGAGAACACTGGTTCAGTAACATACAAGATAATTTGATTGATATGTGCTTCAGTATGATTGATATAATAGACGTGCAAGCTTCTAATTGTTATGATGTTATGTGTTATGTATATGCAGAGTGACACATCATCAAATTTTCTCAATGAAGTAAGTCAGACATAGCCACTTATAGTTAACCCTAACACCAGATTTGCAATCCTTAATGAAGCTCAAGTTTAAGTAAAAAAGGCTACAAACAAAGTATCAACTTCAGTTGGCAGTAGAAGAATCAACCACAGAGGTGATGGTGACCCTATTAACATGTCCAACATGCCTTTTAGACCTCCAGGACTGCAATGGAGGGGTAGAAGCTGCATCACTACCACACAGCTTTTGGCAGATAGGGATGAAAGGATGTGTAGGAGCAGCAATGCAAGCAAGTCACAAGGAATGCCACCTAATGGTAGTGGAGATAACTAAACTTCTTACTGTTGTGACTATTTAGGATATTGACCATTAGACTTATCTTGTAATTATTGTCAATGTTGTTTAAACAAATTTCTACTTGTTGTGTTTTTAGTAATGAGCAATATATTTTGGACAATGTTGAAGTGTTTATGCTCAGTTAAGGTGTTTAATGAACATGCTTCTACAACCTATATTTTAACAATATATTTGGCACTATCTTTTGGCAATATATTTTGTTCATTGTATTAAACTTGTACAACTCGTGAACAATGATACACACACAAAAAAGGACTTCCATTAACCAAGTTGTTCATTGTTTTGTCCATGAACAATGTCTTTGCTTTCATTTAACATTTGTTGTATTAAACTTGCACAACTCATTCACAATAATACACACAAAACTACTCAAAAAAGGAATTCCATTAACCAATTTCAACAATTCTTTGACATCGAGTTAACTGCAAATAAAATGATAGTACATTACAATTCACAACATTACTAATTCATCTAACCATTTTTTCTACCTAAGTAGCATAAAAGAAATGCAGATGAATGTAACTAATAATAACACAGCAATGCACTTCCTATTCAAATAATCTACTTCTTTAATTTGTTTCACATAAACTTCATCTCCATTGGACTTCAACTTCTTCAACTCACGAACTAATTCTTTCAATTCAGATGCCCCTTCAACCAGAGGAAATTTATTCAACTCCTTATTTTCCATCTGCAGAAGCTTGTTCTCCCTCTTCAAATCATTCATGACCACATTTGCCCGCTCACACATTTGTGGATCATGCCATACAAAGAACCCACATCCCCTTTCCTAAATCTAAAAAATAAAAAATTGCAAACACGCAAGTACAACCCTTTTCCAAACACTAAATCAAAATAAATTATAAGCGCGTACTCTGAATTTTGAGCATGAGAAAAACCTTCGGTCGGGATTTGTTTCGCTTCATGAGGTTCACAAAGGAGCTCTTAACCCAGAATAACACAATGGCAAAGCTTCATAATCAACATCAATGGCGCGTCTTCAAGCAGAGGATGAAGATGACGACGAACTGTAAGCCATGTCGATTCTTCGAGCAGTATCAGAAAGGATGAAGCTGACGACTTGATTTCTTCTCTTCAATGGCTTTGCGTTCTTCTCTCTTCAATTACAGAGCAATGACTTTTAGGGCTTCAATTTCTTCTCCTCTCTACTATTACAGAACAGAGTGGCGTGATTAGGGCCTTTTTCCCCCTTTTGTTCTCTCTTCAAGTCTCGTCAGCAAAATATGCTCACGTGTCATCCACGTTAGTCTAGGTAGCATGTCCGTTAGCAGGAAGGGCATAATTGACCTGAAATTTGCAACGCCTGGGGTACTTTTGGAGGGGGGGAAATCTTGGGCTAACGGAGACTTCGAGTAAAATCACAGGGGCATTTTTGCACCTTTGCCTCAAGTTTCTAAGGTTAAAATGGTAAAATATAATCATTAGATGTTTCATACATATCAATTATCAAACAACTTTTTTCATTCAATGTTCAACATTCATTCAAAATCTCTACTTTATTCAACTATTCAGATGTTCTTAATTATTTAATTATTAAGAATTTGTCGTTCAATTTTATCAAACCCCTTATTTTTTACGTTAAATGGTCCAAGTCTACCGCATTCCATGAAGATCAAAAGGAAATTGATAAAGAAAAGATCATCTTAATTTTAGACTCTCCATGAGATCATCTTATTTTTTACCTTAAATGATCCAAGTCTACCGCATTCCATGAAGATCAAAAGGAGATTGATAAGTAAATTCATTAAGCTAAAATAAAGGACATAGCCCATTACAAGCTATGGATATAAAATGTGCATAAGGCAGATCAAAAAATGAGCTTCCCAGCCCTATTCGGCTATAGAAAAATGTTCCTAGCATTCCAACAACAAAAACTCAGCAGGGAATGTTTTTTCAGAAAAGAATAGCTACGCCACAGTCCCAACTAAACTTGACTAAGAAATCCACAAATTGCCCAGAATAAGATAAATTTATTTCAAAAATCAGTGAAATGCAACAACACAATGATACTAAAATTTGGTTTCAACTTTTGCTGGATGCAAAAGAATCACTGGATATGAACATTATACTGTGTGGGGAGAGAGAAATATAAGAATTTCTAACAAACTCAAAACAGATACAGAGGAACCACTTTCCTTAAAAAGGGTCGGAGATATAATATTAGAATGTGCATTGCATATTGTGCACTACCACAAAACACCAACTAGACTATTTATGATCTCAAGGAGATAATCCCTTCTATGCAAGCTTCTAACAGCAAAGATGCCAAACGAGAACCATAAATGAAATGGGTGGGGTGTTATTAATATAATTTAAATGCAATTGAGAGAGAGAAAGAGAGAGGATCAAAAGAAACCTTCATCTGTGGCCTTTCATCAGGCCGCCGCCTCTTCCTCTGAAATTTTGGCAGCGCAGAGAAGGTGATCTTCTTGCCTGATCAACTTTCAGATGAGTGGCTTCCTCCACATGGAAATTGGTTGTCACATCGCTTCGAAGGGGAGGAGGTTCATCTGCATTCTTTACCAAACCTTTCCGCTCCCGACCATGTCTGCTTCTTGATAATTTATTTGGTTTCTCTCTTTCAGTTTCAGAGTCCAAATGGTGAGAATCTACTCTTCCAGCCGGCTCTCTAGACATGCATTTTGTTTTGACCACCTCATTAGGACAAGAGTCCTTTGATTGTACATAAAGATCCAAATTTGATCCTAGATGATCCCACAGCCTGTACAATGATAAGTCAGTGGTGAAATCTAAAAATCTAAGTAACTAGCATTTTACACAAAAATATAATTAAATTACCAAGACACGAGTCGTTGTCATCGCCCAAAAAGACATTCAACTCATTCCTTGCTTCTACTTTGCGCCTGCCATTTTTGGGCAAGACAATAACATATTCCTGCAAAAAGGATACCGATAAGTGAATTGGTATAGCCAAATGGTAAGCTACTTCTAGCTAACCCAATAAAACCACTGTATACAGGCCCAAATATGTCAAATCTATCCCGGGAAATGCAAAAACCGTAAACTCTAAATAAGTACTTTAAGTGGTAACACCAAATTGTGAGCATAGCCTGTATTTGTAGACCACCTGTACCCAAAAAAAAAAAATCACCTCTACAAAATAGTGAACACATTTCCCATAACAACACAGAATCAAAAAAATCCAGGGGAGGCTGCCCAACAAAAGGATCAGCAAATTAAGCAAAGAAGCAATAGAATACTCATTCTCTCCATTCATGCCCCGACAAAAAAGATATAAAGACACAGTCTTTCCTTCTTCTGTCTCCTATACAAAGGCCAACTCAAAGAAACATTGCTAAAGACCCTGGCATGACCAAACTGTACCAGACATTCTGAACAGTAATTCAAAAAACAACAAACAAAAACTTCTGTACTGCTGTGAAAGAACAATGTTCTCTGCATCTCCTGTACATGAAATACCAATTCACACAAGGTTTCCTTCTTCACGTTAAGATAAAAAATTTAGCAGCCTTTTCCATGCGAACTATGCCACTTCCCTAGGACTTGGGAGTAACAGTTCACCAAATGGTTTCAAGGAAAAAGAAAAGGACTCCCCATGGTCAATAAGACATGATATGATATTACTGTTGCTTGTCTTCCTTTGGCCTCATTCATTTCTCTTCCTTTGGCCTCATTCATCAAACCTATGCCACTCCCCATAGTCAATAAGACATGATATGATATTACTGTTGCATCTCTTTCGTTGGCCTCATTCATCAAACCTCTGCCCCAGATCCAACGATTACAGGTCCCAATCAAGCGAATCGCTACTAGATGTTGATTACAAGTCCATTTGCCCCTAAAAGAGAAACCCCTGTAATCCCAGATGGAACCATGTCCGTAGCAACGCTGAATAGGCAAGGATATGCCTTAGCAACTCCTCATCCCGTCTCTGGAATTTTACCCTTGAAGAGCTGAAGCATTACCAATGTCAAAGTTGATCTGCTTTCTAAAGGCTCCCAAACTTCTCAGCCTCATCCCATAACCTCTCACCTCCTTACAGGTCCAACTCTCATATTCTCATTAACCGTCTGCCACTCTCATCCATAATGGCTTCGTCCCCACCCAAAAAAAACCCCAAACCAACAAATGCCATCACAACTACTTCCCAAACAAAGACAGAAATTTCAGCAATCATTTAACACCCAGTTCTTAAAGGAAGAACACTCCACATCCCAACTGACGAGATGATTTTAAATCCATTCAACATTTCTGATAATAGCCCATGGAACATAGCAATATTCAACTTTTTTAACTCAGTACCTCTAATAGAAGTAGCAAGATTGTTTGGGACCAACGAGATAAGAGAGTTGAAAAGATATTTTTGTATTG